>JAVIAB010000050.1:27834811-28434811 GCA_032433765.1 Megaustenia siamemsis
ATGTCAGATTAACATTCCATAGATATGGCTCTGCTGATGAAATGCTTGGTGCAACAGTTGTATCAATCATACTGGAGGCTCCTGGTCTGTGGTCATTAATATCACAGACGGCACATGATGTTGTTATATTCAGTATTTCTTTCTGGGGTGTAAATATGTGGCACACACATGGAGAGTGGTTTGTGGTCACAGTAATCCCATTAAAGGCAATTCTAGGGTAGCATAGCATAGCTGTTTCAGAACAGCACAATCCTATGATGTTTTCTGTGTTCGCTATAAAGCTGATGCTGCTACACAATCCTGACCAATTATAGGTGTGGACATTATTCACTTGCAATAACAAAACTGCTTTGTTTGCATGATAAACCTCTGGAAGCGAATCATTTATGGGACTAATAGTACAATTTATTCTACCATAGGGGATATCTTCATTAATAAACTTTGTGGGAATCCTCAGTGACTCACCAACTTCCAAACCATTCCTCTGTCTAAACTAGCAAATACCGTTTCGTAATCATTGTTCAACTGTTATACGTAGAGTAGTTATGTGATCAGCACATGAGCTGTTCTTCCTAAAAAATACGTGTGCGTCTCTCAAATGTTTCTCTGTGGCCTCTTTTAGTCTCTCCAGAATAAAACTACTTAATTTTTTTTATTCATCCTGGCACTGATAGCAGCATAATTCCCATATAATATGTACACCCCTGTAAACTTCCTTTCTAATGGTAGTTGATCATATAACCTTCTTCCGTCTCCCAAATGTTATCTAATAGAGTATGTAACATCATGGTAGAGGTGTTAATACTCCGAAGGAATTTCATCTGGCCCTATGGCTTTACCATTTTTTTAAAAAATAACTTCTGCTGGTAGTATATCTTGAGAATTATTTGAGCCGGGTCTGTTCCAAAAGTTCTTCAAAGTGCTATTTCCATCTCTCTAGGTGTTCCCTTATAGTACTAGGCAGATTTCCTGTCTTATCTCTAATAAAGGCAGCGATCTGTTTGCATTTTCCACATAATTTTCTGTGTACGGTTGCACAGTGCTTTATAATTCCTTTTATTTGCTGCTTCCTCTGCCTCTTTAGCTAGATCATCTATATATTTCCTCTGTCCTCTTTTACTCTCTCCAGAATGATTCTGCGTAATATATTTCTTGGCACTGATAACGGCTACCATGGAGCGCCATTCTGCTCTGTCTCTGTCTGTGATGGTGCACGTTGTCATAGGCTGACGTGTTCATCTTTTGATATTACTCGTCCATGTTAGTCGTGGTCTGCCTCTGCCTCTTTTACTTTGTATTTTCCCCTCCAGGATTACTTTTAGTAGACTGTTGTGTCTTTTAACATGGCCCAAAAACCGCATTTGTCTTGTTTGAATTGTGCTTAGTAGTTCTCTTTTCATTGTTAGTTGTTTTAAGACTTCATCGTTTGTTTTCTTTTCCTTCCATCCAATTCTACCTTTTCTTCTATATACCACATATCAAAGGCTTCAGTTTTCTGTTCTGTTTTCTTGTCTAATGCCCCTGTTTATGCACCATATAAGAATGTTGAGAAGACAACATTTTGCTATTCTTAGTTTTAGCCCTGATCTTATTTGCTTTGATGTTAGTATATTTTTCATGGCATTAACGTTATTTTTCACCATTCATATTCTTTTGCTTATTTCAGTTTTACATTTTCCATTACTGGTTATAGTATGTCCAAGGTAGTTGTAGTTCTGAACTATCTCCAGGTCTATTCCTTCAATTTTGATATCCACTTGCTGCTTTTGAATATTTTCTTTGTTTATTGTCATAGTTTTACTTTCTTTTGATATTCATATCTAATCCATATTTATTTATTTATTTATTTTTTTGCTTGTCATGTTTAATTCATTAAGTAATGTTGTAGATCTTTATGATTTCTGGTACTAATACAGTATCATGACATATTTTAGGTTAATCATCATCTTTCCATTAATGTTTAGGTATGGCATTTATGTGATGTTTTAAAGATTTTCTCGGTGTATATATTGCACAAGCATGGTAATAGGATGCATCCATGTTTCACTCCTCTTTATATAAAATAGGTATCGAGTTCTCTTTGTTATACTTTATTATCGCTGTTTGCCCGCAGTATAAATTATTTATCTCAGTCATCCTTTAAAACTGGGAACTATTGATATGGTGATACGAGGGATCAACAACAATATATTTTTTCTGACACCGTAATCTCTGATAAACTCACATACAGCGTTACGAGTGACGTCGATAATTTTGTTGTTGTTGTTGTGTTGAAAAGTTGAGATAGTTAAACGGGCTCTTTTCAATATTGGATATTCAGATGAGACCAAAATCAAAGCAGAATCCATAATTACCGAGCTAGTCGAAACACTGGGATGTGCTGTTGGTGACACATGTGAAAAAGATGATGGTTTTATTGTCGAAACACCATGATGGTTGAGTGAACATGTTGTTGAAATGACAGATACTGTTGTCGTTAATAGTTCTGGCAACAGAGTTCTCTTTTGGTAATGAACATGCGAAGGATCGTAATGTCATGACAGACAGAGGTAGTTGAAACATAGTATTTCTACGTAAGTCCACGACGGGGTACAAACTTGTAGCTAGTGGTTCTGGTGTAAGAAATGTAAAGTTTGTGTTGAGAGAGGTGTCACTGAAAATGTTGCTAGTGATGTGACTGGTGTCTCTATGGGACTGTTCCTATACACTTTCGAAACTGTCTGTGTTGTGTGTGAGATATATCATCTGACCCTCAGTTTTGTTGTATCCTAGATGTGTTGAAGCGAAGAGATTTCCATCTTGCAGATACACCTTCAAATGATCGCCTTTTCCAGCAAAGTTCCTACACAATGGAGGAGACAGATGGGTCTGTAATTCTTGGAGATCATTTTTTTAATGTGACTTTTCTGAGTCAAGGTATGGTATGTAAAGATCTCCTCCCACACAGATGATACTTGTCCTAAGTGTCAAATATTGTTAACGATCATGAAAAACCAGTCATCGAGGTGACATTGTCGACAGGCTTGAAGAAATCAATGTCGGACTTTGACATTGACAAATACCTGAACGCTGTCCTTCACACTCATTGTAATGTTTAAGTAAGATTTCCTGGAATGAAATTCGATATCTAGGTGATCATCGCGACAAACATATCCTAGGCTGTGATTGAGCTCGATGTGTTTACATCCCCTTTGACGGGAGGATGATGAGCCTGTAAATCACGGAAGCCGTGTTGTCATCGAACGGTCTAGGTATGGTATGTAGAGATCTCCTTCCAGGTAGATAATACCTGTCTTGAGTGTCAAATTCGGTTAACGATCCTGAAAAAAGACATGATGACGGAATCCTCGAGGTGTGAGGAATATTGTTATAAGACCATGATTAGCATGTACCATACCAACAGACGTAGACAATAATCATGCCCGACCACATTTGTCTGTCCACACTGCAACTTATCAGTTCAGTTGTTGAGTGTTTTCCATCCCAAAACACCAAACTATCTACCATCTTCTCTCTTTATCGAACACGATCTTTCATTCCTTTTTATTTTGCCACTTGTAACCAAGTATTCGAACTTTCCTTTTTTTCATGATGTGCCTGTAAAATATCGATTGTTACTTTCGACTGTTGATTAAGAGCTCTCTTGTTGTGTTGGACTCTTTTCAAACATTCAGGGAACGCTCAAATTCTTCTGAGAAAGGCCACATATGCGGCCTCTAAGCGGCTTTTCATTTGGTTGTCTGCTGACCAGCCATGTCACCACCACCTCATGTATACTTTACTCTGACAGGCGATTTGCGAAAAAATAAGAGGGAAGCAAGTAGGTATGACGCTGTATACAAACAAGACATGAGAATCTGTAGCAAAATCAATCTAGCCAGGGGTCTGATGGTGATATATGTCGAATTATTTGACATGAACCCGCTACTTTTCAACATCTACACTTTTAAAAGTAACAGGTGAATCGAATAAGGTATAGATAGCATACTACCCAAAACTGGCGCTTTTTATTCTACTGCGAAGTTAGAGATAGTGGACACGATGTACGTACTCGATCAGTAGACTGAACGTACCCAATTGTTCAAAAGAGACTGTGAGAAGCAAGCACTGGTGAGCCAGACAAAGACGACTTCAAATTTGTGTCTCTCCGATCAAAGATATTGTGAACACACTTTCAAAACTTCCACAAGTTGATTCAGAAACTATCGTGATAACCCACGAAACACGGGTGAGTCGAAAAAAGCACGAGCCATATTACGACCACTAACCAATTCAATCGTTCCAACAAAACTATCAACTGCCATTTTCCCGTTACAACCGAATGTCTGGTGACGAAGCGCAAACAGATATTTACAACACCGCTAGTCCAGCGTCATTACCGAGAAACAAGTGTCCTTCAACCAAGAAAAAAATTCTCATTTGACCATGTTGATGTCGCATGTAATATTTTGAACAATTGGGTAAGTTCAGTCTACTGATCGTGTACGTACATCGTGTCCACTATCTCTATCTTCGCAGTAGAATAAAAAGCGCCAGTTTTGGGTAGTATGCTATCTATACCTTATTCGATTCACCTGTTACTTTTAAAAGTGTATATGTTGAAAAGTAGCGGGTTCATGTCAAATAATTCTACATATATCACCATCAGACCCCTGGCTAGATTGATTTTGCTACAGATTCTCATGTCTTGTTTGTATACAGCGTCATACCTACTTGCTTCCCTCTTATTTTTTCGCAAATCGCCTGTCAGAGTAAAGTATACATGAGGTGGTGGTGACATGGCTGGTCAGCAGACAACCAAATGAAAAGCCGCTTAGAGGCCGCATATGTGGCCTTTCTCAGAAGAATTTGAGCGTTCCCTGAATGTTTGAAAAGAGTCCAACACAACAAGAGAGCTCTTAATCAACAGTCGAAAGTAACAATCGATATTTTACAGGCACATCATGAAAAAAAGGAAAGCTCGAATACTTGGTTACAAGTGGCAAAATAAAAAGGAATGAAAGATCGTGTTCGATAAAGAGAGAAGATGGTAGATAGTTTGGTGTTTTGGGATGGAAAACACTCAACAACTGAACTGATAAGTTGCAGTGTGGACAGACAAATGTGGTCGGGCATGATTATTGTCTACGTCTGTTGGTATGGTACATGCTAATCATGGTCTTATAACAATATTCCTCACACCTCGAGGATTCCGTCATCATGTCTTTTTTCAGGATCGTTAACCGAATTTGACACTCAAGACAGGTATTATCTACCTGGAAGGAGATCTCTACATACCATACCTAGACCGTTCGATGACAACACGGCTTCCGTGATTTACAGGCTCATCATCCTCCCGTCAAAGGGGATGTAAACACATCGAGCTCAATCACAGCCTAGGATATGTTTGTCGCGATGATCACCTAGATATCGAATTTCATTCCAGGAAATCTTACTTAAACATTACAATGAGTGTGAAGGACAGCGTTCAGGTATTTGTCAATGTCAAAGTCCGACATTGATTTCTTCAAGCCTGTCGACAATGTCACCTCGATGACTGGTTTTTCATGATCGTTAACAATATTTGACACTTAGGACAAGTATCATCTGTGTGGGAGGAGATCTTTACATACCATACCTTGACTCAGAAAAGTCACATAAAAAAAATGATCTCCAAGAATTACAGACCCATCTGTCTCCTCCATTGTGTAGGAACTTTGCTGGAAAAGGCGATCATTTGAAGGTGTATCTGCAAGATGGAAATCTCTTCGCTTCAACACATCTAGGATACAACAAAACTGAGGGTCAGATGATATATCTCACACACAACACAGACAGTTTCGAAAGTGTATAGGAACAGTCCCATGGAGACACCAGTCACATCACTAGCAACATTTTCAGTGACACCTCTCTCAACACAAACTTTACATTTCTTACACCAGAACCACTAGCTACAAGTTTGTACCCCGTCGTGGACTTACGTAGAAATACTATGTTTCAACTACCTCTGTCTGTCATGACATTACGATCCTTCGCATGTTCATTACCAAAAGAGAACTCTGTTGCCAGAACTATTAACGACAACAGTATCTGTCATTTCAACAACATGTTCACTCAACCATCATGGTGTTTCGACAATAAAACCATCATCTTTTTCACATGTGTCACCAACAGCACATCCCAGTGTTTCGACTAGCTCGGTAATTATGGATTCTGCTTTGATTTTGGTCTCATCTGAATATCCAATATTGAAAAGAGCCCGTTTAACTATCTCAACTTTTCAACACAACAACAACAACAAAATTATCGACGTCACTCGTAACGCTGTATGTGAGTTTATCAGAGATTACGGTGTCAGAAAAAATATATTGTTGTTGATCCCTCGTATCACCATATCAATAGTTCCCAGTTTTAAAGGATGACTGAGATAAATAATTTATACTGCGGGCAAACAGCGATAATAAAGTATAACAAAGAGAACTCGATACCTATTTTATATAAAGAGGAGTGAAACATGGATGCATCCTATTACCATGCTTGTGCAATATATACACCGAGAAAATCTTTAAAACATCACATAAATGCCATACCTAAACATTAATGGAAAGATGATGATTAACCTAAAATATGTCATGATACTGTATTAGTACCAGAAATCATAAAGATCTACAACATTACTTAATGAATTAAACATGACAAGCAAAAAAATAAATAAATAAATAAATATGGATTAGATATGAATATCAAAAGAAAGTAAAACTATGACAATAAACAAAGAAAATATTCAAAAGCAGCAAGTGGATATCAAAATTGAAGGAATAGACCTGGAGATAGTTCAGAACTACAACTACCTTGGACATACTATAACCAGTAATGGAAAATGTAAAACTGAAATAAGCAAAAGAATATGAATGGTGAAAAATAACGTTAATGCCATGAAAAATATACTAACATCAAAGCAAATAAGATCAGGGCTAAAACTAAGAATAGCAAAATGTTGTCTTCTCAACATTCTTATATGGTGCATAAACAGGGACGTTAGACAAGAAATCAGAACAGAAAACTGAAGCCTTTGATATGTGGTATATAGAAGAAAAGGTAGAATTGGATGGAAGGAAAAGAAAACAAACGATGAAGTCTTAAAACAACTAACAATGAAAAGAGAACTACTAAGCACAATTCAAACAAGACAAATGCGGTTTTTGGGCCATGTTAAAAGACACAACAGTCTACTAAAAGTAATCCTGGAGGGGAAAATACAAAGTAAAAGAGGCAGAGGCAGACCACGACTAACATGGACGAGTAATATCAAAAGATGAACACGTCAGCCTATGACAACGTGCACCATCACAGACAGAGACAGAGCAGAATGGCGCTCCATGGTAGCCGTTATCAGTGCCAAGAAATATATTACGCAGAATCATTCTGGAGAGAGTAAAAGAGGCCATAGGAAATATATAGATGATCTAGCTAAAGAGGCAGAGGAAGCAGCAAATAAAAGGAATTATAAAGCACTGTGCAACCGTACACAGAAAATTATGTGGAAAATGCAAACAGATCGCTGCCTTTATTAGAGATAAGACAGGAAATCTGCCTAGTACTATAAGGGAACACCTAGAGAGATGGAAATAGCACTTTGAAGAACTTTTGGAACAGACCCGGCTCAAATAATTCTCAAGATATACTACCAGCAGAAGTTATTTTTAAAAATATGGTAAAGCCATAGGGCCAGATGAAATTCCTTCGGAGTATTAACACCTCTTCTACCATGATGTTACATACTCTATTAGATACCATTTGGGAGACGGAAGAAGGTTATATGATCAACTACCATTAGAAAGGAAGTTTACAGGGGTGTACATATTATATGGGAATTATGCTGCTATCAGTGCCATGATGAATAAAAAAAAATTAAGTAGATTTATTCCGGAGAGACTAAAAGAGGCCACAGAGAAACATTTGAGAGACGCACACGTATTTTTTAGGAAGAACAGCTCATGTGCTGATCACATAACTACTCTACGTATAACAGTTGAACAATGATTACGAAACGGTATTTGCTAGTTTAGACAGAGGAATGGTTTGGAAGGTGGTGAGTCACTACGGATTCCCACAAAGTTTATTAACCTGATAAGAATAATGTATAAAAAAAAACAGACACTCTTTTCTTTATGAAAACCAACATTTTAAATTTATATTTTAATATATATGTTTTGCAAACATTTTAATAGAAAAATATCCGCCCTGTGAGAATATCCATCTTTTAGTTTTTCTACGATGCAGTTGGAAGCATCGGTTGCAAACTGTTATATTGCGGTTCTAGCGTTCACGTCAGAATCGTAAAGGGAGGATCGTAGGTTTCTTGCTAGGTGAAAAATTAAACAAAATTAATTTTTTTTAACGCGTTGTGTATGACTGGTAGTTTGTCAATTGCAGCATGGGCTTGTTGGGTATTAGGTTTATCGCACGTTTGATAGTTTTAGAAGTTGCGGTTTTTGTTCGTTTTACTTATTACATCTCTAATTATGGCGCTCGTTTCCTTCTCGATTTTTGGAAGAGACGCTATTTATCCTGATTTTGACATTAGCGGTTGAAGAATAGACTCTATAACTAGAGCTATGGTTGCTATTCTTCTCGCAAATCTGTGCCTGTCACAGGAAACCTGCATCCACGTTGAGCGTCTATCCTCTGTAAGATCATCCAAATGATGGACTGTCACCAACTCTTCGGCAAACGTCACCTAAAATAATTTGAAATTTTAAAAAGTTAGAGTATCTTAACAATATCCTAAAAAAATAAGCGCTGGAGAGAGAATAAGATAAGACATGCTAACCTTTCGGTTGGTTTTTTGTAAAATACTCTGCTCACTAATATCCATAGTGCTCTTCCCAATTAGCGTGTTGGTTTGAGTTATTCTAGCTAGTTAGTTTACATATATTTTTTTCCTCTCTCTCATGGAGAGGTAGCCTAAAGGAACACGATGGCTGCTAATTGATACAATTGTCCTAGATGTGAGCGAGTATTCTCCAGGCTCAGCTCACTAAATAGAGACTTTGGGAGTGTTCACGGGATCTGTTAATACTTTACAGATATGGAACCTATCTAGCAGTGTTAACACTGTGGTTGACTGAGTGACCGACGCTGGTCGAATGAATATATTAAATCGTGTACACGCCTTTTTTACATAACTTGTTGCCGTTCCGCGCGCGTGGGGAAAAAAATAATCTATAAACTCACGTGCGATCATCATCGATTGGGTCATTATGTGCCACGGTGGGAGAATATGACTGTACATTCATGTCGTCACCGAGAGATACCTGATTAAATATCACTGATTATGGTCCATATCTATCTTAAATACGGTCCCTTTACGTCCACGTAGATATAATAACTATTAATTTATTACTATTATATGTATATATACTCACCATATCTATGAAATAACTAACGTTTCGCTAGTCCCTAATATGGTAGTTTTGCTTCCGGAGTGGGCGTGGTCTATAGCTGGACAATATACACTCGCCCTATTGGTTGTTGATAATGGCGGGAAACACTGATGTCCATTACATGACTCATTAACCAATTATCCATCAACTACCAACCCCCCTTCGTGTACTATACAAGTCCTATACATATATACATATATATCATTGCATCACTCTCCCGGAGGTTCCACCACTTTCCACCATGGGAAAGTGGTGGTATCCTACTATATAACTCTTGTACTTATAGGAGTAAATCTTCCCTCCTTTCCTCCTTCCTCTTTGTATTTTTTACGTCATAGGTGTCAGAACACCGGCTCCCACTACTCGCGATCTCTCTTTCCTTTTATTTTGCCAGTTGTGACCACGTATTCCAACTTTCCTCTTCTCATCATGTGCCCGAAAAATGTTGATTGTTTCTTTCTGATGTTTTTTAGGAGCTCCCTTTTTGTGTTGGCCTCTTTGAGAATTTCTTCATTAGTCTTTTTAGCTGTCCACGGAACTTTCAACATTCTTCTGAGAAATCCCATCTCTGTGGCCTCAAATCGTCTTTTAATTTGTTTGTCTACTGTCCATGATTCGCTTCCATAGGTTAGAATTGGTTCTATATAGCACCGGCGTTCACTATTTCTCACTTCTATTGACATAGATTTGTTGCATAAGATATTTTTTCATTTTGTGAAATGCTATTTTGGCCTGAGCTATTGTGTTTTTTATTTCTGTGGTGCATCTTCCATCTGATGTTATTATTGTGCCCAAGTTTAACTGTACTAACTATCTATCTATTGACCTTTCGAGCTGTAGCCGGCCCATAGGGCGTAGATCAAGGTACTCTTTATCTTATCTGAATTTTTGTTCTAGCAGTTTTCAATTCTTGTAAAGATATTTTATCAAATCTCGCCATTTGCCTCTGTTCTGTGCAAGCAGGTCTATCTCATTGAGGGAGCCGAATCCTGCTGCTCTTGCCTTTCTCATCAATGTTCTTCTGAGTGCCTCTCTGGGTCTTCCTCTTTCTCTCTTACATGTTGTTTCCCATATGAGGGCTTGCTTTGCTATTCGGTTATTATCTCTTCTCATCACATGTCCAACATATGACCATCGTTAACTGTACTACTGAGCTATCGCGGCTAATCTCGTAAGTGACAAACCATTTTTTTTAAACTTAGAAAAATAATATAATGAAAATACAACATGACATTATATATATATATATATATATATATATATATATATATTATGCATCAAATGCCTACACACTCAACAAACCAGCTAGGAATAATATATATATATATATATATATATATATATATATATATATATATATATGTCAAAAGTATACCAATAACATAAAAAAATTAAATAAATTAAAATGTTGCTTATTTTGGGTGTTCGTAAAGTCTCACTACACTTTGTATTTAGAACGCATTTGAAAAAAAAAGTAACTGACGTCATCAAAAAAGGTGCTTAAAAAGTCATTAAATTAGTGACAATAGTTACTGATATCGTCTAATACTGTTTTGAGCAATCTGGAAAGTACCAATAGAATATTCATTGCAAAAGGTGTTGGAAATGTCCACCACGGGCTTCAAGACACAACTGTACACGTCTCTTCATATTGTCAAATACCTTCTGTAACGTGTCTGTTGTTATTTCTTGAATGGTAATTCTGATTGATTCTTTCAGGTCCTCAATTGTGCGTACATTATTATTGAAAACATTTTTTTTTCAAGGAAGCCCATAGATAAAAATCTAATTGAGTATGTGGAGAACGAGCAGGTCAAATTCCACGTGTTTTTATGCGATTTGCGAAAGTTTCTTCCAAAAAATGCAATGATGCTCTAGCTGTGTGTCATCTTGCTGGAACCACGCTTACTCAATTTCATGTTCATTCAGCTGTTCTAAAAAAGGTTCCAGTATGTCAGTACGGTACCGATCGGCATTAATAGTGTTGTTGAAGAAAATTGGTCCAATTAAACGTTTTCTACTGATAGAACATCATACCCCATTTTTTTGCATCGTGTTGAGGCACTTAATCTATCTATCTTTCGTTCGCTCGAAGTATTGTCTATATCAGCAATGTCGTTTCCTGTATGAATTTTACTGTCTTTTGTAATTCTTGCAGTGGCCCATATAGTTTTGTCTGTAGTGTTGTACACTATGGGCCAATGGATTTTCCTCAGTCTACTATATTCAGTGCAGTCTTGAAGTATGTGTTCAGCAGTCTGGGGTGCCTGTCCACATGTACAAGTAGTTGATGTGCCGATCTTGAATTTTGTATACATGTGACTATGGAGTCGTTTGTGTCCTGTTCTTAGGCGTATAATGATAACTTGTTCATATCTTTTCATATTATGAAAGGTATCCTGATTTGGGGCTTGTGGTCCTCTGATTGATTTGATTATCTGTTTCTTATGATGGTATGTAACTGGTGTATCTAGTTGTGTGCCTGTTGAACCTTCCTTTGCCAACTGATCTGCTTTCTCATTTCCTGGTATTCCACAGTGAGACGGATCCACTGCAGGGCAACCCTGTGGTGCTTGCAGAGTTCAGTCAATAAGGTCTGCAGATGTGGTAATTTTCTGGATTGTAGTGCATGGAGTACTGATCTTGCATCTGTCAAAAACACTACAGGCTGTGGGCTAAGATTACTGTTCAGCAGTTTTTCTATTGCCAACTTTATTGCTTGTATTTCTGCATCATAATTGTGACAATATTTCCCTGTTGCTATTTTATTCATATCCCTAGTGTTATTTGGGTACTCTATATATACACCTGCTCCCCCATTCTTTACTGCATTCTGTGCTGATCCATCTGTGTACACACGGATCCATCGGTCTTGTGGGTATTCTTCATCCAGGAAACTGAGAGTTATTGTTTTTCGCTGTAGACTATTTTGTTCCTCTTTGTCAACTATTCCTTTCACTTCTGTCCGTATTTGAACTGATAATCCTGATTCATCTGTCCAGGGAGTCTGTTCTGGTATGGGCAGAAGGGGTTTAACAACTCTTGGCATGTCTGGTGTTTGTCTACTAATACGCTTGGCTTGGTGGATAAAACTGCTTCTCTTAAGTCGTCCCAATGCAAGATTTTGGAATCTGTCCTTCATTGGATGTCTCGGCATGCATACACATTTTTCTGCCTGTATCAGCACCTTTGTGTCTCTCCGTTCTCTCAGTGCTGGTATCCTCCACAATTTCTCCATCTCCAATATTGGTGTTGATTTCATTGCTCCTGTGATGAGCCTAAGTGCCTGGTTTTGTACTTTATCCAGTTCTTGCAATGTGGTGTTTGATGCTGAGCACCATGCGGATGATCCATATTCTAAATGTGGGCGTATACTCTGTTGGTAAACTTTACTGAGTATTTTCCCACTCGCACCCCATGTGGTTCCACACAACTTTCTTAGAATAGCCAATTTCCTCCTTGCTTTTTGGGTTGCCTTATTTATCTGCTGTTTCCAAGATAGTTTGTTATCAAATGTAACTCCGAGATATGTAGCTTGTATGTCTTCTTTCACAGGCTCATTGTTTATGTAGATGGCTCCAGCTTTTTGTTTTGGGGAGAGTGTGAAAAGTGTAGTACTGCATTTGTCTGTATTGATGCTGATACACCATCTATTTGTCCATGAATTCAGTGCATTCATAGCTCTTTGTAGCAATTTGGAGGCCACTGTTGCATACTCCTCTGTGCACCACATTACCAAGTCATCTGCATACATTGCCACTTTGATGCCATGTGGTAGTTCAGTAACTAGGTCATTGATGTAGATCAGAAAAAGTGTTGGAGATAGTACCCCCCCCCCCCTTGTGGAACGCCCTGGCGCAATAAAACCTTCTTACTCTTAAGACCATCCAGTTGCACTCTGGCTCTCCTGTTATGCAGGTATGCTTTAATCCATTTGTACATCCTGCCATTTACTCCATAATTTCTCAGTTTCTTCAAAAGCCCTTCCTTCCATACCTTATCAAATGCTTTCTTTAGGTCTATCCATGCTGCTAGTACCAGTTTCTTTTCTTGAAACGCAACTTCAATTTCCTGGGAAAGATAGGTTGCTTGATCTTCGGTAGAGTAACACTGTCTAAAGCCTGCTTGTTGTGGGACAAGGAGATTTTCACTTTCCAGGTACCACTGCAGTCTGAGATTGATTATACGTTCCATTGTTTTACACACACAGCTTGTAAGGCTGATTGGTCTATAGCTGGATGTCATTGAACCATCTTTTCCTGGCTTTAGTAATGGTATCATAATTGCTTCTCTCCATGCCTGTGACACTCTACCTGTGATCCAGCAAATGTTGTAGATCTGCAGTAGTTTTGCTTTAGCTGCAGTTCCCGAGTTCTTAATCATTTCATTGGACACTCCATCACTGCCTGGTGACTTTTTCATTTTTAATTTGGATATTGCCAGTTCTAGCTCTCTTTGTGTAATGGGTATTTCCATGACTTCATGTGTGGTCTCTTCTTGTCTTGCATTTTGTTGTTTTAAACGGGTCTCTTGTCGTTTTTCTAGGCTAATTTCAATATTATTGTCATTTGCAAAGGAGTCTGCAAAGTAATTTGCTGCATGTTTACCTGTTAGAATGTTTCCATCCTTCTTCAGTGTAATTTTGGTGTTCCTTTCTGTACCCTCATTATTCAGCTGTTTTACAAGCTTCCACACTTTTCTTGTGTCTCGTTCAAGATTCAAGGACTCTGTTTTCTCTTTCCAGCTTCTCCGTCTGGCTTGTAGTTTAGCCCATTGAAATTTGGCTTTAGCATGTTGATAGTTATTGTGGTGTTCTTGGCAAGGGTTATTTTCTGCTTGCTTTCGAGATGTTTCCATGTCATTGTGCAGTTGCTCTAGTTCACTACTCCAGTATGGTTTGTAGTGTTTCCGTGCCCCTCTAGGTATTGTTTCACTGGCAGCTTGTATTATTAGTCTACTGAATTCATCAACTATTTTGTTGATGTCTCTATCTGTATTTATATCTTTAGTCAGTACACTGGTGTAGTGTTGATACATTTTCCAGTCTGCCTTTTTATAATTCCATCTGGAGAGAGTGCTGCTCTCCCTGATGGCCTTATTTTGTACCACTAAAAATACTGGTCGGTGGTCGCTGCCTCCAAGTTGTTTCCCAACAATTCGTGTGATATTCCAATCCAGGTCTGGTGAATGGAAAGCAAGGTCTGGTGTAGATGTGGTATGCCATTATCTGGAGTAGAATGTTGGTGGATCTGTTGCCTGGTTTAATAGAGGTACTTAATGAAATGCATTAGGATTAAAATTGCTCGAAATACGATTATTTTGGCTATTAACGCATCCAGATAGATGAAATCACGCCTCATCAGAGTAGAATGTTAAATCAAGAATCGATTAACCTTCTTCAGCTAAAAATGCTTGAAACCACGTGCAGTAGTTGACCCTGGAATGATAGTCACACTCTTTTAGCTCAGACACAACATAAATCCTGTATGGATACAAATTTAACCGGTGTTTTTAAGAATGTAATGCGCTGTGCCCACTGATAAGTTCACTTGTTACGATATTTTCCTTAAGGACTAGCTTGGACTTTTCAAGATTATGCCTTGGATATCTAGCCTTTTTTTTCAGGCACAGCAGGCCTACCAGATCGCGGAGCATATTTCACATTTCCTAGCACGAAACTTATTTAACAAATTTCTAACCGTAATGCAATAGCCTTTGGCGTCTTAACATACGGTTGGTAGCAAGCAATCATGATAAGTGAGTAGTTTGGTAAGGTATTAGTGTCTCATACTGGGTGCTGCTTTACTGACCATCTTCTCTCGTGGCTGAATTTGTCAATCATGGACAGACAATTCCATCCACCGAACGAGCAAGGTGTATTTGCGGTACCTGACCTTGTCTCTTTTCTCTTGCGCCTTTTGACTTCTGAATCTGATATCAGCACTGTCTAGAAAGTTGTTGTGCCATTTTTTTATTTTTGCTCTCCGTGTGCTACGATCCGCAGCCACATTTTCCCAGTTTTTTTTCATTCATAGAAAATTCCCTCAAGGAAGCTCTGCAAACATCCTTATATCTCAGCACTGGTCTGCCCTTTGGTCTTTTTCCGTCCTTAAGTTCGCCATACAATATTTGTTTGGGAATACGATTGTTTGCCATTCTTCCTACATGGCCCAGCCACCGTAGTCTACGAATCCTAAGTGTTGCCATGATCGATGGGAGTTTGGTTCGTTGTAAGACATTAGAGTTAGTTACTTTGACTTGTCATTTGATGTTCATAATCTTGCGAAGGCAGCGTACATGAAAGCTGTTTAACCTTTTTTCCTGCCCTGCATAGGTAGTCCAAGTTTCTGATCCGTATAGAAGTGTACTAAGCACACAACTTTGGTAAATTTGAATCTTAGTCATGAGTGTTAAATTGGTGTTGGCCCATGCACTATCTTTATATTTACCAAATGTGGAAGCTGCCTTTCCGATTCGGGAATTTATTTCTTCTTCAAGGGAGACATTGGTTGTGACCATAGAACCGAGATAGGTGAACTTTCTCACAGGTTCAAGGGGTATGTTATTTAATGATATAGCAGCAGGACTGGCTACACCTTGTTGAAGCACCACAGTCTTCTAGATACTTATTGATAGGGAGAATAATTCACATGATCTAGCTAGATTGTCAATCATTGACTGCAGGACGGATTCATCGTTAACATCCAGTGCTGCGTCATCAGCGAATAGAAGCTCCTTGATTAGGATCTCAGTTGTTTTTAATTTAATTCGATGAGGAGGTTGTTTATCAGGAAATCTTGCTATAAATTTTTGAACAACCATCCGTGTGTCCGCCATTTCGAAAAACTTGTTCAGCTAAAATAATTCTTTCTTCCGTTTGATAACATCATTCTGTTTTGAGTGCATAGAATTACTCCAGTAGACTACAACCATTTTGCTTCACAATGGACTGTGCAGAAAATTTTTAATGACGTCATGATGACGTCATTTACTTTTCTTTTTATGTCTTCTATATACAAAGTGTAGTGGGACATTACGAACACCCTGGTTATCTGGTTATTGAAGACATCGGCATTACTGCAAACGAATTAAAATCCATATTTGCTCAACCGCCCGTGCTAGCGGAATCATACGAAATAATATCTCAACTCGCAAACAAAGAAAGGTAACTGTAGTCCCCATCGTAGCAGTCCCAGCACACGCCAAAAGACAGAAGGCGAAAAAGCGCAGAAAGTGAACACGAACACCCCGTATAATACAACACCGTTATAGACCAGTGCGAGTGGTATGATCGCCGTGTGTGCAAGTGAGTAGAGGTGTTGGAAACGGCTGTCCTTTATAATATACTATAACGCGTCGTCGACCGACTAAAACGTTTATTTTCCGGTCTCTTCTTTCTATAGTGACTGACGTCATTCATTCATCTACCATTTTAGCTCCCAGTGGAGCATAGGTCTTCAACAAACACTTTCCAAGTCGTTCTGTTTTTTTGCCATTCTTTTAAGATCATTCTCATATGTTGGTGTGTGTCATGTTAGTCATATCTCATATCTTAGTGTGTCTGTGTTAATCACGTCTCATATCTTTATGTGTGTATGTGTTTAGTCATATCTCATATCTTTGTGTGTATCTGTGTTAGTCATGTGTCATATATCTTGATGTGTGTCGGTATTAGTCATGCCTCGTATCGCTGTGTGCATGTCTGTGTTGGTCACATCTCCTATCTTTGTGTGTGCATGTCTGTGTTAGTCACCCCTAGTGACCTCGGGCAGATGGTGCTCGTAAACCTGGGAGGGCCGACCATCTAAGGGCAGAATCCCCCTACAGAAAAGATCATCTGCTGCCTTGCATGAAGATTGGGGACAATCAAAGGCTAAGAATTCAAACCTGAATAAAATGCTGGCTGAAATCGGATGCACTGGGCCACTGGCGCAGAACACAGTGCAACGTTTTAACTGGTGTTCAATCAGAGTGGATTTGGCAGACTCTAATTGTGATATTCTACCTGTGGGGGCGATCAACACACTTAACCTGACAGCTGACTTCATGTGAGAGTCTAGAATCCTACTCTGATTGAGTCCTGATCGCAGAGAGAGAGAGAGAGAGATCATTCCATGTCTTCCCTATCATCTTCATCTCTGCTTCTATCTGTCTTCTCCAAGAATTCCTTGGTCTTCCTCTTTGTCTTTTGCCCTGGGGATTCCTAAAAAGGCTCAGTTGGCTTCCGTAGTGTCTGTCCTATCCAGCGCCATCGTCTTCGCTGTATCTCTTTATCCATTGGTGTTTTACTGGTACATTTCCATAATTCTATGTTAGTGATTTTGTCCTGCCATTTCCATCCTTTTATCCTGCGTAAGCATCCATTAATGAAAGTCTGTATCTTCGTGATTGTCAATTTTGTTGTTCTCCATGTTTCACAGCCATATAATAGAACCGCCTTAACATTTGAGTTGAAAATTTTTATTTTAGGATTTAACCTAATTTCTTTGGATTTCCATATGTTTCTCAGTGCAATGAAAGCTCCTCTTGCTTTTGATATCCTTATTTTGGTATCATTTTCTGTTCCTCCCTCTTTATCTATATTACTGCCCAGATATATGTAAGATTGTACATCTAATAGAGGTAATTCTCCTAGTTTTATTTGGTTATTGCCAACTGTATTAATTCTCATAATGCTGGTCTTATCTCTATTAATCTTCAGTCCTAGCTGTTGTGATCTCTCATCAAGTATGCTCATTTTATCCTGCATCTGTTGATGGCTGTGTGATAGGAGAGCTATGTCATCAGCAAAGTCTAAATCATCAAGTTGTTTGGTCAGTGACCACTGGATTCCATTTCTGTTGTTTTGAGTTATTTTCATAATCCAATCTATGGCCAGTAGAAAGAGAAATGGAGACAGAAGGCAACCCTGTCTTACTCCTGTTCTTATTTCAAATGCTTCTGTAAGCTGTCCTTCATGCACCACACTACATTTCGTTCCTTCATTCATTGTTTTTATCAGGTTAATAAACTTTATGGGGATTCCGTAATGACTCAGCAACTTCCAAAGCATTCTTCTGTCTAAACTATCAAATGCCTTTTCGTAATCTATGAATCCAATATAAAGTGGGAATTTTAGTTATAAACTTTGTTCAACTATTATACGTAGAGTAGTTATTTGATCAGCACATGATCTGTTCTTCCTAAAACCTGCTTGTTCATCTCTCAAATGTTTCTCTATGGCCTCTTTAAGTCTCTCCACAATGATTCTGCTTAATATATTTTCCTGCACTGATCGATCATATTTGCCATATAATCTCTGCACTCCTGTGAACTTCCTTTCTTTGGTAGTTTGATCATATAACCTTCTTTCCAGTCTTTAGGTATTTCTTCCCTCTCCCAAATTTTATCTAATAAATTATGTAGCATCTTGGTAGAGATGTTAATATCTGCTTTGATGGCTTCCGAAGGAATTTCATCTGGTCCTGTGGCTTTACCATTTTTTAATAGTTTGATGGCTTTCGTTATTTCTTCTATGCTTGGTTTTCCATAGTTAACGTGTAACTCTTCTTCTGCTGGTAGTATATCTGGAGGATTATTTGAGCCGGGTCTATTAAAAAGTTCTTCAAAGTGCTCTTTCCATCTCTCCATTTGTTCCCTTATATTACTAAGCAGATTTCCTTTCTTATCTTTAATAAAGGCGTTGATCTGTTTGTATTTACCACTTAATTTCGGCCGTGTGCAGATATTGCCACCAAAATGACATACTGTTAGTGAGTCACAAGAACTTTGCTCCGCGAAGTATATTAATGTACCCAAGTATTTGCCGATTTGCCGCGGTGCACTTGTTTCAAATTTATCCTGTATATTTTTTAAGATGGTGATGGTTGTTTCTTCGATATGACCATTACTTCTGTATTCTTACTATTTAGACCGAGGCTTTTTCTTGATGTATTCTTTTACTATTATGTCTATCATTTCTTCATGTTACAGTCATCTATTCACCTGTTTCAAATAATTCATTTACCTGTTTTAATATTGTTCCACTTGTCTTTATTTCGCACTGAGGTGATGTCTTTTTCTTTCTTGTTACCATTACGTCTGTCTTTTTGCTATTGAGGCTGAGTTCTTTATTTTTGCTTTCTTTCACTATAATGTCTAACATTTATTGTAACTCATTTTCACTCTTAGTGATTAAGACTGTATCGTCAGCATACTTTAGATTATTTATATTATGACCTCCAATTGTTATTCCATGCATGCCCCTTATGGATCTTAAAATAATCTCACTATAAATATTAAACAAATCTGGTGACAGCACACAACCTTGTTTAACACCCTGTTTTATTTGTTGAAACATTCCCAATTTGTTTCCAGTTCTTATGGCCGCTGTTTGTTGCCAGTACATGTTCTTTATTATTCTTAGATCTTTGCTGTCTACGTTTATGCTCTCTAAAATTTTGATTATTTCTTGGTGCATTACTATGTCAAATGCCTTGGTGTAATCTATGAAACATGGGTATAGATCTATTTTCACCTCTATGGCTCTTTCTACTAAAGATCTTATGATCTAAATGGCATTGCTTGTTGCTTTATCTCTAATAAAACCACACGGTTCATCACTAATTTCTGGACTGATTTGGTTTCGCACTCTTTCTCATTGATGATTCATAGTAATATCTTAGTCATATGACTCATAAGGCTTATTGTGCGATGATCATCGCATTCAATCGCACCCGATTTCTTTAGTAGGGCTATGAATATTGATTTGAGTCTGGTATATATCCGCTGTTGTAGATATCATTCAATATTTTTGTTATTATCTTTATTCCAAAATCACCCATGGCTTCAATCTCCTATTTAGTTATATTATCTGATCCAGGAGCTTTGCCTGCTTTCATATTGCGCAAGGCGTATTCCACTTCTTCTCTGAGTATTTCTGGTCCTTCTCCATTATCCTTAATATTTACTTCCGTTCGTTCATCATTATAAAGATCTTTAATGTATTCTATCCATCGTTCCCTTATGTTTTCTTGATCAATCAACAGTTCTCCTTCCTTTGATCTTAGACATCCAGTTTTTGATTGCGTTTTTCTTCCTGTTAATTCCTCAATTTGTTTGCATATAGCTTTAGCATCTCCTTTCTGTTGCATTTCAATCTCTTTGCATCTCTCTTTTAACCATGCTTCTTTTGCTTCATTGCATTTTACTACAATTTCTTTATTTAATCTCTTATACTCATCTTTATTTTCCTTATTTCGTTTTCTTGTATCCATTAGCTGCAAAATGTCATCTGTCATCCATTTCTTTCTTGAATTTGTCCTCACTGGAGGTATGAGCTTTTTTTTTATGTTTATTGCATTGATTCTTTTAGCATTTCCCACTGTTCATTCAATGCTTTGTATCTGCTCTATTGCATTGTACCGGTTCTAAATTGTGATTTTATATTTGTCTTGCAGCGTCTTGTCTGATTTGAGTAAATCTAAATTTAACTTGATGTTAACTGAGGCTCGTTTTGTTGTTTTTAATTTTACTCTAAGCTTTCCCACAACTGGTAGATGATCACTATTGCAATCTGCCCCTGGTCTAGTTTTCACACACACCAGACTGTTTCTAAATCTATTGTTTATCATTATATAATCAATTTGATTACGTGTGTTGTCCCCTGGGCTTTTCCATGTCCACAGACGTCTTGGATGTTGCTTAAACCAGGTGTTTCCTATCATTATGTTGTATGTTCTTGCCCAGTCAATAAGTTTCTCACCTCTTTCATTCCTTTCGCCCAAGCCATAATGACCAACTACTTCCTCAACTCTTTCCTTTCCTACTTTTGCGTTAAAATCCCCTAGAACTATGGTGTTTTCATGTGGTTTGCATTTATGAAGTGCCTTATTTAACTCGTTGTAAAATGTATCAATTGTTTCCTCTAGACTGTCTGCTGTTGGTGCATAAACTTGTATAAGATTTATGTCTATTGGCTTTCCATTCAATTTCACTAAAAAGGACTCTATTGGGTAAAAGCCTTTCACTGTTCTTGCTCTTTCTGCATCCAAGATGATACCTACTCCTCTTTGGTGTTCAGTACCTCCAGAATAGATTATTTTATGTTTATCAGAATACATCTCCCCTGATAAGGTATATCTCATTTCGCAAAGTCCCAGTAATTGTAAACTCATTCTTTTCATTTCTTGTATGATGTTTTCTAGTTTACCCTATTGCATGAGTGTTCTCACATTCCAAGTACCTATCTTTAGAGTTTGTTTTATCTTTATTTTGCTTACAGTAGCTTGATGACGATCGGGTATCACCTGTAGCACATGATGTCCACTACCGAACGAGGGTTTTCCATTGGAATCCCCCTTAACGTTGTTGGCGTTATTTCTATTGTTGTAGCGATTCATGATTGTACAAAGAAGTTACGACGGTGGTTTTCTGTTGCCTTCCGTCGGTTTGTTTACGGTTGGCTCCACTAGCCTTTGACTAAAAAGTCTCACCCACAAGGCAGTGGGGTTGTTTTACTTCGGGGTACCCTCCCTTAGCCTTTTACTCTCCCGAGCTTACCTGCAAGGCAGCAGGGCAGTCACAGGTTGTACTGTTTTCTGCATACAGTAGCAGGTAAAATTACCCGACCTGACCAGAATTTCAGAATTCCATCATATGTACAAATAATTTACATGCCGAACTCTCTGTGCCGTATGGTCGATCTCACTGCCCAGTAGCAATATTACTTGCCACTGGGCCCTAAGCTCTAACACACTTAACTATGCGAACTTAATATTTTGGGAATTGTTACCCACTGAACAATTCCCCAGTCTATCTCTACTCTATTCTATCTACTCGTGTCGTTTGACTCTAATTCTCTTGAACACTACTGGCTACATTGGGCCATCGTCAGCCCCTATCTAATCCTCAGGTTTTGACATCTCTCTCGTCAGAGCCCTTTAGGTCTAAACTTTAAAACTTAAGCACTACTTATTAAGTTTGGGCCTTTGTCAACTTCTATGGGCTAACAACACAGCATGGCCGCCCTTCTATAATTTTAAGTGTGTGACATCTCTGTCTTCATAGCTAGCTTTTCCTCTCGCTTCTTTGTGTCCCGTCTTCAAATACTCCTCGTATCATCCAATAAAAAACTACTTCCCCCGCTTTCCTCCAATCAACTCGATCTACGTGTCTATTTACTCGTCTTCTAGACCCTCTCACTTATCTCGAGGTTCACGATTTACATATTTTCCTAATTTCTTGTGGACCTCCCCCTTCCGGCTACCTTCTCACCTGTCCCGCGACTCACGCTTTCTCAACTCACCCTCATTTCTCGTGGTCTCCCCATACTCGCGGCTACATATGCATCTGTTTTTCTGTATATTTTTTTCTGTTTCATTTTTGATTTGATAGATAAAGTTGTTAAAGCTACTTTTTGCAATTTGTATTCTTCGTATTATTTGTGTCATTTTATAATAAATGTCCAAAAATAACCTTATTTTTTAGCGTAACTTTCGTTCGCCTGAAGTATTGTCTCTATCTGCAAAGTCGTTTCCTGTATAAATTTTATATTTAATATTATTAATGTTGGTTTGACGTTCTGTATGATTTCTCAGGTTATTACCATAATCTTTGTATTATTCACTTCTAATCCATGTGTCCTTAAATATTTAAATGCTTTATAACAGAGGCAGCGAATGTTTTTTTTCTTCACCCTTGCTTATCTTGATCGAGCCACTGTTTTGTTTGCATCAAGAGATGCCCAGTGTTCTATCGCTGGCAGTGGCCACCTTAAAAAAACCAAAATTCTTTTCATTTCTTTCAAGTTACCCACGGTTGGGTACCTCGGCCATAATATCACTCTCACACGCCAGCAAGACAGCTAAAATTAGGTACCTATACAGTTATATCATTCTCACATGTCAGCAAGACAACCTATATCACGTAATTGAAAATTATGGCCATAACCTCGATACTTTGTAGGGTTTCATGTTTTTTTTTTTTAATAAAATCCCACCTGTGACTGGAAGTAAAACTCCCTTGACTATAAAAGAGTTGAAATCACTTGCTTGCTAAACAAGCAGATTAATTTTCTTGACTACTCACTTCCCTATAGTGTCTACTGAATAGTTTCAATGATATACTTAACTAATCAAAAATGTTGGGCCAATATTTAAAAAATAATATTTAAATATTTAAATATTTGTGGTCTACATCATATATAGTTTACTTAACTTCATATGATTCTATCACTTGGTTGCCAACCGAGATTAGGAAAGGCTCTTATTACTGCTACAGACTTTGAACATTTTCCTCGTCACCAAATCCCGAAGCGTCCAGCTACTGACGACCCCTCTTCAGTGTTGGTTGATAAGTCTTCTTCTACACCCACTAAATTTATAGTTTCTGCTGTGCCCATCTTAACTCCCATCTCTTTCATCTTACGAAGTGACGTGGATTCATGGTTATCAAAGTCCTGTGCCCTTCCCACAGGGCTTCGGAGACATTTGATAATGTCCGCCCGATCCATTGGTTGACCGTCTTCAACGAGACTGCAGCTAGCCAACCTGTCCCCGTGTGCGCGCGCGCGTGTGTGTGTGTATGTGTAATGAGAAAAAAAAGAGCACCGCTGACTTACACTGAAGATAAAAAGACGATAAAAAAATCCACACGACGTACAGGCATAATAAAGACGGGACCATCATCTTCAACCTATTGACCTCAACAATTACCTCAAGTTGGCTTTTGGAACCCCTATTTACCTCAGTGAACCCGCTAAATAGTACTATATTTGCCCGGTCTGGACCCGAAATCCTACATAAATCATTGTGTACACTACTCTCTCTCTCTCTCTCTCTCTCTCTCTCTCTCTCTCTCTCTCTCTCTCTGCGATCAAGACTCAGACGATCAGAGTAGGATTCCAGACTCTCCCATGAAGTCAGCTGTCTGTTTAAGTACACTAAGTAAAAAAAGTAAAGTACCCTCGTCACGCCAAGTGGCGTATAGGGAAATATGGTGTTAGTGACCCTATATTTTACAGACCTTCAGCACATGATTTTTGGGGTAATATGGTCAATATTACGCCCGTGCTGCTTTACTTTCCCAGAAAAAAAATCCGGTACCCACTTAAGGCTGGGTGAACCCAGAAGCCGTCGGTTTGGGCTCGAACCCTACCCCTTGTCCTTTGTAGTCCAGTTCACTAACCACTGAGCTATCGCGGCTCTCCGTTTAAGTACACTACTCCTGACCAACCTTCGAGAATTTTAGAATTTCTCCATTAGTTAGATGCAACATAGCCTGTAGGATATTTTGAATATTATTTCAACAAATGGCGAGACGAACTTATAGTTTTTACTTGCTGTAAGGTTTAAATTGCTTTCTTATGTAAAATTTCAGAATTTACTTTTGAACTAAGTCAATTAATTTGGAATCTATAGCAATTCAACACAGGCGATTGATTGATATGCATCAGCACTCTTACAGCGAATGCGTTTCAGATGACTCTTTTCATTATAACATTTAATGATAAATTGAAGCTAATACTCTAAAAAAAAACAATATTACTTTAGAACTAAAATAAACTGTAAAAAAATTATCGAATGTGTATAACGTTGTACTGAGTGAGCACTGAGAAATAAACCTAACGAGTAATGGAAAAACATGTAAGCAGCTTTCAGGAGTTGATTAATAAAAATATAATAAAAAAATATATAATAATATATAATAATAAATAATAAAAAACTCTGAAATACTTAGTGAAGATACACGATATATGGTATAGAACCAGATTATAATTACATACATCAAATGTGCATTTTGGGTCGCAAAAAAAAACCAAATATCGCGTGCTTCAAAATGAAATATGTATGTACATGTATATCCATGTATATATATATATATATATATATATATATTTCACTCTGTCTGCGATCAAGACTCAATCAGAGTAGGATTCCAGACTCTCTCATGAAGTCAGCTGTCTGTTTAAGTGATTCGATTGCCCCATATAGTTTCTCCTCCAGGGAGGTGGGTGTAGACCACATTGCTTTTCTCAGGTCTGTGTACTGGGGGCAATCCTGTAGAACATGTTTTGTAGTCATATTGTCGAGTGTACAGTGGCATAGGCTGGTTGTACCTATTTTGAATTTGGTGAACATGTGATTTCTCATTCTATTGTTGCCAGTGCGTAGGCGAAGTATGATGACTTGATCCCTCCTTGATAGCTGGTGGTATCCGTCACTCTCGTTATGCTTTGGGTGTTCTCGTTTCCATTTTTCATGGTACAGACCTTTGAGGATGGATTTGGTTTCATCATAACTGAACGGATGGTTCTCTTGTGGTGATCTCCCTCTCTCTTTAGCCAATTTGTCTGCGCGTTCGTTCCCGTGTATATTATAGTGTGGTGGTATCCACTGAATGACTACTCTAATGATTACATAGTTGGTCCAGGGTTGTTCTCAAGTCATCTAGTTCATTGTTCTTTGGGCTTTTAGAGTTGATAGTGCTGACAGTGCATCAGTCAGAATCACCAATTTATTGTGCATGTTATTTTTGTGTTGAGTAGCTAGTGTTGCAGCATCTCTGAGGGCCTCAGTCTCTGCTTTAAAGTTGTATGAGAATTTCCCAGTAGCTATTGACTTGGTGATTTCGTCCTGGTTATTCAGCGCCAAGAACACACCTCCCCCTCCATTTCTGGTGGTATTTGTAGCAGGGCCATCTGTGTATATGTGGGACCAATGTGAGTCCTGTGGATAGGTATCGTGTATGTGTTTGTCTGCTACGTGTTTTCTTTCTGTGTCTGATTGGGTGCCTTTTTTCATGATTCCTGTTATATTTTCTTTAAATTCTGGTATTTTATGTTTCCAATTAGGAGACATATCAGATGGGCCCAAGGGTTTCGATATTGTTTGGGAAAGTACTGGGTCTCCAGTAGTTAGTTCATTGGCGATTGAGGCGAAGATGCTCCTCTTTAGTCGTGCAATTCCGAAACCAGTTATTCTTTGGTGCATGGGGGTGGCTCAGGAGCCTTCTGTATTTCTCCGCTTGTTGCAATACTTTAGTGACCCGGGTGTCATCTAAAGGTTGTAAACCTGTCACTGTTTCTAGAGTCTTGATAGGTGTAGATTTCATAGCATCAGTGATGATACGGGCAGCTTGGTTCTGTGTTCTGTTAATTTTGCTAAGGTGTGATTTGGAAGCCATAGCCCAGGCTGTTACTCCATACTCTAGGACTGGTCTGACTCTTCCTACGTATAGTCGTTTCAAGATATTGCTGTCTGCTCTCCAGTCTGTTCCTGCCAATTTCTTCTACTATTAGTTCGTTTTCTGGCGTATCTATACGTATCCATGAATATGTGTGTGTGTGTGTGTGTATATATATATATATATATATATATATATACATATATATATATATATATATATATATATATATATATATATATATATAATTTTTAAAGCGCATGATATTTGTTTTTCAGGGGACCCGATGCACAGTTGTTGTATGTAATAATAATCTGGTTCTATGCGAACTCTTTCTTTTATAACATCGTTTCTGATTTTGTCTATTCATGTCATTCCTACAGCATTTCACAAGCATCTCATTTCCGTGGTGACTAACTTTCTTCTTTGACTTTCTTTGAGTGGCCATGTTTGGCAATGGTAACATAAAGTGGGAATAAATATGTTTCGTAGAAGATGATTCCTTGTTATGGTTATGGAAGGTCTCGTTATCACTGCAAACGAATTAAATTCCATAATTACACAACCTCTCGTGCCAGTGGAATCATCCGAATTAATATCTCAATTCCCAAACAAAGAAAGGTAGCTGCAGTTCCCTGCAGATCTTAACAGTCTCAGCACACGCAAAAAGACATAAGGCGAAACCGTACAGAAAGTGAACACAGCCATCTGTTCGCCGTCTTGCGATATCATCATTCATCGTAAGCAACCGAAATATCGAAACATGATCAAAATGGATGAAACGCACAGCTCACGGTGTGCTTAGAGCACTTAACTCAATAGCCCCAGCAGCAAGCCAGACTTGAAATATGAGGAAACTGCAAGAAGGAACACTTTTCAGACACAGACTTCAACAGTTCCAGCCGCCTATCAACCATATTGACCGAAAAGTTCACGTCCTCCTGTAAATGTTCATCGTCATATTTTTTTAATGTATAGCGCTTGATGATGTTAGGACATCGTTTTTGTCTCTACATTCGAACATATGGAATACAGTTATAGCTCGTTTCAAATCATCTGCCCAATTTCAAAACGCTATTATTCTCTAACCGTTTGTTAAAAACTTTTGAAATTTTCCAAATGTTATTAGAATGCAAAAGACCCTTTAAATGTATATTTAACAAATATCTTGCAGCTGCAGTTTTCTTAAAGCGGCGATATTTCTTTGATGTTTGTCAAAATTGTAAATTGTGAAGCCATAAAGAATAGAAATTACCGTAGTTGCTGGTCTATGATTAATTTTCACAAGGTAAAGGCGTGGCCGTAATGGGGAAATAAATGGATAAAACAAAACACCAGGAGAATTATTGTCTGCTCAGTTCGAGGACGGACGATAATATCAAGGTATACCTGTATGTCCAATTTTCATAGTTGTGTGGTCCTGAAAAGGACCGTTTGTTGAACCAATTTAAGGTAATATAGGGGCCAACATTGTGGGGGCTATATACTTTCATTCTGAATCAGACGAGTCTAAAAGATTAATAACTGTTTGGGGTTGAACATTCCACAAACCCATCATTTTTCCAATATTCCTCTTCCTGTTTTAAGACGTGGTCTTCACATTTAGCCCAATAATCTTTGTCTATCTTTAATAAAGCGAGATTAGCAAGAGTCTTTACATCGCATATTTTGAACGTTGTATTTTCATCTACCACTTGTCCTTTTAATTTTGCCCAGATTAGTTCTATTGGATTTAAATGAGCATGGTAAGGTGGCAGCCTCAAACTTATATGACCGTGCTCTTGGATAATCTTATCTATTTGAACAATCTTTGTCCTCTGTTTTTGCTTTACTAGAGATAGTAATTCAGGTTTTTAAGTCTATTTTAAGTACATGTTATTAAATTGTATGTGCTCCTTTGTGAGCCATATCTTAATAGCATCTTTTGTACTGGATGACGTCGGGACTTTATCTTCAAGTGCAACAATGTTGTGGTACGCTGCATTGTCCATTATTAGGCAAGATGGTCGATCTAGTGATGGGAGAACAGAATTTTCAATCCAATGTCTAAATATGTGACCATTCATCTCAGAGTGATAATCCCGATTGTCTATGGATTTTGAAAGAAAAATGAGCTATGCATTCTGTATTAGTCCATGTTGTCGACTACCTGCATGAGCAATTATCAAGCGCTGTCTTTGCTGCTAGGTATTAATCTCTTAATCTTTCCATCTGATGACTGCCATTCCCTTTGGTTAGTGTGGTGAGCATTGATCCATGTTTCATCCAAGTACACAATATCATAACCTTGCTTGCGCACCTCTTTTACTTCACGTAAGTACTTGCTTCTCATGACTACTATATGTGGCTTCTCACAGATGATGTTTCGTCCATTGGAATACTTTCTGAATGTAAAGCCTGCAGCTCTCACATTCCTCCATAATGTAGACTTTGATATTTCAATACTGTTGTTCTTTTTCAGCGATACTTTTAATTTTCTTATTGTAACAGTTTCATTCATACCCAACATTTTGCGAATTTCACTTCTAATAAGTTCACTGTCGAAATTATCCAACATTTTTGCTCTTCCTTGTGATTTTGTATATTTTGAACATTGACGGTCACGTGCTTGAATCCAGCGATTAAATGACCGTTTAGATAAATCCAAAATGTGTCTTGTCCTATTCTCAGGGTTTTCTAAAGAATGAAATAATCTTCATCGTTTAGCCTCTTTGCAAAAATAGTCATACATTTTTATTGCGATGTTTTGTAAACTGCAGAATTTCATTTTAAGACTCATGATAAATGTTATTGTTCCACGTCTACACCTATGAATGAACGGAAATGGAACACACAATGCCTCGTGTTTTCTACAAGTGTCTAATTGTGTCAGAAAGCCCACGTGGAAAGTGTGCAAAAACGTCAATTGTACCGTGTATGTATTTTTACTCACTATTTTTAACTTAAAATACTGTAAACATTAAGTTTTGACTACATCAATGGGTCGTTATAAATTTATATAAATCAAATAAGCAACAATAATAACCAAATGTTTTTTTTATGAAATTAATTCCCTGTTGGGTTCTAATCATTATAATTTTACATGCAAATTTTGAAAAAATTACAAAAAGAGATTAAAAAGATATCGATTTTAAAAGTTGGGCAGATGATTTGAAACGAGCTATAGTCGTCGGATTATCCTTATCGCACATCGAACAACAGTCCGTAAGCGTTCAGATCTCGCCGGCAATGTGAATTTGTGAAATGATAAACCAGTTCACATGTCTACCCTCGATCTCATAGTAGCCCTCTGGAATCTAGACAACACCCCTTCTGATTAATATGAAACTCTGGGAGTCACACCGGGGTTGCAAAGTCATGAACAAAACTACGTAATTTTGCCCTTCATTATAAGCGTACGATCGATTTAGGGATAAACGATCAGCCGTCATGATGACGAAGCACAAACAACAATGGATGCGCCCACAAACGCCCGGTTACTCTAGTGAGTGCAGCCAAAAACGCACGAAATACCGATGGTGCAAAATCCCTAAAGCGAAACCTTCGGTTGACTTGGCAGAGCAGTCCATATTAATGAGTTGTAACTTGTAAATAATTGGCGTCAAACAATTCCAATGACGGCCATTGAACATCACTCAATGTGTTGACGTAAACCGCATATCAACCCCAAGAAGGGGGAAGGTCTCTCTCACAACACTTGACCTGCCAAAGTGGAATATTGTTATGCGCAAGACTCAGCAGCACCGGAGCAAATCCTTTAAGTGGAACATCAGGTTGACTTTAACCCAGAAATCTGCACTGGACAGCTGAAATTAATCAGTCCCCATATATAAATCCTGCAGAGGTCGAGAGAACATTTCAGGGTGGAATGGAATTCTTGTTCTCTCAACCACTGCAAGATTTGCATCAGTTCAAAAGTAAATTCTTAAATTTTACATAGTGAAAATGAAGGGATGAATCAATGGTTTGAAATCATTTAGTTATATTTTTATAGTTAAATCAGTAAATATTTAATTTCGAAACATGGCTAGCTTATTTCAGAACGATATGACCTCGAGATCACCCAGGTTTTGAAGTGAGATAATATAATTTTTGTGTGTGAGAAAATAGAGAGACCTGGCATGAAACTAAAAAGAAAAATTACCAGTAAATTCGCCGATAGTTGTGAATTAATATGGACACTATTACCATATTCCCCATACACCATAGGCGTAAAAGTATATTTTTAGTCCTTATATATTTACAATTAATAGTTCATTATTTTAACAATGAATCAATGTCTCTCTTCCGGATGAAAGAGGTGTGAGTAATAATGGGTACATCCAGAAACGAGAGGCTTAGTGGTACCATAAGAGAACTTATCAATCATGATAGAGTCGACAGTCGTCGATGCACGAAAGCCACACCATGCAGGGTGATGTGGTAGCTCCTCGATTTTTCCACCATCGCAAACAAAACAATGATATTCCGTGCACGTTCCTACCGAGTCAGTGCTGATGCACAGAATCCATTTCATAGTAAAATTGGGAGGAGAAAGCAGGCTCAAAAGAGGAAAATCATGGATGGCACGGGCCGAAATCAATGTCAGATTTCTCCACTAGGAGACACAGACCGAGGAAAGTGGATACCGTTGTCAGCAAAGTGCTCTACGTCTTTTTTTGTTTGCATCACTTTGAACAGAAAATGCTTACCCTGAGGTTGTGGGGGTAGAGGTGCAGGCTTTGATCTATAATAAGAGTGGGAAACCTTTTTTTCTGCCAAGGGCCGTTTGGATATTTATAGCATCCTTCGAGGGCCATTAACAATTATCAACTTAAAAATTGGAATGCAATCTTTAGTCACCACACATGTAATTAACTCACACGTAAGGAGATTGTTGGAACGGCTTCGCTTTGTTGAGTCGACTCTTTGTGATGGTGAGTTTTGAAAATAACTGCTTGCAACAGTAGATTGTTCCGAACATTGATGCACATTTCAATGCAATTTACATATTGGTATACCTAAATAAAAGGAGAATGTCATCATGGCTTATACAACGTATATAGAATACACGCAGTGGAAGTTGTGTGTACCTACCTAGCCTTCAGCTCACATTCACTTTGCTGCTGACTGATTTAAAGTTGTATTTTATCAGGCGCATCAGCTGGTTCCATCTTGAACGGTGTGGTATTTATGTTCAATTACATTAGTTTAATGTTCACACCCTTGAATCTGTCATTATATGCCTCACTTAATATCGCGCATTCACAATCATATTCAAGTGTCGAAGAACACTTTTATCTCTCCAGAGTGGAAAAATGCATTGTATTATTCCTTTCAAATTGAACTTTTCAGTCTTAACTTAGCTTCAAATGATTTCAGAAGCTGGCTGGGACTCTGCATCATATCGTTCTGCTCTGAGATGTAGCCTACTTGGTATTGTCCGCCATGAACGCTAAAACACACAGCCACTTGCTATCACTTAGGTTTCCGTTCATCGCGGGAACTTAATTATCTCGCTCTTAATTCAAAACTCAAAACCTATAATTTAAAAATATAAAAAGGTACAATTATATACCCACAAACATTATAATTTTCTTGTGTTTTTATATAACATACAAAAATATATTTATGCTTATGTGAACAAATATATTTCTACAAATGTCACGTTATGTATAAAACTAAAGTAAATTTAAGAATGAACGTGAGTACGTTTATTGATAATTTAACAACACAAAATAAAGCAGTCAACGAATTTTTAAGTTCAACTGTCTAATTCGTGAGTTATTTAATTATAGACAGGAAAAGTGACTTCTCTGTACCTGTTTCTTTATGAATTTGTACATGTTTACTTGTATTATGTCACTTTCAAACACAATAGCATGCAAAAAAACACATAATAAATATATATAAATTACAAAAATAAGATTTACAACATCATTATATGACAGATATATATATAATCACGAAAGGGCTGGACATATAGGTGTATCTATATATCTATTGACCCTTCGAGTAGTAGCCGGCCCATAGAGCGTAGACCATGATTCTCCTCTTATCTAAATTGTTATTCTAGCAGTTTTCAATTCTTTTAAAGATATTTTAAGTAAATATATAAAGGTGCATATAAAGGTATATATTGATCTAAACATATGTTTAAAAAATCTTTTAATTAAATTTGTGAGAATATTACTTTTTCCAGCATCTCCTTTATTAAAAAAAAACTATTGTTATCGAGACGGCTATTATTGTTATAAGAGAAAGACTAATTGAATAAATATGTTTAGTGAAAATACACTTTGTTCAGGAATGAAACATGTTTAATGCTCCGTGAAATAATCTTTAGAGCGTGACAGCAAATAATGATATGCTAATTATACTTTGCCGCAAGTGAGATCGTAAAATTATTTTCAGTATCAAGGGTAGTGTGGTTTTGTCAAAGAAATCGATGCATTGAAAATTGGCATTGTACCTGGAGTAATGTTTACGAACGCTGTTCAATATATTTTTCCACATGGATAATTGTTATTGTCCTTGCAATGCACAATATGTATGTCACGGCTATAAATGCTGCTCAAATAAAAATTTTAAAAAGCCACGAATACCGATTTGGCTAAATGATCTAAATCTGTAAACCTTCTATTACTGCAGATAAAGACTAATGCACTCAATAAGGCTTATTTTTTTTTAAATTTCTTTTTTCCTTCATAATTAACCTTTCAACGTCTAAGGACATACTTTTGTAGTTTGAGGGCCTCGGTAGCCTATTTGGAAAAACCACCAGACTACCGGCGTTCGGACAACCCGTGTTCAATCCCCGCTGGAAGCAGTGTGAATTGTACTCGTAGTTGGGAAAAAGCCGCGGTCGACCCAGCCTCTGGCAGAAATAAGTATCAGGGTATTACTCTGGGAATGTGAGGAATGCCGCCTCGCATCGTGAGTTTCGATGCTTGAAGCGACACTATCCAGAAGTCCACGAACACTTCTGGATAGGCGGCCGAGCACATATGGATGAAAATTCGCGAGCTAAGACACCGATTCAAGCCTCGTACTCTACCTTTACCTTACCTTTACTTGTAAAGTAAACCTTTGCGGTCTTTGCTCTTTTGTTGAAATCTCCTGTTATGTTTCCAAGTGTCTCTAATATTCAATTAATACATCTTATTTTGTGGTCGAACCGTTTTTCGGTAATATATACTGTTAATTACTCGTTTGCGGTTTCCAAGATGGCGGAACTGTATCACGTTCTTTCTATCGCTGCAGAAATTCCGTTGGATTCTTGTCAACTTCGGGTTTCCGTTCCAATTTTCTGCATTCCAGTCGAAATGATGTTCTACTTGTTATATCTGCGCCATTGAATTGGTGTTGCACGCACAGCAATGCTCCGTTTTGACAATTCAAGTGTTGTGAATGCGCCTTCCAACGTACTGTTGATCTGCGTTTTACGTCACACTAAGTGCTGTTCAGTGACCATTTGATGGAGATGGTTGACGCAAGTTATTTACAAGTTACAACGCATTAATGTGGTGGGCTCCGTCAAGTCAGTCAAGTCAGCGTCTTTGGGAAGTTTGTACCATGTTTCGTTCGTTGTAGACTGCATTCACTAGAGTAATCATGAATACATGGGCGCAGACATTTTGTGCGTGCTACGTCATCATAATGTATCATCGTGTGTCCCAAGACCGACCATGCGCTAATCTTGCGATCTTGCGTTTGGTGTGCATCGGGGATAATCTGACGACGAACTGTGTTTTGTATATTCGGAGTTGGAGTCAAACACGATGTCCTAACATCATCAAGCGCCATACATTTACTATGGCGATCATCATTTTCAGGAGGACGTGATCTTCCGGGCAATGTGATGGATAGGCGGCAGGAACCATTGTAGGCTATGTCTGAAAAGTGTTCCTTGTTGCAGTTTCCTCATGTTCCAAGTCCGGCTTGTTGTAGGAGCTACTGAGTTAAGTGCTCTGTGCACACCGTGAGCTGTGTGTCTCATCCATTTTGATCATGTTTCGATACTCCAATTGTGTACGATGAATGATGATATCGTATGACAGGGAACAGTTGGCTGTGTTCACTTTCTGTGCGGTTTCGCCTTATGTCTTTTGGCGTGTGCTGAGACACTATGTCTCAGCGTGTGCTATGATGGGGACTACAGTTACCTTTCTTTGTTTGGAAGATGAGTTATAATTCGGATGATTCCACTGGCACGGGCGGTTGAGCAATTATGGATTTTAATTCGCTTGCAGTGATACCGAGGCCTTCCATAACCAATAACCAATAATACTCGTTTGCTCAGGTGGTCTAGTAAATCTGTTGATCGGATGTTTTATCATATTTTATTCTTTGTGTAACTAAACAAGTAAATAAAACAGTTATCCGCTGTGAGGTATTGAGTCCAGTGGCGGCTCCTGACTTAAATTAGTGCTGCTTCAGAAAATGTGTAGGCATTCTTTTAACATTGTGCAAAATGAAATACAAACACACAGAGAAAGAAAAAACTTATACAAAATTATAAAAGCCTGCACAAAGAATTTATTTTTAACTTACATATAAATTGTCCCAGTCCTTTGGTAATACTTGCTGCATTTCTCATTATTATAGTCAGTTGATGCGCATAACAATGATTTGTGCATTACTATTCGCGGCTTTTATTTTTGCATGCACTTCTCCTTTTTTGATATTCATGACATTTGCACCGTAAAATGTCTGAGCTATCAGTTTTTGTCTATTCCCTTGAAGGATTATGTCTAATTGTTCTAGACTACTTTTTGATATGCCATCTGCAGTTTAATTTTCTAGAATAAAGAATACCCCCAAACGCTCAAATATTTCTTCATTAATCATGTACCGTAGAACAATGACCGACTGGGTGTTTTCCGAACAACACCTGTTGTGTCATCAGCCATGACAGCCACAAACGATGCTTCTCTAATTTCTTCTCCTCATAGTATATCTGTACCAGGCAGTCAAGTAACTCATTCTGAATAATCTTAGAAGCACCTGTGATGACTGAATGTTTTTAAATGATTCTCCAAATATGAATCTAATTTACATGCACAATTCACTAATCTTCTAAATACACATAGTTTTATTGAATCATTCCTTTTCATCGTGTCCATGTAAGAGAATTTCATAGTTTACACAGAATAAAATACAATCTATTATCTTGGATAAAATTTCACGGTTCATGGTAACCATACTGTTATGCACACTAATTGAAAGACTGTGGGCATCACTACGTTTTTCTGTAATATGTATGCTTCCTAAAAGTGACAGTGAAACAACATTTTCAATATGCTTCTTGACTTTTCATGATTTCTTCTGTTTATTTTTTTTCATTTGTGTTTATATTTCTAACGCCGTCATTTGTCGACATTACATCACCTTCAAGCAGCAAACCTAGAAAGCAAAACAACGTATTTCTCACTTCACAGCTAAAGAGCCAACGTTGGGACCATTCTCTCTCTCTCTCTCTCTCTCTCTCTCAAGACTCAATCAGAGTAGGATTCCAGACTCTCTCATGAAGTCAGCTGTCTGTTTAAGCGAATCGATTGCCCCATATAGTTTCTCCTCCAGGGAGGTGGGCGTGGACCACATTGCTCTTCTCAGGTCCGTGTAAAGGGGGGGGGGGGGGAGGGGCAATCCTGTAGAACATGTTTTGTTGTCATATTGTCCAGTGTACAGTGGCATAGGCTGGTAGTACCTATTTTGAATTTGGTGAACATGTGATTTCTCATTCTATTGTGTCCAGTGCGTAGGCGAAGTATGATGACTTGATCCTTCCTTGATAGTTGGTGGTATCCGTCACTCTCGTTATGCTTTGGGTGTTCTCGTTTCCATTTTTCATGGAACTGACCCTTGAGGATGGATTTGACTTCATCATAATTGAGCGGATGGTTCTCTTGTGGTAATCTCCCTCCCTCTTTAGCTAATTTGTCTGCGCGTTCGTTCCCGTGTATATTACAGTGTGAAGGTATCCACTGAATGACTATTCTCCGGAAGTTATTGCATATATGGTCATGGGTAGTTCTCAAGTCATCTAGTTCATTGTTCTTGGGGCTTTTTAGAGTTGATAGTACTGACAGTGCATCAGTCAGAATCACCAATTTATTGTGCATGTTATTTTTGTGTTGAGTAGCTAGTGTTGCAGCATCTCTGAGGGCCTCAGTTTCTGCTTTAAAGTTGTTTGAGAATTTTCCAGTAGCTATTGACTTGGTGATCTCGTCCTGATTATTCAGCGTCAAGAACACACCTCCCCTCCATTTCTGGTGGCATTTGTAGCAGAACCATCTGTGTATATGTAGGACCAAGAGTCCCGTGGGTAGACATCGTGTATGTGTTTTTCTGCTACGTGTTTTCTTTCTGTGTCTGATTGAGTGCTTTTTTCATGATTCCTGTTATATTTTCCTGAAGTTTTGGTATTTTATGTTTTCCATGATGAGACATATCAGATGGGCCCAAGGGTTTCGATATTGTTTGGGAAAGTACTGGGTCTCCGGTAGTTAGGTCATTGGCAATTGCAGCGAAGTTGTTCCTCTTTAGTCGCACAATTCCAGAACCAAATATTCTTTGGTGCATGGGGTGGCTAAGGAGCCTTTTATATTTTCTGACATCTTTGACCATTGGGACCATTCAGGATTAAAGCTACTAATATTCTTGTTATTATTTGTTCATTTCTACGATATTTGAATGTCGGGCAAGGGATGGCCTCTTGTAGTTGTTGCAACTTTCTCATGGAGAGACAACCGTGAACTGCTTTTGTAAGATATATATATATCTCAACAAAACCTTCTATCTACAGTGCATCGTATCAGTTCTGTTGTTGACTGTTTTCCAAGCAACGACACTAAGTTATCCAGTATTTTCTCTCTTTGTCGTCCGCGATCTCTCTTTCCTTTTATTTTGCCAATTGTAACCAAGTGTTTCAACTTTCCTCTTCCTATTTTTTTTGCTCCATGATGGTGATGATTGTTTCTTTGACATGGCCATTACTTCTAGTTTCTTACTATTCAGACTGAGACCTTTTTTGTTGCTTTCTTTTACTATTATGTCTATCATTTCTTGTAGTTCATTCTCTGTTTGTGCTATTAAGACTGTGTCATCCGCATATCGCAAATTATTTATGTTGTGACCGTTGACTTCAATTTCTTTTTTGTCTACTACTGATCTCATAATATATTCGCTGTAAAGTGAAAACAAATCCGGCTACTGAACACAGCCCTGTCTGACTCCTTGTTTTATATTTTGGAATTGTCCTGGTTGGTTGATAATTCGTATAGCTGCTGTTTGTTGCCAGTACATGACTTTTTTTATGATTCGCAGATCCTTGCCATCAATGTTTAATTTCTCCAGCATATTGATTATTTCCACATGCTTTACTTTATCAAATGCTTTTGTGTAGTCTATAAAGCACATATATAGATCTTTCTTTACCTCTATAGCTCTTTCAATCAATGTTCTTAAAATGTGTATTGCATTATTGGTAAAGTGACCATATTTTTGAAACCCTTACCCAGGACGGATTAATTTTACTAAAATTTTCCATCAATAAAATGGCATTTCTTCCGTCTTTTTCAAGTGAATAATACATATATTTTAAAACTAATTTAAACACTTAACAATATAGGCTTACAAACGTTAATAGGAGTTATTGAATTAAACGTTGTTGAGTTTCAGTATACAAGATTGAAATCTTGGAGCGCATTTTACTGTTGCTATTTCGCCAAATGAACAGCCAGTTCAACTTTTTAAACATTTTCTACACAACAGAATAATGTATATTTTTAAGTCGAAGAGACGTTTACCATATTGGCAAAATTGGTAAACGTTTGTGTCAGTAATGTATTTTAACAAATCCGGGACAAAAACTAAAAAATCGATCAAAATCGGGACAGTAACAAAGATTTTAAAAAAGCAGTTAAAAATCTGGTCACCTTATTATTGGTGCCCTTTCCTTCCACAAATCCACAGTTACTCACTTATTTCTAGTTTCATTTTACTCCTTACACGTCTCATGATGATTCTTATAGTCCGTTTAGATTCGTTTGCCTAGACATTAATTTATTTTTTTCAAAAACTTATTGTTCATTTGCATTGATCTTTTGAAGTTAGGTTTAGAATACTAATGTCGCTATAAAAATATTTTTTTATCAAAGAAATGTGATCCAGTTTCAAGGATGCCTTATTTAACCTATATTAAAAAAAAGTTAATCGATATTATAAACACCGGCGGGATTATGTAGATGCTTACATCTCACAGCTGATTCTTTAACATATAGGCATGACCTTCACGGCTGAATGCGCACCGTCCTAAAATAGTTATGTTTCCATTATAAATTTTTATAAAGAAATGTTACATATGAAATTTCCCGTTTAGCACAAAATGACATTTTAGCCGAAACTGGAAATTATGTGACGTCAAAATCACGGCCGTAGACTCGAGTTCGAGCCATAATTCAGAGGCAAATCTCAATATTTACAGAAAGGAGGCGGCACTATCCATATTATCTTCTGCAAGTCTATGTGAGAATGAATATAAAGGCAAAATATTTTACTGAGCATAATATTGCTATAAAGATTTATCAATACTTCTGCAGAGAGCGTAAAAAGGGACATCTTTATTGTTCTTTATCAAACCCTGAGAAGAGAACAATGCATATTTTAGGTTTGTGTAAACGTTCATTTGATCGAATAGTTAAAGGAAGCGGATATTTATTGCCAACAAATGCAAGAAAGCAAGGAAGGAAAGAAACGTTAGACAGTTTTGATAAGGACCTAGTAAAAAGAGAAATCTGTCGAATGTTTGATATAAACGAAGAAGTGACTCTTAGAAAGTTGAAGCTTTGGCTGAAAACTAACAACGACATTGAAATATCAAAAACTTCATTATGGAAAATATTAAGAAGTGCAGGCTTCACCTTTAGAAAGTATGCTGGTGGGAAAAACATTATTTGTGAGAAGCCACATCTAGTAGCTCTTAGAAGCAAGTATTTACGTGAAGTGAAGGAAATGCGCGAAAATGATTATGATATTGTTTATTTAGATGAAACTTGGATCAACGCTCATCATACAAATGAAAAGGAATGGCAGTTAGCAGATGAAAGTATTAAAAGATCAGTACCAAGCAGTAAAGGGCAACGTTTGATAGTTGCACATGCAGGTAGCAGACATAATGGGTTGTTGCAGAATGCTCATCTCGTTTTCATTTCAAAATCCATAGACAATAGAGACTACCACTCCGAAATGAATGGGCACATATTTAAAGACTGGATCGAGAAAAGTATCCTTCCAATATTAGATCGACCTTCTTGTCTGATAATGGACAATGCTTCATACCATAACGTAGTTAACGTAGAAGATAGAATCCCAACATCATCAAGTACAAAAGATGCAATCAAAACGTGGCTCATAAAAGAACACATACAAGTTAACGACAGCTACTTGAAACCCGAATTGCTTAGCCTTGTAAAACAGACACAACGTACAAAGATATTTAAAATAGACAAGTTAATTCAAGAACATGGCCATAGATGTTTGAGACTACCTCCATATCATGCACACTTAAATCCTATAGACCTAGTTTGGGCAAAAGTTAAAGGACACGTAGCATATACAAATAAAACTTTCAAATTATGCGATGTTGAGACACTTACAAATCAGGCTCTATCAAATATAAATAAAGACTACTGGGTAAAATGTGAGGATCATGTGTTACGACAAGAAGAGGAATATTGGAAAAAGGATGGTTTGTTGTTTGTTCAGCCGAAAGCAGTAATCGACCTATTTGACTCGTCTGATTCTGAATGATCATTACTCTGATTAAGTCTACAGATAAATAGTTTGATTTGCAAAATTTCCTAGTTGATTTGTTAAACAGTTTATTGTTCAAGACCACCCAAGCAATCAAAAATATGTTATAAGCAAACCAACAACCATTACTTTGAATGGAAGCCTGCTTGAGTCAGTACAGAAGTTCAGCTATCTTGGATCCACTATTACAGCCACACTTTCCTTAGATGAGGAACTAAATGTACGTATTTGAAAGGCAGCGACAACATTTGGGAAACTCACACCAAGAGCATGGAACTATATCAAATTGACTCTACGAACAAAAGTTCTATATATAATTTAAAATTTGTATACTTGCCACCAAGTAAAATTTTATGGACACGCCTATGGGTCATCGTTGCACTAGATTACTGTAAAACATTTTGATTAGGGTCAAAATAATAGTTACATGGGCAAAGATCAAAGGAATTCGCCGCTTTAAGAAAACCGTTATAGCTAGACATCGAGTAACACATATGTTCTCGTGACATGGACATTTTAACACCGTATGCCAAAAATCATGTGAAATCATCAAGAACTTTTTGAATTATAAATCATAACATCTCGGCAAACGAATCTGAACGGACTATAGTAATATTTTCGTCATATAGCTTGTGAGACTAATAGTGCAAAGTCCTCACAATCAGTGGCACCTGACTTCTTCGCTATGGCTTCAAAGATAGATTTTAGTAGATCTTCGGGTATGTGTCCAGTGTTATATATGTAATTGAGTAGTTTTGTTATGACTTGTACTCCCAGCTCTCCTAATGCATTTATCTCTTCGATTATTATATTGTCGGGACCTCGAGCTTTGCCTCTTTTCATGTGTTAAATTGCTTTCCCCACTTCACTCTGCATTATTGGTGATCCTGTGTCTTTATTGGAATTGTTTACTTCTGGTCTTTCACCATCATAGAGTTGACTGATATATTGTCCATCGTTCCATTATCTTCTCCTGTCCCATTATTATATTTCCTTCCTTTGATTTCACAATTTCTGAAACTTTTACTTCTTTTCTTTCTGTTAATTCATGTAATTTATTGTGCATAAGTTTTGAGTCTTTCTTTTTATGTTTTTCTATTTCTTCACATTTCTGCTTTAACCATCCTTCCTTTGCTTCTCTGCATTTGTTCTGGATCTATTTGTGTAATATTTTGTATGTCCATTCTTCTTTCGTATGTTTTCGTCCATTAGTTCTAATTTTTGTTCTGTCAGCCAGTTCGTTTTGTTGATTCTTTTAGTCACTGTTATTACTTCTTTTGATGTTTGTTGAATCGATTGTTTGAGCATTTCCACCTCGCCTGTCTTGTGACCCCAACCAGATGAATGGCATGGCCACTGTTATTCATTAGTGAGTGCCATCTCCGCATCAAAAGTTGGCTACCATGGAGCGCCATTTCGCTCTGTCCCTTGCTTCGATAGTGCAGATTGTCATAGGCTGACTTGTCCATCTCTTGATGTTACTCGTCAATGTTAATTTTGGTCTGCCTCTTTTACCTTGTACTCTCCATTCCAATATTACTTTTAGTAAGCTGCTGGGTCTTTTAATATGTCCCCAAAATGTCATTTGTCTTATTTGAATTGTGTTATGCAGTTTCTTTTCATTGTTAGTTGTTTTAAGACTTCATCGTTTGTTTTATATTATTTCCATCCAGTTATTCATATTCTTCTATAAATCCACATGTCAAAAGTTTCAGTTTTCTGTTCTTTTTTCTTGTCTAATGCCCATGTTTCTGCACCATACAGGAATGTTGAGAAGATATAACATTTTACTATTCTTAGTTTTAGCCCTGGTGTTATTTGTTTTGATGTTAATACATTTTTGATGGCATTAAAATTACTTTTTGTCATTCCTATTCGTTTGTTTATTTCAGTTTTACATTTTCTATCATTGGTTATAGTATGTTCAAGGTAGTTGTAGCTCTGAACTGTCTACATGTGTATTCTGCCACTGTTATTACCCACATCGTTATACTACTCATAATGTACGCACGGCTGTCTTTTTTGACTGTTCTGCCAGCAGAGCGTGCTGTAAATGTCCTTGCACTCATCTGGTGTCAGTATCCGTCTGTATTGATGACGGATCCGTCTGTATTGATGACTGCATCTACCTCGCCGATGTTGTTCCAAATGAGGGCGTTGACTTCCGTATCAAAGAGCCAGTAGTGGGGTGTGACGTACACTCCTACTGTAGACGCGAAGTTGCGCACTAAAATGGAGGATGGAATTGATAAACTGTTGGCACGCCACGATAAGTAGTGCAATACAGTGCGCAGAGAGAAAGTGACATAGCAAGAGGATGACGTGAAAAAGGGCAGTTAGAACGGGACATTCAGAGAAGGACGGACCGTGCAACGGTGGAGAGAGACAAGCTCATTAGATAGGTGAAGTATATTATTATGATGAAGCAGTAATTTCAATTGGATATAGTGAACTAGCAGTGTGCTCAAAGTTGTGAAGCAAATCTTTAGTGAAACCGTCACCAAATAGTTCTGGGAAGGCCGTGTAACTCCGCAAGAACTGAAGGGACAGCAACATGGAATATGTGAGTTCCTGTGCAGGAGCAGTGGGCTTACAAATTATTCACGCAAGAGGCGATGAAACAGTTATTGCAAAAGTCCTGATGGGAATAACGCTAAGTGCGTAGGCGGAGTAATACTGAGTTGTAAGTCGTCTCGTTATGTCAACTGAGTGAGATAAACACTAGAATCTTAATTTATGTCAACAATGAGTGACATGAACAGCAGAGTCGTCCTAAAAGATGAGAGCGGGCGAGAGGCCTGCACATAAGTGTAGAGACATTGTGAGTAGTATAGCAGGGTCCACTGACCTTCATTTGACTCGTACATTAACAAAGATATATAGCGTGGCGCGCATAACACGTGTGGCGCAGGGGGAGTTAACCATTACTGCTCGTGTCCGGATGTTGACCTCTAGTCCCGGTGACCCCGGACGTGACCTGTTTATGTCTGGTGTATGCTGACTTTGGAGTTCTTGCTGTACTTGATCGATAGTGATAGGTTAGTAGATTATACAACATCAATGAAAAACTATCAATATATAACAGAAGACAAAGATATATTTTATTCTTTTATTATCTCAATAGGTGTATAACATACAGTGGATATTATATACCATTACAAAAAAATTTAGTACACGAAGTAAATATGTAGTACAAGGATAACATTTATTTATAGCTATGTAGTTGGGTGTCTGCTTAGCTCTATGTCATAAATGAATCATAAGGGGTGAAACTGTTAGAGATTCCTGGTTAGTCTAAACTGGTAGTGTAAAGAGTTAAATATCCAGATGCGTAGTCGAGACGTTATCATCGGCTACCTTTCTTTTTATATAGAAATAGGAAAGAGCATTTCTTGTTTGACTGTAGGAAAATATGGAATTATTTAAGACTTTAAAACCTACGTTCCCCCCCCCCTTAGCATTTTGCGTAGCGAGAACCTCTAAATACATATCTTTATCTAATTTGTTGTGTTGCTTACTTAGCCTTTTACAACTGATTTTATCGTAATCCCCACTACAATGGTACGTCTTACTACATAAACTAACAATAGCTGTCCCTTCGTACTCTAGTTTAAAAAGCCCGGGCGTTCGTTTGGTATACGCTTTAACACCCTTACAGCTTATACAATCTGTCTTGCTAATATGTTCAGCGCAAAACTCGGCGGGAAACCAGTCTTTATATACGCTATTAAACTCATCACGTAGAACTATGTCCTCTAATCTAGGTGCGCTTAAGGCTAAGTATAAACTATCAGTATCTGTTTCACATAACTGAAAGTTGGACCTATCTACAAACTTATCTAAGAACTCGAAATAAAAATCTAACATACGAAGCTTTGCATATTGATAGACGAAGAAACCGATTTGTAGGGGTAAGTCCCAGACCGTTTTCTTTTTCTGTATCTCAATTTCATAAAGATCCTCCCCTATTTCAGTCACCTTTTTAAACCGGGAACTATTTATCATTTTCGATATCTCATCCCCCTGAACATACGAAACAGCGCTATGATTGGCCTTATTGGTTAAAGTCTTCCCGTAGGCTGAGTTTCCTAAGAGCTTCATCGTGTCGCTTACTATAGATTGATTTTCGTCTAGATCACCAGCCTTCCTAGCGTCAGAAACCATTTCTCCAAACATTTTAAAACATCTAGACGGTTGATATTCTATCACTTGATAAATTTTTGTTACTTCTAGCCCATTATCTAAATACCATTTTAACAGTGGTGTTGCAAATACATTTTTTCCCCGACATAAGTACCGATTAGGGTGCGACGAGGGGTTGACAATAAGTTATGTTTGAGGGTATATTCACCCATAAACGGTCCAATATCGTTACGGGTGACGTCAATATTTTTGAAAATTGGAGTCATCTCACTGAAATGTTCCTTCAGGCGGTCGGGGACGTGTAGATCACATTCCACTAAACCAAAACATGTCCCATCTGAAACAGAAGTCATAATCTGTTTATCACTGAGAGGGAGCCCTTCTTTAGAGTAAGAGGGTCTAGCTCGAGGGATGGCTTTAGAAAGGAATGTCCTAATGGTTGGGTCAGACTTTTTCAGAACCTGCCACTCGCATTCCCACATAACTTCTACCGGGACTTTAGCCTCCTCGGTTAGGTAGGTGTGTATCTCACATGTTTTTTCAAACAGCTCGAACAAGTGCTTATTATTAACAGGGTTTCTATCTTTATCGTTGGTGAGGGGACAGTCTTTGTGACCATGGAACAGACAACCATGAAAATTGTAGACTCTTCTATTGGATTTATCCCACCCATCCACAGGGATATTTCTAGCACCTAATCGAAACTCCCTCCCATTAAACTGAGTTTTCAACTCCACCCCCTTTTGGTGGGCGACCCACGTTAGCCACTCTCTACTTTGTTGGACATAATAGTTATCTTTTTCGACCCTAAACCCGGTCTCCATTCTTCTAATAATTGGGTAATCTGTTGGCATTGGGTTCATCAGAGTCCAAAGATACAACGCGTTGGCATCGTAACCTTGGATGGATTTGACCAGCTTTCCGCCCCTAATAAACGTTTTGCCTACATCGTGATACCTATGAAAAATTATAGAGGGACCTCCAACGATATTATCTCTAATCATTGTGTGTAGACTCGCCTGTTTGCTCGAACATAAACTAAACATTACACCCCTATCAACGGTCTTAAAAAGATACTTTAAACAAACACCCGGAACCAAAATGGCGTCTTTAAAACAGTCCGCACCCCGCTCCCCATAAAAGCGAACCTGCTGCTCTAATGCTTCTAAGAAGGGAACTACATCTTTGTTATTATACCACACCAAAAAGTCCACTAGGGTCGTCATCTTATTGTCCTTCCAGACCTTTTTACACAGAGCGTACTCCTCCTTGGAAATGTTGGCATTTTTTAGTTTGGAAAAGAACGCTTCGTGTGGGGGTAACTGCGTCTCATTCAACTTTTGGGGGTCGTCTATATATTCATAACAAAAGTAACCCTTTGTCTCGCTAATCTTATAGCTACCAAGTACTTGCTATAGCTAAAACCTGGCGCTAGATAATTTATGATATCTAGGAACTTTAACTTCTGCGTTGCAATACACATAAAGTTATTGTTTCTTTTAACTATAAACTTGAACGGTTTTGGTACTTTGTAGTCTACTTCCATTTTATCTTCCTCTTCTTCGTTAACCTCGACTTCTTCTTCGTCGTCTTCTTCTTCGTCCACTTGTGGAGTGGCATCCATGAATTGCTTTATTAAATAAGGTTTAATGACGTTGACATCATACTTCCCCGAGTTAAACCCTATTACGGGAAGCTCTTTTAAATATTCATCAAACCTAACTATTAGCTTGTCTTTATTCAGATCGTGGAGTTGAGTAAAAATACTTTCAAACCGAACTCGCAACAACGAGTATGCCTTATCAGCTATACAAGTGAGATAATCAAGCATATGACTAACTAAAACCTGTGGGTCACCCGTTGTTATGAAGCATTTTGGCGCCTCTCACCCTGGGACATTTGACGCTATAGAACATGAGAGGAGGACGTGTTTAGCTACAAAGGTAGTCGACTGAGTCTCTCGGGGAACATTCCTACTATCGAAATAACATTCATAGTCGAAGGTTGCCCTGAACGGGTAAATAAAAGACGCTGGAGTACTTATTCCTTCAGCGCTGATCGCGTCCCATACACTTTCAGGTGAAGAGTAAACTCCACCCTTATATGTCTCTACAGTCATATCCCAATTGCAAGTTTTTTCGTGCCTATTCATACGCCCAAACTTTTTCCTCAGTTTCCCACATTTTCCACAAGAAAAGCTTTTACTAGCCCTGGAAAGATCGTTTATATAAAAGAAGTGGTTTTTGTAAAGTAAAAGACGGAGAGTTTCACTATAACTACCGGTGCTTCTCAGGACAATACGCAAGGCTTGGTCAGAATCAAAATAAAAAATATCTATGTTTATTGAAAAACAATTTTCTAAGGGAGACATTTCGGCAAGAGTTACACCGGGAAAGTTACTTAACATTAGAGACGGGTTAAACTGTTTGAAAAGTAGTCTTGAAGCCTTCCTAACTCCATCAACAGAGGCACCTCTATGGACAGCTAGACAACGGAAGAAGCAGAGATTATCATTGTAAACTTTAGAATGGGAATCTGTTTGAATGATATTAATGCCGTAGTTGGATGCCATGTAGGGCGGGATATCTATCAGACACTCTATTGGATAATCTTGAAGTTTATAAATATAAACACTCGTACTGACTAATGCTTCCAAGGTATATTTGGTTGTCTCCCTGTTTTTATCTGCATACCCTAATATATCACTTTCATTTAATCTATCTACAAATGTTTCAAAATCATGTCTGTTGTTAACTAACAAGGGTTTGTCTAAACCTGTCGCGTTATTTGAGCTGGCGTGAAAGTAACGCAACCCCTGTGTCTCCCCATGTCTTAAAACTAGATGATGACTAGAATTCACCTTGAAACCAGAAAAAGCTTCTGGGCTAGAAAAATTGGGTTTACAAGGGTCTTCCACTCTATAGGAGTATCAGGCTGATGAAATATAGTGTACGTGTCCATGTATTTGTTCCTACGTTCATGTGTTCTAATAGCTAACCAGTTGTTCTTATATATCTTCTTAATATCTTGAGGTAACCTATTTAGAGAGTCTGCTTCATTAATAAGTCTTGATCTCTTTGAGAGCTCTTGAGTCGAACTCTTTACTGCCCGTTTGCGTGAGGTTGTCGATACCAGTGGACCTGCTAGCGTTGATGGTGTTGAGTTGTCCACCGCTGTGTCATGGCTAGCAAGATGTACTTGCAGATGGCTTGCTCCAGTGAAGCTTTGTTGACAAATGTGGCAGACATAGGAGGTAGCGCTGGTCTCTTTCGAGGGTATATGATCGGCTGACACAGGAGTTGGTGACGCTGGAACTACTGAGACAAGAGATACAGGATGCTCTGTCTTGATATGTCTGGCAAGGCTGTCTACTCTTGTATATACTCGTTCACAAACATCACATTTGTATTCCTGACGCCCATGTACACTAGCAACGTGTCGTTTTATGTCCCGCTCCGGGTGAAAGTTTTGGAGCAGAGATGACAAGTGTTAGACATCTGTAGAAAAGAAATTGAAACATTACAACTAAAGAGTAAAGAACAGTAAACATTACAAGAAAAGAAAACAAGAAAAGTAAACAACGAGATACACAAACTATCGAAATTAGGTTACAAAAGTAACACGTGGATGCTAAAAAACCAACTTATCGAAAATAGGTTACTAAAATAACACGTGGATACTAAAAAATCAACTTATCGAAAATAGGTTACTAAAGTAACATATTATAACATTAAAGAACTAAGATAACACTTACTTTTTATGTGTTTGAAAGCACGAGACACATCTGTCGTCAATAACTGTAAGCGAAAGTCTAATTACAAGCTTCACAGTCGCATTATATATACGTCTGAAACACCGGAAGTGTTACTAAGAATAGAACTGACCTCCGATGAAATACCGGAAGTGTTACTAAAAATAGCTTTTGACCGCTGACGCGATGCCCGTGGAGTTTCAAAAATTAGATTTTGACCTATTATGCAATACCAGGCAATTTTATATGAGTTTTTCCCTGGACCCTTTTTGAGGGCTACGCCCATGAAACTGTTAGAAATAGTAAATTTACACTCTAAACTTACCCCAGATGTTATTTTAGACATCCCCATAACGAGAAGTTTCTTAAAAAACACTTTTTTGACTGTTTCCGCCTTGACCATTTTTGGTGGTTACGCCCATGAAACTGTTAGAGATAGTAAATGTAACCTCTAGGCATAGTCCAAACTTTATTTTATACATTCCCGTAGCAAAAATTTTACTTAAAAAACACTTTTAGGTATCTTACTCCCAACCACCTTTTGATGGCTACGCCCAAGAAATAGATAAAAATCGTAAATTTACACGCTAGGTTTACTCTAATCTTTATTTTAGTCATCCCCAAAGCAAAAATTTACTTAAAAACCATTTATTAAAATTATTTTAAAAAACCAAAAATTAGTAGTGAAGTACCAGCAGAATGATGCGTAAATCTTAGAACAGCCGAGGATTATTTCTTATATAAATAGTCTACCCAAAGATTTGTTTTTTATTATATGAGAGTCTACCCGCATATTTCTGCTGGTACTTCACTACTAATTTTTGGTTGATTTTTCAGGCAAATTGGATACATGGGCGTGTCAAATATTATGTTTGAGATATGCCAATAGGATAAATCCAAATTTTTTCTGGATTTCATAGGCGTAGCCCTAAAAAATGGGTCAGGGGGTAAAATCAAAAAAGTTGTTTTTTATGTAAATTCTTGATACGGGGATGCCTAATATTACATCTTGGGTAAGCCTTGATTGTAAAAATTTCAATTTTTTATCGATTTCATGGGCGTAAGAACCAAAAAAGGGTAAGGGGTAAGGAACCTAAAAGTGTTTTTTTAAGTAAATTTTTTGCTATGGGGATGTATAAAATAAAGTTTGGCGTATGCCAGTAGGTTACATTACATTTTTTAAAATCGATTTCATTGGCGGAACCGACAAAAATAGGCAATGTGGTAACAATCATAAAAAGTGACTTTTAATTAATTTTTTTGTTATGGGGATGTCTAAAATAAGGATTAGAGCAATCCTAGTAGTTAAATTTACTATCTTTATCGATTTCATGGGCGTAACCACCAAAAATGAGTAAGGAGGTAAAAAAATGTTTATGGTTTTTAAGTAAATTAAATTTTTGCTTCGGGGATGACTAAAAAAAAAGATTAGAGTAAACCTAGCGTTTTTTATCTATTTCATGGGCGTAGCCATCAAAAGGTGATTGGGGGTAAGGAACCTAAAAGTGTTTTTTAAGTAATTTTTTGCTACGGGAATGTCTAAAATAAAGTTTGAACTATGCCTAGAGGTTACATTTACTATCTTTAACAGTTTCATGGGCGTAACCACCAAAAATGGTCAAAGGTGTAACAATCATAAAAGTGTTTTTAAGCAAATTTTTGATTGGGGATGTCTAAAACAACATCTGGGGTAAGATTGGAGTGTAAATTTACAATTTCTAACAGTTTCATGGGCGTACCCCTCATAAAGAATCAAGGAAAAAATCATATAAAGTTTCCTGGTATTGCATCATAGGTCAAAATCTATTTTCAGAAACTCAACGGTCATCGCGTCAGCGGTCAAAAGCTATTGTTAGTAACACTTCCGGTATTCCATCGGAGGTCAGTTCTATTCTTAGTAACACTTCCGATGTTTCATGCGTATATATAATGCGACTGTGAAGCTTGTAATCAGACTTTCGCTTACAGTTATTGACGACAGATGTGTCTGGTGCTTTCAAACACAAAAAGTAAGTGTTATCTTAGTTCTTTAATGTTATAGTATGTTACTTTAGTAACCTATTTTTGATAAGTTGATTTTTTAGTATCCACGTATTATTTTAGTAACCTATTTTCGATAAGTTGGTTTTTTAGCATCCACGTGTTACTTTTGTAACCTAATTTCGATAGTTTGTGTATCTCGTTGTTTACTTTTCTTGTTTTCTTTTCTTGTAATGTTTACTGTTCTTTACTCTTTAGTTGTAATATTTCAATTTCTTTTCTACAGATGTCTAACACTTGTCATCTCTGCTCCAAAACTTTCACCCAGAGCGGGTTCAACGCAAGCGGGTCCACTGGTATCGACAACCTCACGAAAACGGGCAGTAAAGAGTTCGACTCAAGAGCTCTCAAAGAGACCAAGACTTATTAATGAAGCAGACTCTCTAAATAAGTTACCTCAAGATATTAAGAAGATATATAAGAACAACTGGTTAGCTATTAGAACACATGAACGTAGGAACAAATACATGGACACGTACACTATATTTCATCAGCCTGATACTCCTATAGAGTGGAAGACCCTTGTAAACCCAATTTTTCTAGCCCAGAAGCTTTTTCTGGTTTCAAGGTGAATTCTAGTTATCATCTAGTTTTAAGACATAGGGAGACACAGGAGTTGCGTTACTTTCACGCCAGCTCAAATAACGCGACAGGTTTAGACAAACCCTTGTTAGTTAACAACAGACATGATTTTGAAACATTTGTAGATAGATTAAATGAAAGTGATATATTAGGGTATGCAAATAAAAACAGGGAGACAACCAAATATACCTTGGAAGCATTAGTCAGTACGAGTGTTTATATTTATAAACTTCAAGATTATCCAATAGAGTGTCTGATAGATATCCCACCCTACATGGCATCCAACTACGGCATTAATATCATTCAAACAGATTCCCATTCTAAAGTTTACAATGATAATCTCTGCTTCTTCCGTTGTCTAGCTGTCCATAGAGGTGCCTCTGTTGATGGAGTTAGGAAGGCTTCAAGACTACTTTTCAAACAGTTTAACCCGTCTCTAATGTTAAGTAACTTTCCCGGTGTAACTCTTGCCGAAATGTCTCCCTTAGAAAATTGTTTTTCAATAAACATAGATATTTTTTATTTTGATTCTGACCAAGCCTTGCGTATTGTCCTGAGAAGCACCGGTAGTTATAGTGAAACTCTCCGTCTTTTACTTTACAAAAACCACTTCTTTTATATAAACGATCTTTCCAGGGCTAGTAAAAGCTCTTCTTGTGGAAAATGTGGGAAACTGTGGAAAAAGTTTGGGCGTATGAATAGGCACGAAAAAACTTGCAATTGGGATATGATTGTAGAGACATATAAGGGTGGAGTTTACTCTTCACCTGAAAGTGTATGGGACGCGATTAGCGCTGAAGGAATAAGTACTCCAGCGTCTTTTATTTACCCGTTCAGGGCGACCTTCGACTATGAATGTTATTTCGATAGTATGAATGTTCCCCGAGAGACTCAGTCGACTACCTTTGTAGCTAAACACGTCCCCCTCTCAGTCCCAGGGTGAGAGGCGCCAAAATGCTTCATAACAACGGGTGACCCACAGGTTTTAGTTAGTCATATGCTTGATTATCTCACTTGTATGGCTGATAAGGCATACTCGTTGTTGCGAGTTCGGTTTGAAAGTATTTTTACTCAACTCCACGATCTGAATAAAGACAAGCTAATAGTTAGGTTTGATGAATATTTAAAAGAGCTTCCCGTAATAGGGTTTAACTCGGGGAAGTATGATGTCAACGTCATTAAACCTTATTTAATAAAGCACTTCATGGATGCCACTCCACAAGTGGACGAAGAAGAAGACGACGAAGAAGAAGTCGAGGTTAACGAAGAAGAGGAAGATAAAATGGAAGTAGACTACAAAGTACCAAAACCGTTCAAGTTTATAGTTAAAAGAAACAATAACTTTATGTGTATTGCAACGTAGAAGTTAAAGTTCCTAGATATCATAAATTATCTAGCGCCAGGTTTTAGCTATAGCAAGTACTTGTTAGCTATAAGATTAGCGAGACAAAGGGTTACTTTTGTTATGAATATATAGACGACCCCCAAAGTTGAATGAGACGCAGTTACCCCCACACGAAGCGTTCTTTTCCAAACTAAAAAATGCCAACATTTCCAAGGAGGAGTACGCTCTGTGTAAAAAGGTCTGGAAGGACAATAAGATGACGACCCTAGTGGACTTTTTGGTGTGGTATAATAACAAAGATGTAGTTCCCTTCTTAGAAGCATTAGAGCAGCAGGTTCGCTTTTATGGGGAGCGGGGTGTGGACTGTTTTAAAGACGCCATTTTGGTTCCGGGTGTTTGTTTAAAGTATCTTTTTAAGACCGTTGATAGGGGTGTAATGTTTAGTTTATGTTCGAGCAAACAGGCGAGTCTACACACAATGATTAGAGATAATATCGTTGGAGGTCCCTCTATAATTTTTCATAGGTATCACGATGTAGGCAAAACGTTTATTAGGGGCGGAAAGCTGGTCAAATCCATCCAAGGTTACGATGCCAACGCGTTGTATCTTTGGACTCTGATGAACCCAATGCCAACAGATTACCCAATTATTAGAAGAATGGAGACCGGGTTTAGGGTCGAAAAAGATAACTATTATGTCCAACAAAGTAGAGAGTGGCTAACGTGGGTCGCCCACCAAAAGGGGGTGGAGTTGAAAACTCAGTTTAATGGGAGGGAGTTTCGATTAGGTGCTAGAAATATCCCTGTGGATGGGTGGGATAAATCCAATAGAAGAGTCTACAATTTTCATGGTTGTCTGTTCCATGGTCACAAAGACTGTCCCCTCACCAACGATAAAGATAGAAACCCTGTTAATAATAAGCACTTGTTCGAGCTGTTTGAAAAAACATGTGAGATACACACCTACCTAACCGAGGAGGTTAAAGTCCCGGTAGAAGTTATGTGGGAATGTGAGTGGCAGGTTCTGAAAAAGTCTGACCCAACCATTAGGACATTCCTTTCTAAAGCCATCCCTCGAGCTAGACCCTCTTACTCTAAAGAAGGGCTCCCTCTCAGTGATAAACAGATTATGACTTCTGTTTCAGATGGGACATGTTTTGGTTTAGTGGAATGTGATCTACACGTCCCCGACCGCCTGAAGGAACATTTCAGTGAGATGACTCCAATTTTCAAAAATATTGACGTCACCCGTAACGATATTGGACCGTTTATGGGTGAATATGCCCTCAAACATAACTTATTGTCAACCCCTCGTCGCACCCTAATCGGTACTTATGTCGGGGAAAAAATGTATTTGCAACACCACTGTTAAAATGGTATTTAGATAATGGGCTAGAGGTAACAAAAATTTATCAAGTGATAGAATATCAACCGTCTAGATGTTTTAAAATGTTTGGAGAAATGGTTTCTGACGCTAGGAAGGCTGGTGATCTAGACGAAAATCAATCTATAGTAAGCGACACGATGAAGCTCTTAGGAAACTCAGCCTACGGGAAGACTCTAACCAATAAGGCCAATCATAGCGCTGTTTCGTATGTTCAGGGGGATGAGATATCGAAAATAATAAATAGTTCCCGGTTTAAAAAGATGACTGAAATAGGGGAGGATCTTTATGAAATTGAGATACAGAAAAAGAAAACGGTCTGGGACTTACCCCTACAAATCGGTTTCTTCGTCTATCAATATGCAAAGCTTCGTATGTTAGATTTTTATTTCGAGTTCTTAGATAAGTTTGTAGATAGGTCCAACTTTCAGTTATGTGAAACAGATACTGATAGATTATACTTAGCCTTAAGCGCACCTAGATTAGAGGACATAGTTCTGCGTGATGAGTTTAATAGCGTATATAAAGACTGGTTTCCCGCCGAGTTTTGCGCTGAACATATTAGCAAGACAGATTGTATAAGCTGTAAGGGTGTTCCCGGCGTATACCAAACGAACGCCCGGGCTTTTTAAACTAGAGTACGAAGGGACAGCTATTGTTAGTTTATGTAGTAAGACGTACCATTGTAGTGGGGATTACGATAAAATCAGTTGTAAAAGGCTAAGTAAGCAACACAACAAATTAGATAAAGATATGTATTTAGAGGTTCTCGCTACGCAAAATGCTAAGGGGGGGGGGGGGGAACGTAGGTTTTAAAGTCTTAAATAATTCCATATTTTCCTACAGTCAAACAAGAAATGCTCTTTCCTATTTCTATATAAAAAGAAAGGTAGCCGATGATAACGTCTCGACTACGCATCTGGATATTTAACTCTTTACACTACCAGTTTAGACTAACCAGGAATCTCTAACAGTTTCACCCCTTATGATTCATTTATGACATAGAGCTAAGCAGACACCCAACTACATAGCTATAAATAAATGTTATCCTTGTACTACATATTTACTTCGTGTACTAAATTTTTTTGTAATGGTATATAATATCCACTGTATGTTATACACCTATTGAGATAATAAAAGAATAAAATATATCTTTGTCTTCTGTTATATATTGATAGTTTTTCATTGATGTTGTATAATCTACTAACCTATCACTATCGATCAAGTACAGCAAGAACTCCAAAGTCAGCATACACCAGACATAAACAGGTCACGTCCGGGGTCACCGGGACTAGAGGTCAACATCCGGACACGAGCAGTAATGGTTAACTCCCCCTGCGCCACACGTGTTATGCGCGCCACGCGCCACACTATATATCTTTGTTAATTTACGAGTCAAATGCGGTCAGTTGGACCCGGCTATACTACTATTGTGTAACCTTTATATTTGTAACATTTTATGTAGTATCATTTAAGTGTGCATAAGGAGAGACCGACACCTCAACAGTGAGTGAGATAAACACTAGAATCTTCATAAGAAAGGAGAGCAGGCTAATTACATGCTGGGCACAACCTTTGGATGGCATGAAATTATCATCGTAATGGGCAAGCAAGAGCTTGCTAATGTGTTTTAATAACTCAGCTATAAGGGTGATGTGGTAACATGCTAAGGTTGTGAGAAGGACAGCACTGGGTCCCGTCGGGCACAGAGTGCAGTGTTTATCAGCTAAATAAAGTGAGTTGTATTAACCAAACATTGTCTTGTTCATACATTAATCAGTCAGGTACTCAGTTTGCAGCGGTATTTCAAGTATCATGTACTGGTTTATGATCATGCTTTAATCAGTAAAATGGTGCTTCTTCAAAAAAATATACTTCACAAAAAGACACTGCTTCACTACAAAGTATTATGACAGCTTTACAAAAAAATGAACACAACAAAATACTGACGCTTCAGACTACACGCGGCCTTCTTCAAAAAACGAGGACGACAACAAAAGGTAAGGCACACATACCTATTGCTACATAGGGAGATACTTCCGTATCAACCACGACTGAATTCCGCTCCTTGCATTTCATGTCGAGTATGACAATACACGAGAATGTGCCCCTGAATGATGTAGGCAACGGTATACACTCCTCGGCTAGTGATATATTGATATTGGTATGTCCACAGACCTGTTTGGAAAATCAAGACAGACTTCATTGCTACAAAGAGAGTGTTTCTCCCACACTCCAAGATAGTGTGCATCGCTTCATTTTGTACTTTCTTTAGTCTGTCATTCTGCGTTGTACTGAAACTGAGGATTGCTAGGGTATGCCAAACTTGTGCGTGGACAAATTCCTGCAGCAAAGTAAAATATTAGTAACCTCTGCCCTCTGCTTAATGTTGACAGCTGCCATGAAATTCATGGTGGTTAGTCCTTCGCAGGCTTTTGTTATCTATGTGTGTCATCAACCTAACCCTACGTTCTCGTGATAAGTTCCAAGCTTAGTGTTTAATTTTTTTATTTAGCATTTCATTTTTTCCCCCATATATGTAATATAGTATATTTCCCTTAGGTATTTTCTTTTTATTTTCTTTATTTCCTTTTTATTTCTCTTTGACGTCTGAAATACTTGGGCACAATAATAACATTAAATGGAAGATGAACCACAGAAATAAAAAGCAGAAGAGCTCAGGCGAAAATAGCATTTCAGAAAATGAAAAATATCTTATGCAACAAATCTATGTCAATAGAAATGAGAAAGAGAGTTCATCGGTGCTATATAGAACCAATTCTGACCTATGGAAGCGAATCATGTACACTAGACAAACAAATAAAAAGACGATTAGAGGCAACAGAGAAGGAATTTCTCAGAAGAATGTATAAAAAGTTCCCTGGACAGCTAAAAAGATCAATGAGGAAGTTCTCAAAGAGGCCAACACAAAAAAGAGCTTATAAAAAACATCAGAAAGAAACAATAAACATTTTTCGGGCACGTCATGAGAAGAGGAAAGTTGTAATACTTGGTTACAACTGGCAAAATAAGAGTAAAGAGAGATCGCGGACGACAAAGAGAGAAAATACTGAATAGCTTGGTGTCATGGCATGGAAAACAGTCAGCAGCAGAACTGATACGATGCACTGTAGATAGAAAATTGTGGAAGGACATGATCGCCTATGCCAACCGGTATGGCACATGATGATGATTTCTCTTTCATTTATTTTAGTTTTAGTTACCCAAGAACAAGTTGTAGAGTTTATATTCATTTCGTTGTTTGTTTGTGTTTTTCCTATTTTCTGAAAAAGGTCGCATATAGGCCGAAACGTCAATATTTTTTTTGTTCTTTGTTGTAAAGCTGTCACTATACTTTTGTAGAAGTATAGTGCTGCTTGAGTGAAAATCTTCAACATTCATTGCCTAAAACGAACTTGAATAAAACTAATACCAAAATGGACCACAATTAGATAGAAGGTCTGAGTAAAAGTATAAATGTACACGTACTTCTTAATTATTTCATAATCTAATTCTAGAGATAAGATAAAGGAACAAGCAATGTCATATACATCATACAATCTTTAGTAGAAAGAGCCATAGAGGTGAAAACAGATCTAAACCTATGTTTCATAGATTACACCAAGACATTTGATAAAGTAAATCACCAAAAAATAATCAAAATTTTATAAAGTATAAATGTAGAAAGCAAAGATCTAGGAATAATAAAGAACATGTACTGGCAACAAACAGCGGCCATAAGAACTGGAAACCAATTAGGAATGTTTCAACAATTAAAACTTGGTGTTAGGCAAGGTTGTGTGCTGTCACCAGATTTGTTTAATATTTATAGTGAGATTAATTTAAGATCCATTAGGGGCATGTCTGGAATAACAATCGGAGGTCATAATATAAATAAACTAAGGTATGCTGATGTCTAAGGTATGCAATCTTAATCGCGAAATGAGTGAAAATGAGTTACAAGAAATGTTAGACACTATAGTGAAAGAAAGCAAAAATAAAGGACTCAGCCTTAATAGCAGAAAGACAGAAGTAATGGTGACAACAACAAAAAAGACACCTCAGTGCAAAATAAAGACAAGTGGAACAATATCAAAACAGGTAAATGAATTTAAATAGTTGGAAACTTTGTTAACCTCAGACGGAAGATGTACAACAGAGGTGAAATGCTGAATGGCTCAGACAAAAACAGCTTTCGAAAAAATAAGGAAGATACTATGCAATCAATTTTCGACAATAGAAACAAGAAAAAGAGTTCTTAAATGTTATGTAGAGCCAGTCTTAACATATGGATGTGAATCATGGACAATAGGACAACAGACAAGAAAATCACTGGAGTCTGTAGAAATGTGGTTTTACAGAAGAATGTTGAGAATACCATGCACAGCTAAGAAGAGTAATTAAAACGTTCTGAAAGAGGCCAAAGCAAAAAGAGAGCTAATTTCCAATATTAGGAAGAAACAAACATCATTTTTTTTGCCATGTAATGAGAAGAGAACAACTGGAATATATTGTAACAACTGGGAAAATTGAAGGACGAAGAGATAGAGGGAAGCAAAGAGAAAAGATACCAGACAGCTTAAGAGAATGGCTTGGCAAAAAGGTCAACAACAGAAATGATAAATAACTGTCGTGATCGAAAGTTGTGGAGAGGCATGATCACCTACGCCAGCAGGCCCGAACTTGATGATGCTGATGATGATGTAATCCTAAGGCAAAACATTAATTTAGGAAAAAAGATGTTCAATAATATTTATAACAGCCTTTTCTTTTCTTCATTTTATATTAAGCCCATTCGGGTATTGAGGAAAATACAAAGGTCCAGTTAATGTCCTTCTGGCAGCTTCATTCATTGTCAATTAATGTTGTATCGTTGTTCGGATGATATCAGTCCATAACACTCTAGGTCTGCTACGGGTTCTTCTTCTGTCTCCTCGTTTAATATATGTTTTGCATTTTATATTATCTTTTTTGGCATCCTTTCCAGATGAGCCAGTCATTTCATTTGTTCTCATTACGGCATATTTGATGCATCATTTAAATGTAACAAATGTATTGATAAGAACTAATTACATAATACACACTTACCCATAAATATTTTTTTTTTCGTCCATAAATAGCTCAAGGCAGCAGATCGTAGTGATTAAGAAGTAATTGCACTTTACAGATGTTTAGAAGTTAAAGTAACAGAGAATTGGTTAGTTTCCATTATTAAAATAAAATATTATAATTTTAAAATGCAATGTCTTTAAACAACGCATTGTTATAATGGTTGTAAGAACCAACAGTCTTTTGAACCCAAAAGTGGGCTCCAACATACCAGCACTCGGCAAAACCAGCCCATAAATCATTTTAGAGCATATTATTTCGAGCTCAATTTTTGAGCTTTTGAGCTTTATTTGTAAACCTATAAGTGGGCTCCTGGAGCCAACAAATGACGTTACACCATTAGGACGAATTCAAACGTTGGAACCAAAAAGTGGGCTCTAAGAGTAAAACCAACGAGTCCACAATCAGGTTCTAAACCTATAAATGACGTCACACTAGTTGGGCGAACATAAAAGTTACAGCCCACAAATGGGCCCTGAACAATATTTTATTTATGGACTGAACCCACAACTCATGTCATACCAATTGGAAGAATCCAAAAATTAGAGCCCAAAAGTGGGCTCTAACATATAAACAAGTAGTTCGCCTTACCCATAAATTGGGTCTAACATAAAAAAGATAGGGCAACAAGCCCAAAAATGGACTCTGAACCCATTATTACCGCCATCTTGAATGTCCAAAAATGGCCTTTTTGGCCATTAGACGTCTTTTTTTCGGTCATTAACAACTTATCCTGTGACTATGAAACATTCGAGCAGATTAGCAAGTATGTAATACCAAAATTCACAGTCCTCAACAGCCAGAGAAAGAGAAATTGGTTTACAAAGGAAAGACTGCAAGGCAGTGGTGGCCAACCTATTTTGATCTTGGTCCAGTAAATTGATTTGTAAAAATTTGAATACTATTTTGAATGTATACTTCAGTATTATATGAATATTTGTGAAGTATTCAGGTAAGTGTAGGGCTGTAGACCAATATATAAAAATAATGCTTTAAAAGTAATCCAGTTATTCATTATATATATGTCATATTAGACAGCAGAACTCTCTATACTGTACAAAAGATGCTGACAAACACCTATACATCCAGTGGAACACCAATTCTAGACAAATCTGGATTAATGCTAACAACAAGCGCAGACATAAAAGCCCGTTGGGCGGAACACTTCAAAGAAATTCTTAACCGTCCACTACCTCACAGTTTAATAGATTTTGAAGCTGAAACACCAGCAGCAGAATTAGATGTAAATTTAGATGACTTCACCTTGAGTGAAATAGAAACCACCTTAAAGCTAATGACCAATAACAAGGCTGCTGGAGAGGATAAGTTAACAGCTGAGATCCTCAAGGCAATTGATAGCCATAATTTAATACATCTCCAAAAAATGTTCAACATCATTTGGAAAACAGAGAAGACGCCTCATAAATGGAAAAAAGGAATCATTGTTAAGATCCCAAAAAAGGGCAATCTTAGAGATTGTAACAACTGGAGAGGCGTGACACTTTTGTCAGTTGCCTCAAAGTTATTCTGTAAAATCATCCTAAATAGAATAAAGGATTCAATAGATACAGTAATGCGTGAAGAACAGGCTGGGTTTAGAAAAGGGAGAAGCTGTCTTGACCACATTTTCACTCTACGACTTATATTGGAGGAACACATTGAAAAGCAAAAACCTTTTGTACTTAACTTCATCGACTTCAAAAAAGCATTTGATAGTATTCATAGAGATTCTTTGTGGAAAATTCTGAAGCAATATGGTTTACCATCAAAAATCATAAATATTATCAAAGACATGTATGATGGTTACACATGTGCAGTTCGAACAGAGGAAGGACTGAGCGAATGTTTCCCAATAGAAACTGGGGTTAAACAAGGATGTATTTTATCGCCCTTGTTATTTGGAATTGTTATGGACTTCATAATGAAGAAATGCTGCACTGGTAATAAAGGCATCGAATGGATACAAGGAGACCATTTGGAGGACCTCGACTTTGCTGATGACATAGTTCTCATCAGCAGTCAGATAAAAACGATGCAGGAAAACACAAATGAACTATTATCAATAGCCAGCAAAATTGGGCTTGAGGTCAATCATGAAAAGACTAAAGTCATGAAAAGTTTAATTCCAACAAGTGACAAAATATACATGGAAAACAAACCAGTAGAAGAGATCGATCACTTTATCTATCTTGGAAGTCACATTGATCGAGAAGGGGATACGAGCAAAGAAATTAGAATCAGACTGGCTAAAGCAGCAATGTCTTTCAGAAGCCTTGAAAAGTTGTGGAAATCAAAACTCATTAGCACAAACACAAAACTTAGGCTATTCAAATCAAATGTACTATCAACCCTTACGTATGCGTGTGAAAGCTGGAAAACAACAAGAGATATAGAAACAAAGTTGAACGCATTCGAAAATAAATGTCTAAGGAAAATACTTGGTATAGAATGGAACGAATTCAAAACAAACGAGGAAATTAGAGAAATCGCCAATCAACCACTAATATCTTCAGTAATAAAGAAAAGACGATGGTCATACGTTGGACATGTGATGAGAAGAGATAATAATCGAATAGCAAAGCAAGCCCTCATATGGGAAACAACAGGTAAAAGAAAAAGAGGAAGACCCAGGGAGACACTGAGAAGAACATTGATGAGAGAGGCAAGAGCAGCAGGAATCGGCTCCCTCAATGAGATAGAACTGCTTGCACAGAACAGAGACAGATGGCGAGATTTGATAAAATATCTTTAAAAGAAAACTGCTAGAACAAAAAAAAAAATTCATATAGGAGAAGGTGTATCTTGGTCTACGCCCTATGGGCCGGTTACGGCTCGAAAGGTCAATAGATAGATATATATATATATGTAAATATATATATATATATATATATATATATATAATATAATCATATAACTATTGGCTTCCGTTTCCCAAGATGGTGGATCTAGGTCACGTTCTCTCGATTGCTGCAGAAAGTGCATTCGGGATCTGATTAATTTCGGTTCTCCATTGCACTTTTCTGCATTAAAGTAAAAATGATGATCTACTTATTACATCTGCGCATCTAAAGCGAAGTCGTACGCCGGCAACAGTCCCTTTTTGGCAAATCAAGTGTTGTGAATGAGACTTTCCACCGTCTAGACTTGATCTGGGCTTTACGTCACAATGGTGCTGTTCATGACCGTTGTTGGAATTCCTTGAAGCAAATTAATTACATATTACTCATTAATGTAAACTGCTTCGTCAGCCGCAGTTTTATGTCTTTAGGGAATTTGCACCGTGTTTTGTTCGTCGTAGGCTGATTTCACTAGAGTAATCATGAATCTAAAGGGAGCGAAATTGTTGTGTGTACGGCATTGTTGTGTGCTACGTCATCGTAATGGCTCATCGTACATCCCTAGACCGGCCTTACGCTAATCTTACGGTCTGTTGTTTGATGTGCGACGGTTGATAATCTGACGACTAACTGTGTGTCTATATGTTCGGAATTGGAGTCAACAACGATGGCCTAACATCATCAAGCGCTATACATTTTTAAAAAATATGACGATCATCATTTTAAAGAGGACGTGAACTTCCGGTATATGGTGGATAGGCGGCGGGAACCATTGAAGGCTATGCATGAAAAGTGTTCCTTGTTGCAGTTTCCTCATATTCAAAGTCCGACTTGTTGCAGGAGCTACTGATTTAAATACTCTGTGCACACCGTGAGTCTCATCCGTTTTGATCATGTTTCGATATTCCAATTGTTTACGATGAATGATGATATCGTATGACAAGTAACAGTTGGCTGCGTTCACTTTCTGCGCGGTTTCGCCTTGTCTTATGTCTTTTGGCGTGTGCTGAGACTGCTACGATGGTGACTACAGTTACCTTTCTTTATTTAGGAGATGAGATATTAATTCGGATGATTCCGTTGGCACGGGCGGTTGAGCAATTATGGATTTTAATTCGTTTGCAGTGATACCGGGGCCTTCCATAACCAAATATAATATATTTTATACGTTTAAAAAAATTATCATAAAAAGAAACATATTGAATTGTTATAGAAATACTCGTTAAACTAGTCATACAGTCCTGAAGATTTGAAGACCTGTAATGATAATTTAATATGATTGTTTAACTTGCTTTTCATTTAACAATATCTCAATATTAGGTGGAATTTTTTATGTGCACAGAACAAGTGTATAAGCAACATGTGCATCTCTATTAGTTGAACGAAATTTATTCTTATGACAAGAGGTATGGTTCGATTCAACCGACGGCTTCCGGGTTCACCCAGACTTAAATGGGTACCGGATTTTTTTTGGGAAAATAAAGCGGCACGGGCGTAATACCGACCATATTACCCCAAAAATCATGTGTCTGTAAAATTTATGGTCACTAGCACCATATTCCCTATGGTTTGGATTTCCATTATTTTCATTTGCATGAAAGGGGAGTATTTATGAATCTCAGACTCTGAAATACAAAATGGATTTATGAATAAATCGATGTTACTCTTTTCAGATTCGAAAGAGGAAAATTGAGTTGAGAATGCCCCGTTCAAAGCTGTAACTGCTGCTTTGTATTGTAATTGATCCACGATAAAGTCACTCCATTTACTTAACATGTGCTTGGAAAATGTTCTAATTTCACAGCGCTGAGCTACTAAAAAAACAATTTAAGCTTCGATTTAAAAGTGTTAACTTCATTGAACATGGATGGAAGCAAAATGTCTTTTACTTGCAATCTCTTGTTAAGAATATTCAAAAGATGTGACATATCAAATAAAAATGCCAAATCACAAAGCCACTCTGGATTTTTAAAGTAAACCACACTCCAAAGGCAAAACAGTTTTTATTCCAAAAATAAAAGAATTTGATTTTTTAATTTGAAAAAAAAAGCAAACAACATTTCTCCTCTAGAAAGCCACCTAACTGAGTTGTGAAGTAAGAGTTACACCATATTCGTTTATTTCTTCTTCATAAACTTCTCTAAATTCTCTTCGATTTAGGGCGCGTGATCGAATCATATTAATGCAACGCAGAACAAGACCAATGATGTGTCGAAAGTTCATGTTTTTAGCACACAAAGCCTCCTGATGAATGATACAGCGATATTAAAGCAATTTCCAATCTAAATGCTGCTCAAGCAAAGAAACACAGTCGTTCCTCTTCCCTAACATTACTGTGGCGCCATCTATACAAATGCTCTCAAGTTTAGACCACTCAAGTCTATTGCCACCAACATCAATATTTTCGACACAGATTTACACTGCTTCAAATATATCTGTTCCAGTTGTTGTCAATAATCACAAATTCCTAAAAGCTCATGAAACAAATCGAAATTATTGTTTATGTACCTCACAAACACAAGTAACTGAGCATTATCTGTCATTACCCCTATCTTCCCCCCCCCACTTTTTCCCCTCTCACACTTCCCCCTTCCTTTCCTTCTTTCACTCCCATCTCCCTTCCATTTCCCCCCTCTTTCTCCTATCTTTCTTCCCTCCCATGCTCCTGTTTTGGTCCCCAATACCCTGAGGTGATCACCCAAGACTTCAATGTCTTTATTATTAGCTTGTCCTCGAGTCTGAATTTGATTTTTTTTTTTTCACTCCATGTATACACTTCCCAATCTCTAGTGATTGCCTGTGTCAAGCTCAATTGCGTCTACCACCCCATTCCACTACCTTGATATCTCGTCCGACTTCTCGTCTAATCACGTGAATGATTTCCCAACTCCCAACCCCCCCCCCCTCCTGCATCCAAATTGATTCACAGTCATTTACTCGCTGGGAGCTTTTTGCCTCAGTTAAGTCTCGCTTTAATTTTATATATATATATATATATATATATATATATATATATATATATATATATATATATATATATATATATATAAGCTGACTATTTTTCACATATTATTTATTTGTATCCTCCGATATGTATCACATCTCTCTTTCGTACCATCATTTCTTTTCTTATCCCTTTGTTTATTTCTCCTTCATTTACCTGCCCGCTCATCCTGTAGTAATTGCTGAAAAATTAAATAAATTGTAACGACAGACATTTTTTATACACTATATGTACACGAGACAAGATGGAAAGAATGTGGGTACATACAGAACGAAAAAATATACATTTATGTATTCAGGTAACATAACAGAACGTCAAAGAGAAGTAGGAATACTAATAAAAAGACAGTTAAAAAGAATATATAAGTACCCACTGGACATACTATGATAGGATTATATAGCAGGTTACTTGCTGTAATGAAAATGTATAGCAGGGCTGCTTCGTTGGTATTTTCTTCTTCCAATCTTCTCCTTCTATATCTTATATTGACTTCTGTAGACAAGGTTCGCTCGTGTGTTGTACACAAACACATTACTAGGCTCAACTTCTTGGGTGCTGGCAAATCATGAGGACGGCACTCGTTGCTGGAAGTACGTCTTGGTTATTTGAAAATTATGAAAAATGATTTATTTTTCCTGCAGGTGCTTCTTAAAAAGAATAATCCTGGTCACGGCACCAGAAATGAATTCATATATAGCAGGTTCCTTGCTGTAATGAACATGTATAGCAGGGCTGCTTCGTTAGTATTTTCTTCTTATAGTCTATCTTCTTGACGCGTTGAGGTTTCTACTTCTCGTCGAGGAATCTGCTGCTAACAACTTTCTAACTTGTTGGCGTTCTTCGTATCTTTGTTGTCTGGAATCTTATTTTATTGATTTTTTGGCAGGCCTTCATATCTTCTAGCTGACTTGTCTTCGTTTCATAATGTAGAGGCCCACATATAAATATGGATAAAACTCATCAGCACTTTTGAACAAGTAAAAAACAAGTCTTTATTGAAGATCTCCGCTTTAATAACAATAGATTGACAATTCCTCTGACTCTCTCACCATGTTCATATTCTATTCTCTTACTACAATTGTGTTACATGACATAGCCGATAGGCGATGATAATTTGTCAGTAAGTGTGATCGTAACTTGTTATTAAATCTATCAACTCCTTTCAGTTCCGTGGTTTCTAACTCTATAAAGTTCGGTACGTTCTACGTTCACTTGCGTATCTACGTTTTCTCTGTGTGACTAACGATCTATCTCAGTCTCTAGAATCTCCTTTGGAACTTACTAATATCTTGGCTCAAACTAGAATTCTACTGACTACTACATAATTTCCTGACAGACTTCTCTAAATGTCTGACCGGCCTTCTCGCTAACTGTGCGGCCCCCTCTCTCTCTCTAAGTGTCTGTCCCAACTTTTATACCTGTCTTGTTACCGACAGTTTACATTTCTGCTCCTGCCAACTATGGCATTGACAGGTTCCACTCCTTTCTGCACTCAAGTAACTCTCTCTAATCATCTGACACCACGTGGAGAGCCCTTTATTTGTTTACGAGTTCTAGCAACAGCTAAGGTCATTCCCCAGCCATCTGGCAATTTTAGTTTATATATACCCACCGCTAGGGTCACTCCCCAGCCATCTGGCAATTTTAGTTTATGATTTCTACATTCCTTACCTGAAGGCTACGATAAATTTTCCCCCAGTGGTCAGTCAGTGCGGTTTACCGTGGCCTCTAGCCGTCTCTATGTTCGTTTTGTCTAATCCTGTTTTGTCCTCACTTAATTATGATTTAAATATGTATGTGCTATCATTCACGGTTACATACCTTCCCCTATTCTCTAGTGAGAAAATATGCCAAGATTTTCTCACTCAAAAAATAAAAAATATAACCGTGAAGTCTTCCATCCCTACCAGTCAATGTCATCTGATAATATAGTCACTCTACGTCAATAAAGGACAGTTGTACATCAACTGTAGCATCAAACATCATCAAACATACACAGAGTATGTCAAAGTATATACTTAACGCATGACATTTATGCAATATATCAAAGACACTATCCTATAATGGCAAATAAAATAAATCATGCATGACAATTATCAATTCACTCACATAAAATAAATCAAAGTCCCATTCCAAGAATAATTTCAAAGTAAAAACTCCATACATGACAATAATAAAATAACTCTCGAATCCGCTTTAAAAAAATAGGCTCAAAAATAATTCAGTCTATACTCAGCAACTTGTCTGTTCTGGAGATTCAGAATTCTGACCTAAACACTTTTCACTCAGCTCATCTCATAGGTCTTAAGTGTCTGTAACTTAACAATGTTGAGTCTGTAACCAACATCATTATTTATAGTACTATTACAACATGAATTTTGAAACTATTAATAAAAATATTCAACAATATATTCAACAACATCTCTGATATAATAGCAATATGCATTTTTGACAGATGTCTAGAACATGTCTGAAATAGAGGTAAACAAATTTACACAAGTCTTCGTGCATGTCAGAGTATAATAACCTCTCAATTCACATAAGAACATAAAACAATAATTGGACAACTCACACATCTCCGGAGATAACAATCACAAACAAACATTTAGCTCGAGCAAATAACTGACATCTTAATTATACCATCTCAATTACTTAAAAGTACTTCTCAGAGTATTCTTCTCCATAGTCTCAGTTTCTTATGATACCCTATCTCAGTATCTTCCATTTACTCTCAAAATTACCAATATTTCTGGACATAGTCTACATGACATAGTTACCGTACCAGTCATTTGACCCAGAAATAATCTGCACTTATTTCTTATTCTCACAGGACTATCATTTAGTCTCAATGATTTCTGGAATTTCTCTTCCCAGTTTCATTTCTCTCTTCTCACTATCTCCCATGACTTCTTGTAAATCTCATATTCTCTCACGTAACCTCTCATACATTACTTCTTATACGTACTCTCATATAGCATCTTCAGAGTATTGTCACATAACTTTCTACGAGTTACCACTCTCGTTACATAATTACTCTGTTCACGACCTAACTTCCTTTAGGTCAGCTCAAAACACAGGTTATCCCCCTTGTTTCTCTTTTCTTCACATAAATTTCTCCATGTACAACCTAATATCTTCATCATCATATCTATATCGTCCTCTCAAAACACAGGCTATCTATCGCCTTTGTCTCTCTCTTCTTCTTCTTTCTCACTTACTACATACAATTGATCTCTCGTAAACTTGGATGACCATCCCATTTAGTAGTTTACTACTTCTGATCAACTACTCAAGTCTGTATTCCCTCTGATGCTATCACTCTTTTCCCTCAAATCTCTTGTCTACTCTTATTCTATATCTCTCCTCTTACAACTTGGAGCTTCAGCCAATTGGCTAGACCGAACATATCGAATGTATAAATCACAAACATATAGTGATCAAAATTATGATAACATCAATTTTAAGCGAGTCTAGTCTGTCTAGACATCCATCAAAATATCCACAACACACTTCATACATATATCTGTACATCTCGAAGTTCTGTTCCACACTTGAAATCCCTATATAACTTATACGAGTCTCTCCATCTCGGGTCTCTGACTCTCTCTTCCCTCTCTCCATAATTACTCTCAATACTCTTAATGCTGCTAGCATGTTCTCTATGTCAACTCTGCGTTCTCCTAACTCTTAGTACGCTAAGACTTTTGCGTCTGTAAAATAGCGTCCTCTCAACTCTACTCAAGCCTTAAATTAAACCGAGGTAAACATGGTTACCACCATTCTGTTCGTCCACCTTAGGTGACTCACTCCCCAAGTGGTCAGCTATATGATCACTCAAACTCTGGCCTATCATTGGTCAGCAGTCATATCAGGTAAACCTTGGGAATCCCTTACCCTTTGTTTACATTATCGTCTGTCGACTCTCGTATCTCTTATACGATTATAACATAACCCTTATTGATTTCTCTACTGACATCTTCATAACATAGAATTATGTTTCCTCATTAAGGCAACAGTACATCTACATGCTTATAATAATCTCTGTACATCATTATCAATCAAACTGAAATTACATATCTAGAAAACTCGTCCACAGTTGGTAGACTCATACGAGGGAGGTCAAAAAGTAATGCACACCATTTTTTTTCTCGGAAACTATTCGGGCAAAATGTGTGAAATTTTCACAGATTGCAGCTGAACATCCCCTTTACACTATCTATTTTTCAACATCATCTCCGTCCAAGCGTATTGCCTTACGCCAACGCGAAACTAGGTCATGAATGCCTCGTTTGTACCAAGTTTTGTCCTGCTCGCGTAGCCATTTTTTAACTGCACGGATCACATCCCCATCATTGTCAAAGTGTGTCCCACGCAGGAATTTTTTGAGTGGTCAAAACAGATGGAAATCTGAGGGAGCCAGATCAGGGCTGTAAGGAGGATGGGGCAGTACAGTCCAACCAAATTTGTTGATTGCTTCCCGTGTTACCAGACTTGTGTGAGGGCGTGCATTGTCATGTTGAAGCAACAGATCTGCAGATGGCTTATTAGGCCGAACTCTGTGGAACCGATTTTTGAGTTTTGTCAGTGTATTGATGTAGGCTGTCGAGTTGATTGTCTCACCTCTTGTCATTACATCAACAAGAATCACACCATCAATGTCCCAGAAGACAGTGATCATCACCTTTCCGGCTGATGGAGATGTTTTGAATTCTTTTCTTTTTGGTGACTGCGGATGATGCCATTCCATTGACTGCATTTTTGTTTCAGGCTCATAATAATGTGCCCACGTTTCGTCACCGGTAACAATTTTTGACAAAAACATTTCTCCTTCAACACCGAAACGCTCCAACAATTCAGAACAGAATGTTTTCCTTTGAACTCTGTGATCATTTGTTAGGCACCGAGGAACCCATCGAGCGCAAATCTTTGAATATCCGAGAGTTTTAAAAATTGCGATTGCATTTCCCTTGCTGACTGTAAGCTGCAATGCCAATTGCTGACTAGTGATACGCCTATCCTTACGAATAATGGCATCAGCCCGGTTTAACAAGTCTGTGCTGGTAGCCGAGGCAACACGTCCAGAACGCGGTAAATCATGCAGCTCCACTCGTACACTTTCTGCAGCTTTAATTCTCTGAACCCAGCGACTAACTGTGCTCCTATCGACTGCAGAACATTTGTACACTGCACACAGTCGTTTATGAATGTTTGCCACAGTTTCTTTTTCCGCAACCAGAAATTCTATGACAATTCGCTGTTTGTAACGGACATTGTCGACAAGCTCCATTTTAACGGTTAATAGATTGCGTAATATTTATTAAAATGCTGTGCAATTTGGTACACATAATTGGAACATGTCATATTCCAAGTGTGCAAAATTTCATATTCCTATCTTTATTATTAGCCGAGAAAAAAATTGGTGTGCATTACTTTTTGACCTCCCTAGTACAACATTATTAGTTACAACATCCAAAATATGACATAGAAAGAAAAATTCAATGATTACATCTTGTCACCTTCTGGGACTGACTCTATGACTAAGCTATGTCTCTCCTCATTCTCTTTACTGACGGGCATACTTTACTCCCCCCTCATCATAACGTTTTGGTCATAGATTTACGACGACCTGTCGTTTACAGCCGTAGCATGTATATTATATATATATATATATATATATATATATATATATATATATATATATATATATATAATAGAATTCTATATTTCTACTCAACAGCTTCCCAGCTATAAAAAATTTACATGTTCATACTATTACTATATCAAATAATCTCTGATTAATTTATGCCTGTGCAGCAACACTGATTCACATTATTCAAGTGTTTCTAAGTCCCTTGCTTGACATAATGATTATGTGGACAGTTAGTCGTATTCCTCATTTGTACATTCTTCCTATAAACAAGTAAAATATTTATAGTAAGATGAACTTAGGTTGCCTATATGCAACAATCTATGTACATTGTCTACCAGTTTAGTCCTCTGACCTGCCCATTACCTCCCGTTTCTTTTCTGTTAGTGCGTCGTCGGAAGACAATTCAAACTGTCGTTTTACAGTCCGGTCCAGTGTTTCTTCCACAGTTTCATAATCTTCCGAGTAATCTAGTTCTGCGTCTTGTGTGTCGGCGCTTCTGCCTACCTCCTGCTCTATTCTATGTTGCCTATCGTCTAACCGTCGCCTTAGTTCAGGTATATGAATATCGCTATCTCCGGAGGAGTGTGATCTCAGTCTTTTCAACCGTCGTTTGGTTCTTTCCTCTTGTCTTTCTAGCCTCCTTCTCCGAGCTTGGCGCGTATTTTGGAATGGAGCCTCGTGTTCTAACTCGTCGTCGGATGTAGATTCTGGTGCACTGGGGTCCGCTGGGCTCATTCGTTCCGGTGCTAAAGTTCCCTTCTAGTTATATCCCTAACTGTTTGTTGTGGAAAAATGTAATTTTTTTCTGGTTACCACTTAATTGTTACTTTTTTTCTTTTTTGTGCAGCCATTACTGGCTGGCTGTTAGAAGTATCCCTTTTCTGCATACTTCCTCCTCTCTGTCTGCTAAATATATATGTTTCTTCCTTGTAGTCTACGAATTACCTAAACCTCCCTTCTATTTAAATCATCTATTTATTATTGTATAATAGTCAGACATAAATTACCACTCATGCCCGCCTTTCTTTTTCTTCTCCTTTTTCTCTGTCCATTTGGTATACATTCTCGTCTCCTCTTCTTCTCCCTCAGTTAAGTATCCCTTTTCTGATAGATATATCATTGTGTTTCTGGCATCTTCTTCACGCTGTCTTCGCTTTTCTTCCGTTGATTCTATGTAATCTCTCCGATTCCATCTATCCTCTTCTATAACGCTAGATTCTTCCTTGTGGTCTACAAATTCTTGCATTCGCCCTAATCGTATAGCAAACTGCAGGTCTACTTTAACTCTTTCGTTGTCTTTTCTTCTCCTTTCAGCAATAATAACATCACGCTCTGGTGTCCCCAAAGGCCAAAATTTTACTTGGTCTACTATTTCTACTTGGTTTTGCTTACCCTCATCACACTGACCTATAGCTGATATTTGCTTTTTCTTTACATTTTGTCTTTGGTCATTTGCTAATTCATTTTTCCTATCTTGTTTCCTTACATTCTGACCTTCAGTTGCTATATGTTCCTTAGTATTCTCAAACTCTTTATTTATGGCAGCAATCCTTCTTTCTTGTATTGTCAGTATTCTGACATCTGTTTCAGGACATTTCTGGCTATATTTTACCCCAGCTATTACTTCATTAGCATGTCTTTGTTGTACAGTTTTGTGTTTATTCTTTGTTTCTTCACCTACCCGTTGCTTATCACTCTCCTCCTTTATCCTTGCAATTTCTTCATACAGTTGAAAATTGTGTCCTTCTAATCCGATAACTAGTCTAGTCAAGTCTTCAATATCATCCATTAACTCCTTGTTCCTGTCTGCCATATCCTCTAATTCTTTATCCATATCATCAGCACATCTGTCAGTTTCTGCCTTCTCTAATGCACGGAGTTCTTCCAGCTCTTTAATTTTCTTCTCTGCATTTTTATTTACAACCTCCAAACTATTTATGTCACTGCTGCGTTCTACCCTAACAGGTTTCCTTTTCTCGATTTCCTTCTTCAAGCTTCCTATCGTAGTTTCCATACAACTTACTTTATCTGTCAAACCTACTATTTTTCTATGGTTCTTTTCATTTGTTTGCTTTAGAATCCTAACCTCATCCTCTCGTTTCTTCAGTTTCTCACTCAACTTATTTATTTGTCTGTCCTTTTCCTTGTCTTTTTCCTGATCTTATTTTAAAGCAAAGAACCTTGTCTCTTCACCTGTTTCTGTTTGTGTAATTTTATCTTTATGTTTTGTTTTTCCTCCGACTTCTAGTGTCTGTGTTTGTGCACAATTTACTGGTGTCACTATTACCTCTCTATCAGCACCTTCTGTTTGTGTATTTTTATTTTTAATGTCTGCCTTTCTTTTGAATTGCTTTATTGAATCTTTTTTCTTTATTTCCTCTTCTGCTGTGCTATATTACTCTACATCACTAGTTTCTTCTGATCTACTCTTCTCCCACGCATGTACTTTCCTTATGTGTTTGTTAAAATGTATGGCATACAACCTATTTTCAGTGTATGTTATTGGATTAGTATATGTATGCTTTTGTTGTAATTGCCTATAAACTGTCACTATTATCCTACTATTATTTATTGTGTGCATGCTATTCAAAATATTATTGACTATTGAACTTTCTCTGTATAGGATTATTGCTCTGTTTGTCTTGTCTTCTGGCCTATCAATTAATTTACAAAATATAACTTCCCCAAAAGAACTAAAATAATCTCTAATAGTTATGTCGCTAATGTATTTATCTAAATTTGTTATTAATAGTTTGCAGCTATTAGTAGTTGGAATTTGCTTACTGTCCATGTCTCACTAAAATATTAATTAAATAATCGGTTGATAGAGCAAAACAATTAAAATTTATTATATATTAATATACATGTAAACAATATCAGCACTTTATAAACTCTGACCTCAGTTTCTGAAATAAATAAAATTATGATTAGTTACCTGTGGAATAACAACAATGTATTATTTTATTAATAATTATGGTTATGGTCATTCATAACAACATGTAGTCTTCATTCAATGTAAACAAAACACTATTTTAAAAAATTCACCCAGCTCAGTTAAAAAAATGGTTTACAATACTTGCTGGTATAATTAATTATAATTTTAAAATACAATCATTAACTAACTACTTAATTAATCTAACTTAATTAATTCTTGATTCTCTAGTAGTGATGACGATCGGTCTCATGTCTAATGTTAATATAATTATGTCTTAATTTAAATAGAACACACGCGCACATTTAGATAAGTCAAAAGAATATCTGCTTTCTTCCACAAACATTTATCAAGAAAAAAAAACGTATCTACTTCATACTAACATACCTTGTTAAATATATCAAATAATCTTTAAATTATATAAGAAAACTCCAACTTACATGATTTTGAAGTCCTGGAATTCCTAACACACTTTTATAACGTTCCCAAAACTACACAATAACATACTAATTTAAAAAAAAACAATAATTAACTAACTAGTCTTTTTCCGGTTCTCAACGTGGACATCAATTTTTACATTTGGTTCTCTCTGTCTATTTCACTTTTACTTTTGATATAGTTCGGGTAAAGATCACTGCTGGTTGGCACTTCTAGTCACTTCTTCGGGATCTTAAGATACACAGGGTGTCGTTTCACAAAAAGGTAGTCATTCTTCCACTGGACTTTGATGTACTATTTCTGACAAAAATGGTTAAGCTCGGTTGACTTCTGTAGACAAGGTTCGCTCGTGTGTTGTACACAAACACATTACTAGGCTCAACTTCTTAGGTGCTGGCAAATCATGAGGACGGCACTCGTTGCTGGAAGTACGTCTTGGTTATTTGAAAATTATGAAAAATGATTTATTTTTCCTGCAGGTGCTTCTTAAAAAGAATAATCCTGGTCACGGCACCAGAAATGAATTCGTATATAGCAGGTTCCTTGCTGTAATGAACATGTATAGCAGGGCTGCTTCGTTAGTATTTTCCTCTTATAGTCTATCTTCTTGACGCGTTGAGGTTTCTACTTCTCGTCGAGGAATCTGCTTCTAACCACTTTCTAACTTGTTGGCGTTCTTCGTATCTTTGTTGTCTGGAATCTTATTTTATTGATTTTTTTTGACAGGCCTTCATATCTTCTAGCTGACTTGTCTTCGTTTCATAATGTAGAGGCCCACATATAAATATGGATAAAACTCATCAGCACTTTTGAACAAGTAAAAAGCAAGTCTTTATTGAAGATCTCCGCTTTAATAACAATAGATTGACAATTCCTCTGACTCTCTCACCATGTTCATATTCTATTATCTTACTACAATTGTGTTACATGACATAGCCGCTAGGCGATGATAATTTGTCAGTAAGCGTGATCGTAACTTGTTATTAAATCTATCAACTCCTTTCAGTTCCGTGGTTTCTAACTCTATAAAGTTCGGTACGTTCTAAGTTCACTTGCGTATCTACGTTTTCTCTGTGTGACTAACGATCTATCTCAGTCTCTAGAATCTCCTTTGGAACTTACTAATATCTTGGCTCAAACTAGAATTCTACTGACTACTACATAATTTCCTGACAGACTTCTCTAAATGTCTGACCGGCCTTCTCGCTAACTGTGCGGCTCCCTCTCTCTCTCTCTCTCTAAGTGTCTGTCCCAACTTTTATACCTGTCTTGTTACCGACAGTTTACATTTCTGCTCCTGCCAACTATGGCATTGACAGGTTCCACTCCTTTCTGCACTCAAGTAACTCTCTCTAATCATCTGACACCACGTGGAGAGCCCTTTATTTGTTTACGAGTTCTAGCAACAGCTAAGGTCATTCCCCAGCCATCTGGCAATTTTAGTTTATATATACCTACCGCTAGGGTCACTCCCCAGCCATCTGGCAATTTTAGTTTATATATACCCACCGCTAGGGTCACTCCCCAGCCATCTGGCAATTTTAGTTTATGATTTCTACATTCCTTACCTGAAGGCTACGATAAATTTTCCCCCAGTGGTCAGTCAGTGCGGTTTACCGTGGCCTCTAGTCGTCTCTATGTTCGTTTTGTCTAATCCTGTTTTGTCCTCACTTAATTATGATTTAATTATGTATGTGCTATCATTCACGGTTACAATTATACTACAAAATGAAGGCAAAACTATTCGACTTATCAATAATACAGACATACGCACCTACTCTAGACTACACAGATATACAAATAGAGGCATACTATGAAGATGTAAATAAAGTTATGAACCAAGTAAAATCTTTGTATAACTTGATTGTAATGGGTGATATGAATGCTAAGTTGGGAAAAGGTAGACCTTTATAGGAAATCATGGTTTAGGAAAAATAAATGAAAGAGTAGAAATATGAATACAATTTTGTAAAGAAACAGGCTGATAATTTGTAACACCAGTAGTAGGGATGGCGCTTAATGCCCTCTATTTCTCCCTTTTTTCTGTGTTAAATGCTCTGTTATTTTCCTATATAAAAAGTATACACGCAGGTGCGTTTTGTTAAGTGCCCTGTGTTTTTGTCTATATAGAAAGTATACACGCAGCAAGACGGATCAACCAAGACAGCGAGACCTTGGTGAGCATAGGTGACCTCGTGATGCGCACTGCCTCACGATATGTGTGTGCTTGTAAATAAATAGTGTTGTGATGATTTGAAAAGGGAGGAAAGCAGGTGCTAGCTCTAGCTTGCTCATCAGTAATACTGGTTCGCTATCTCTCTCTCTCTCTCTCTCTATCTATCTCTCTCCCTCTCCATCGCTATCTCTTTCACTCTCGATCATTCTCTCTCCAATTCCGTCTCTGTCTCTCGCGTTATCTCTCTCCCTCTCCGTCTCTCTCGTTATCTCTCCCCCTCTCCATCGCTCTCTCCCTCTCTCAATCTCTTGTCTCTTTCGTTATCTCTCTCTCCTCTCTCTCTCTCTCTCTCCTAACATTCCACCCTCCATCGTACATTTAGCTTCCGTCATAGACTTCCATCCATTGTAACACTTACTCATTCTCGCCATTTAAACCCATTAGCTCTACTTAGCTCCCCTAAATTTCTCTCTGTCTCTCTCTCTCTCTCTACTATTCCAGCCTAGATTTCCGTCCATTTAAACACTTACTCATTCTCACCATTTATCCCTATCATCTCGCCTTCCTTCTCTCTCTCTCTCTCTCTTTCTCCCCTATCCTCTCTTAGACTTCTAACCTATCAGTCCACCCTCCGCCTCTCCCTTTACCTCCCCCGCCCTCCCTCATACTTTTAGCGTCCCTCCTATTGTAACACTTGATTATTCTCACCATTTATACCTAGCATCTCGTCTTCTTTATCATAGGCTTCTCTCTCTCGCTCTCTCTCTTCTAACCCCCTACTAGACTTCTCTCCTACCATTCCACCTTTCTTCCTCTCTCTCTCTTTCTCTCTCTTTACCTCGCCTAGCGTTCCGCCTTCATTCGTATTTTTTACCTTAACGCCAGTGTAACACATTAATAACATTGAATATCAATTACAAAAAGACTTGAAATATCTACTTTTTAAAGAACCAATAAGATAAACATATGAAAAACGAAGGAAAAATACACTCGACAAAGCTTAACATACGTACTTTATACACATCACCATTAATACAACTGAAATTCCTTTAATGATAACCTATCACATCGTTATGAGCTAAGAGAAAAACAGAAAAAAAAAATTCAACTTACACCGTAAAATATTCCACTACAACACAGACCGCTAGGCTGAACAGTACTATGAAAATAAACGTCCGTGAATCAAGCGCGCTTATAACACGAAGTCTCACATCCGACTAGTTTAAATATAATATGGTAAATAAAAGTTAGGAGACAAGGGCAGAAACCTAGGAGGCAAGGGCAGAAACCTAGGAGGCAAGGGCAGAAACCTAGGAGGCAAGGACAGAAACCTAGGAGGCAAGGTCAGAAACCTAGGAGGCAAGGTCAGAAACCTAGGAGGCAAGGTCAGAAACCTAAGAGGCAAGGGCAGAAACCTAAGAGGCAAAGACAGAAACCTAGGAGGCAAGGTCAGAAACCTAGGAGGCAAGGGCAGAAACCTAGGAGGCAAGGGCAGAAACCTAGGAGGCAAGGGCAGAAACCTAAGAGGCAAAGACAGAAACCTAGGAGGCAAGGTCAGAAACCTAGGAGGCTAGGGCAGAAACCTAGGAGGCAAGGGCAGAAACCTAGGAAGCAAAGGCTGAAAACAAGGAGGGAAGGTCAGAAATCTAGGAAGCTGTGTTAGAAAACAAGGAGGGAAGGTCAGAAAGGACACACCATTAATACAACTGAAATTCCTTTAATGATAACCTATCACATCGTTATGAGATAAGAGAAAAACAGAAGAAAAAAATTCAACTTACACCGTAAAATATTCCACTACAACACAGACCGCTAGACTGAACAGTACTATGAAAATAAACTTCCGTGAATCAAGCGCGCTTATAACACGAAGTCTCACATCCGACTAGTTTAAATATAATCTGGTAAATAAAGTTGGACGACACTATTCCACCCTCGACTAACATCTAGGTTAACCAATCAGAGAGAGGATTTCTATCGGACACCCACCAACGAAATGACTGACCTCTGGATTAACTAATCAGAGAAAAAGATTACTGTTATCGTGATAACTGACCTCATTTTCAACTTGGAGTGCTGTCGAGTCTGACGCGTGGGTTACTTTAAATCGAGTCGACCCTGATACAATCCACCTAGCGGGTCAATGGTGGGAGGAAATAATACAAGTGACGGGTTACTTGAACGCGTATTGACCCCTGATGCAATACCAGGAGTTCCATGACAGTCATATATAGTTGGATACAACGAGCAGGAAGTTATATTCAAGGTCCAAAAAGAGTGGCCAAATCACTAACATTTTACCTCCAGAACACAACAATTTAGGCTCATACTAAAAAAGACGACCTAAAAATCCCCAAAAAGCTACTCACATAGTCATAATAGTTAGACACAACGAGTAGAAATTTATATTCAAGGTCCAAAAAACGTTATTTTAGACATCCCTATAGCAAAAAGGTACTTATAACTCACTTTCGAAATTGTTACCCCCTTACTATTTTTAGGGATACGCCCATAAAATCGGTAAAAATCGTAAATTTTCACTCTAGGCATACCCCAAACTTTATTCTAGACATCCCCATTGCAAAAATTTACAGAAAAAACCACTTTGAGGATTTTACCCCCATTAGCATTTTTGAGGGTTACGCCCATGAAATCGGTAAAAATCGTAAATTTTCACGCTAGGCATACCCCAAACTTTATTTTAGACATTCACATACCAAAAATTTACTTAAAAATCACTTTTGAAATTGTTACCCCCTTATCATTTTTGAGGGTTACGCCCATGGAATCGATAAAAATCGTAATTTTAGCACGTAGGCTTACCTAAAACTTTATTTTAGACATCCCCATACCAAAAATTAACTTAAAAATCACTTTTGAAATTGTTACCCCCTTACCGTTTTTGAGGGTTACGCCCATGAAATCGGTAAAAATCGTAAATTTTCACTCTAGGCATACCCCAAACTTTATTTTAGACATCCCCACACCAAAAATTAACTTAAAAATCACTCTTGAAATTGTTACCCCCCTTACCATTTTTTAGGATTACGCCCATGGAATCGATAAAAATCGTAAATTTAGCACGCAGGCTGCCCTAAAACTTTATTTTAGACATCCCCATTGCAAAAATTAACTTAAAAATCACTTTTGAAATTGTTACCCCCCTTAACATTTTTGAGGGTTACGCCCCTGAAATCGATAAAAATCGTAAATTTAGCACGTAGGCTTACTTAAAATTTTATTTTAGACATCCCCATACCAAAAATTTACTTAAAAATCACTTTTGAAATTGTAACCCCCCTTACCATTTTTGAGGGTTAAACATAATATTTGACACCCCTACATATCAAGTTCCAACAAAAAAAACAACAAAATGCTAGTAGTAGGTGTGGCGGTGAACATACCCGAACATACTACTTCTCGTGCGGTTTTGGCACCGATACTGTACGTAAACAGTATCGGTGCCAAATCTATTGTCTTTCGGTGCATGTACATGCACTTTTGGCGTGGATAAACAGCCACACCTACTTCTAGCTTTTTGTTGTTTTTTTGTTGGAACTTGATATGTAGGGGTGTCAAATATTATGTGGGAGGTATGCCTTGAGGTTATATTTCAATTTTTTATCGATTTCAGGGGCGTAACCCTCAAAAATGGTAAGGGGGGTTACAATTTCAAAAGTGATTTTTAAGTAAATTTTTGGTATGGGGATGTCTAAAATAAAGTTTTAAGTAAGCCTACGTGCTAAATTTACGATTTTTATCGATTTCAGGGGCGTAACCCTCAAAAATGTTAAGGGGGGTAACAATTTCAAAAGTGATTTTTAAGTTAATTTTTGCAATGGGGATGTCTAAAATAAAGGTTTAGGTAAGCCTGCGTGCTAAATTTACGATTTTTATCGATTTCATGGGCGTAACCCTAAAAAATGGTAAGGGGGTAACAATTTCAAAAGTGATTTTTAAGTTAATTTTTGGTGTGGGGATGTCTAAAATAAAGCTTGGGATATGCCTAGAGTGAAAATTTACGATTTTTACCGTTTTCATGGGCGTAACCCTCAAAAACGGTAAGGGGGTAACAATTTCAAAAGTGATTTTTAAGTAAATTTTTGGTATGGGGATGTCTAAAATAAAGTTAGGGGTATGCCTAGCGTGAAAATTTACGATTTTTACCGATTTCATGGGCGTAACCCTCAAAAATGTTAATGGGGGTAAAATCCTCAAAGTGGTTTTTTATGTAAATTTTTGCAATGGGGATGTCTAAAATAAAGTTTGGGGTATGCCTAGAGTGAAAATTTACGATTTTTACCGATTTTATGGGCGTATCCCTAAAAATAGTAAGGGGGTAACAATTTCGAAAGTGAGTTATAAGTACCTTTTTGCTATGGGGATGTCTAAAATAACGTTTTTTGGACCTTGAATATAAATTTCTACTCGTTGTGTCTAACTATTATGACTATGTGAGTAGCTTTTTGGGAATTATAAGGTCGACTTTTTTAGTATGAGCCTAAATTGTTGTGTTCTGGAGGTAAAATGTTAGTGATTTGGCCACTCTTTTTGGACCTTGAATATAACTTCCTGCTCGTTGTATCCAACTATATATGACTGTCATGGAACTCCTGGTATTGCATCAGGGGTCAAAACGCGTTCAAGTAACCAGTCACTTGTATTATTTCCTCCCACCATTGACCCGCTAGGTGGATTGTATCAGGGCCGACTCGATTTAAAGTAACCCACGCGTCAGACTCGACAGCACTCCAAGTTGAAAATGAGGTCAGTTATCACGATAACAGTAATCTTTTTCTCTGATTAGTTAATCCAGAGGTCAGTCATTTCGTTGGTGGGTGTCCGATAGAAATCCTCTCTCTGATTGGTTAACCTAGATGTTAGTCGAGGGTGGAATAGTGTCGTCCAACTTTATTTACCAGATTATATTTAAACTAGTCGGATGTGAGACTTCGTGTTATAAGCGCGCTTGATTCACGGAAGTTTATTTTCATAGTACTGTTCAGTCTAGCGGTCTGTGTTGTAGTGGAATATTTTACGGTGTAAGTTGAATTTTTTTCTTCTGTTTTTCTCTTATCTCATAACGATGTGATAAGTTATCATTAAAGGAATTTCAGTTGTATTAATGGTGTGTCCTTTCTGACCTTCCCTCCTTGTTTTCTAACACAGCTTCCTAGATTTCTGACCTTCCCTCCTTGTTTTCAGCCTTTGCTTCCTAGGTTTCTGCCCTTGCCTCCTAGGTTTCTGCCCTTGCCTCCTAGGTTTCTGACCTTGCCTCCTAGGTTTCTGTCTTTGCCTCTTAGGTTTCTGCCCTTGCCTCCTAGGTTTCTGCCCTTGCCTCCTAGGTTTCTGCCCTTGCCTCCTAGGTTTCTGACCTTGCCTCCTAGGTTTCTGTCTTTGCCTCTTAGGTTTCTGCCCTTGCCTCCTAGGTTTCTGACCTTGCCTCCTAGGTTTCTGACCATGCCTCCTAGGTTTCTGACCTTGGCTCCTAGGTTTCTGTCCTTGCCTCCTAGGTTTCTGCCCTTGCCTCCTAGGTTTCTGACCTTGCCTCCTAGGTTTCTGACCTTGCCTCCTAGGTTCTGACCTTGCCTCCTAGGTTTCTGACCTTCCCTCCTTGGTTTCTGCCCTTGCCTCTTAGGTTTCTGTCCTTGCCTCCTAGGTTTCTGTCCTTGCCTCCTAGGTTTCTGTCCTTGCCTCCTAGGTTTCTGCCCTTGCCTCCTAGGTTTCTGCCCTTGTCTCCTAACTTTTATTTACCAGATTATATTTAAACTAGTCGGATGTGAGACTTCGTGTTATAAGCGCGCTTGATTCACGGACGTTTATTTTCATAGTACTGTTCAGTCTAGCGGTCTGTGTTGTAGTGGAATATTTTACGGTGTAAGTTGAATTTTTTTTTCTGTTTTTCTCTTAGCTCATAACGATGTGATAGGTTATCATTAAAGGAATTTCAGTTGTATTAATGGTGATGTGTATAAAGTACGTATGTTAAGCCTTGTCGAGTGTATTATTCCTTCGTTTTTCATATGTTTATCTTATTGGTTCTTTAAAAGGTAGATATTTCAAGTCTTTTTGTAATTGATATTCAATGTTATTAATGTGTTACACTGGCGTTAAGGTAAAAAATACGAATGAAGGCGGAACGCTAGGCGAGGTAAAGAGAGAGAAAGAGAGAGAGAGGAAGAAAGGTGGAATGGTAGGAGAGAAGTCTAGTAGGGGGTTAGAAGAGAGAGAGCGAGAGAGAGAAGCCTATGAGAAAGAAGGCGAGATGCTAGGTATAAATGGTGAGAATAATCAAGTGTTACAATAGGAGGGACGCTAAAAATATGAGGGAGGGCGGGGGAGGTAAAGGGAGAGGCGGAGGGTGGACTGATAGGTTAGAAGTCTAAGAGAGGATAGGGGAGAAAGAGAGAGAGAGAGAGAGAAGGAAGGCGAGATGATAGGGATAAATGGTGAGAATGAGTAAGTGTTTAAATGGACGGAAATCTAGGCTGGAATAGTAGAGAGAGAGAGAGAGACAGAGAGAAATTTAGGGGAGCTAAGTAGAGCTAATGGGTTTAAATGGCGAGAATGAGTAAGTGTTACAATGGAGGGAAGTCTATGACGGAAGCTAAATGTACGATGGAGGGTGGAATGTTAGGAGAGAGAGAGAGAGAGAGGAGAGAGAGATAACGAAAGAGACAAGAGATTGAGAGAGGGAGAGAGCGATGGAGAGGGGGAGAGATAACGAGAGAGACGGAGAGGGAGAGAGATAACGCGAGAGACAGAGACGGAATTGGAGAGAGAATGATCGAGAGTGAAAGAGATAGCGATGGAGAGGGAGAGAGATAGATAGAGAGAGAGAGAGAGAGAGAGAGAGAGAGAGATAGCGAACCAGTATTACTGATGAGCAAGCTAGAGCTAGCACCTGCTTTCCTCCCTTTTCAAATCATCACAACACTATTTATTTACAAGCACACACATATCGTGAGGCAGTGCGCATCACGAGGTCACCTATGCTCACCAAGGTCTCGCTGTCTTGGTTGATCCGTCTTGCTGCGTGTATACTTTCTATATAGACAAAAACACAGGGCACTTAACAAAACGCACCTGCGTGTATACTTTTTATATAGACAAAAACAGGGTATTTAACGCAGAAAAACGCAGAAATGGGGGGCATTTCAGCCATCGCTGTCTTGGTCGATCCGTCTTGCTTCGTGTATACTTTCTATATAGACAATAACACAGGGCACTTAACAAAACGCACCTGCGTGTATACTTTTTATATAGACAAAAACACAGGGCACTTAACAAAACGCACCTGCGTGTATATTTTTTATATAGGAAAATAACAGGGCATTTAACGAAGAAAACGCAGAAATTAGGGGCATTAAGCGCCATCCCTACTACTAACACCTACTTTGAGAATGAGAAAAGGAAACTCTACACATATAGAAGTCCTGGAGATAAGAATATGAATCAAATAAACTATATAATGATAAAACATAGGTTCTGTAACAGCGTCAAGAAAGCCAAAACCTACCAAGGAGCAGATATTAATTCAGATCACAACTATGTAATGATTAAAATGAAAGTCAAACAAAAGAGAAACACGAACAAAAGACTAATTCACCAACAATACCACTAGATATAACAGCTTTAAATGAAAAGTAAGTTTAAAATACTTAAACAGTACAAGAAAATAACACATATAAGAAACTGCTAGAAGAAGGTATTGAGCAGTACAGAAGAGAAACACATGAAAAAGCTTCAACCAAATGGCAATGCATAAAGAAAAGCATACAAGGAACGTGCGACAACTTCCCCAACAAAGGAAAAGAACAAAAAACAAAAATGGATAACTGACACTATCTTGGAAAAAATGAAAGAAAGAAGACAGCGGAGAACAACACAGCAAAATGGATAAAGAACTACGCAAAATGTGCAACAATGCAAAAGAAGACTGGCTCAGTAAAAGATATCTAAAAAACGAAACTATGGAAAATAAACACGATTTAAGAGGAATGCACTCAGAAATAAAGATAATGACTAGTTAAAATTTAAAAAAAGCATCAGAAAGGGGATGTATTGCAAACAAAACAGGAAAAACGCTAACATACAATAAAGATATAATCAATCATCATCATGTCCCATACCGGTTAGCGTAGGCGATCATGTCCTTCCACAATATTCGATCCACAGTGCATCGTATCAGTTCTGTTGTTGACTGTTTTCCATGCCATGACACCAAGCTATCTAGTATTTTCTCTCTTTGCCGCCCGCGATATCTCTTTCCTTTTATTTTGCCAGTTGTAACCAAGTATTTCAATTTTCCTCTTCCCATGATGTGCCCGAAAAATGTCAATTGTTTATTTCTGATGTTTTTTAAGAGCTCCCTTTTTGTGTTGGCCTCTTTGAGAATTTCCTCATTGGTCTTTTTAGCTGTCCAGGGAACTTTCAACATTCTTCTGATAAATCCCATTTCTGTGGCCTCTAACCGTCTTTTAATTTCTTTGTCTACTGTCCATGATTTTGCACTGAGGTTATACCTCAGTGCAAAATAAAGACAAGTGGAACAATATTAAAACAAGTAAATGAATTTAAATATTTGGGAACTTTGTTAACCTCAGACGGAAGATGTACAAAAGAGGTGAGATGCAGAATGACTCAGGCAAAAGCAGCTTTCCAAAGAATGAGGAAGATACTATGCATTCAATTTTTGACAATAGAAACAAGAAAAAGAGTTCTTAAATGTTACGTAGAGCCAGTCTTAACATATGGATGCGAATCATGGACAATAGGACAACAGACAAGAAAATCACTGGAGTCTGTAGAAATGTGATTTTACAGAAGAATGTTGAGAGTACCATGGACAGCTAAGAAGAGTAATGAAGATGTTCTGAGAGAGGTCAAAGCAGAAAGAGAGCTAATTTCCAATATTAGGAAGAAACAATCATCATTTTTTGGCCATGTAATGAGAAGAGAACAACTGGAATATATTGTAACAACTGGAAAAATTGAGGGACGAAGAGATAGAGGGAAGCAAAGAGAAAAAAATAACAGACAGCTTAAGAGAATGGCTTGGCAGAAGGTCAACAACAGAAATGATAAATAGCTGTCGAGATCGAAAGTTGTGGAGGGACATGATCACCTACGCCAGCAGGCCCGGTACTTGATGATGATGATGACTGTCCATGACTCTGTCCATTGTGACCGTTGACTTCAATTCCTTTTTTGCCTAGATATAACATAATTATTTAAGACGAAAGGGAAAATAAACCAATTATAAAATGTACGACAGCCTATAAAATCTTAAAATTTGGAGAAAAAAAACTGTACAGACAACGAAAAAGGAAAAAGCTGCATGACCTGACAACATACAGATAGAGATCACAAAGGCACTAGAAGATTTTGGCATTGATGTGATCACAAACATGTGCAGTGACATATACCATTCAGGATACATACCAGTTGAATTAAAAACATCAACTTTCATTCATTTATTATCATATACATTAACGGTCCTTCCACAATCACGATCCACAGTGCGTTGTATCAATTCTGTTGTGACTGTTTTCACAAACTGATTCTTAATTCACAAACATTTTTCTGAGAAATTCCATCTCTGTAGCCTCTAATTGTCTTTTCATTTATTTGTTTACTGTCCATGATTCCCTCGCTCTGATGTCAGTGAGCTTTGATCATTTAAAACGGTGATAATTTACTGTTTCATGATGGTGTTCAAAGAGTGGACATGCTGCACTTTTGTTTCGTTGTATACTATTGATATGATTGTTCAGTGGTACATGGTCGCTTCCAAGTCTGAAGATGGTGGTTTTGTCAATTCTTTTTAGGTTGTTAATGTTGTCATGGGGGTTGTCATGTATTTAAACGGTTCTCTCCCTGTTTTTTCCCATGGCCCATCCATTTAGCCAATCTTATCTACTGTTGGAGTTTATGATTTGTTTGGCTGAGCTTAAATAGATGGTGTGAAATTGTGTCTACCTGGATGCTCTTTTAGCTAATGTGTGCCTTACCATTTCCATGTGTGTTAGGTGTCATGGGATCCGTTACATCACAAGCCTTATGTCATATGTGTCATGTCTATGGTGAGATGTGTGAGTTCTGGTTTGTTTATATTACTTTCTATCGCCTGAAGAGCTGATTTGGAATAATTAAATATGACTATGGATGCTTCGTAATTTCTCTGCTTTCTGCACTAGCTGTGAATTCATTTTATATATGAAATATTTTACCTAAGGCATTTGTTTTCTATTGCATAGAGTTTGTTTTCTATTTCTTCAGTTGTTTTCCAATTCTCACATGCATACGTAAGGATGGATAATTTATTTGATTTCATGGGCTATGCTTTTGTGCTTAGTAATTTTGATTTCCGTATTTTATCAAGTTTTATATATATATGGACAAAATAAATCTGGAAACAACCTACAATAAGGAAAAATCAAATAATAACATAGAGGTAGAAAACTCCAACATCAACGAGCTACTCTTCGCAGATGACCAATGCCTAATATATGAGGATGAAAACCTGCTACAACATCATTTAACATCTCTAGATAAAAGCTGCACAAATTACAGTATGAAAATTAGCAAAGACAGAGGTTATAAGAATAAGCAAATTAAGACACACATTAAACATTAAGATCAACTAAGTAAGAAAGTCTCTATCGAACAAGGTGTCCCTCAAGGCGGAGTCTTGTCCCCAACACTCTTTTTAATTTTCATAAGTGACATCGTAAAGGACATTCCACCCAGGATACACTCAGCAATATATGCAGATGATCTGGCGTTATGGGCTCGCGAGGAAAGTATGTCAGTGGCTGGACCCAGGATGCAAGATGCCTTAGGTGAACTTGAAAAGTGGACGAACACCTGGTTCTTACCAATCAACGAAAGAAAAACTACATATACAATTTTCAGCCTATCAAGAAAAACACTCTCTGCAAACTTGAAGATAAAAGACCATACACTCCCTATTGACCACAACCCAACATATCTTGGTGTCACCATGAATCGCAGGATGACTTGGAAAAATCAGATAGACAGAGCAAGGATAAAAGTCAGAAAATGAACAAATATTTTGAAGAAATTGGCAGGAACGGACTGGGGGGGGGGGGGGGGGGAAGACAGCAATATTTGAAAAGACTATACGTAGGAAGAGTCAGACCAGTTCTAGAGTATGCAGTCACAGCCTGGGCTATGGCTTCCAAATCACACCTTAGCAAAATTAACAGAGCACAGAACCAAGCTGCCCGTATCATCACTGGTGCTATGAAATCTACACCTATCAAGACTCTAGAAACAGTAACAGGTTTACAATCCTTAGATGACAGACGGGTCACTAAAGTATTGCAACAAGCGGAGAAATATAGAAGGCTCCTTAGCCACCCCATGCACCAAAGAATATCTGGTTCCGGAATTGTACGACTAAAGAGGAGCAACTTCGCTGCAATTGCCAATGAACTAACTACTGGAGACCCATTACTTTCCCAAATAATATCGAAACCCTTGGGCCCATCTGATATGTCTCCTCATGGAAAACATAAAATACCAGAACTTCAGGAAAATATAACAGGAATCATGAAAAGGGTACCCAATAAGACACAGAAAGAAAACACGTAGTAGAAAAACATTTACACGATACCTACCCACATGACTCATGGTCCCACATATACACAGATGGCTCTGCTACAAATGCCACCAGAAATGGAGGGGGTGGTGTGTTCTTGACGCTGAATAATCAGGACGAGATCACCAAGTCAACAGCTACTGGAAATTTATCAAACAACTTTAAAGCAGAAGCTGAGGCCATCAGAGATGCTGCAAAAGTGGCAACTCAACACAAAAATAACATGCACAATAAATTGGTGATTCTGACTGATGCACTGTCAATATTATCGGCCCTGAAAAGCCCCAAGAACAATGAACTAGATGACTTGAGAACTACCCTGGTCCAACTATGTAATAACTTCCAGAGAGTAGTCATTCAGTGGATACCTTCACACTGTAACATACACGGGAACGAACGCGCAGATAAATTAGCTAAAGAGGGAGGGAAATTACCACAAGTGAACCATCCGCTCAGTTATGATCTAGAGAACGCACTAGTGTCTGTCGATTTAGTGTGCTTGAATGATGGAAGGGCAACCAGAATGGCCACTCGAACAGGGGACTCTGATAGTGTCATAGACCTGGCACTGGTGTCTTCCACCTTCGCACCGATTTACAAGTGGAGTGCACGGAAGTGATCACTATCTATATCCATGTGTCCTCCTAATTGATAAAGTCAGAAATAGAAGCCAGAAAAGAAAGCTCCACACATTCGACTACAAGAAAACAGATCAGGCCGTCATTAGCAAAATCAGACATAGGAAACAGAGCGCCCCTCGTAGGAGGCAGGACAGGTGGATGCAGCCACCCTGGTGGAACGTAGAAGTCGAGGAAGCTTGGCGGAAAAAGAGACAAACGGCCAAGACATCGCAGAAAACTAAAAAGAATGGAAGAACACAACCTGAGCTCTTGAGGCGTCTGAAGAAGAGGTCGACCTAAATATGATGCACTTTAAACTATGTGCTAAGCAGGCTAAAAATGCCAAATGGAATTATTTATGTAAAAAAAAGTGTGCGCAGGAAAATCGCTAGCCACATTCTGGCGCCTTCATCAGAGCATGAATGGCACAATACGACACAAAGGCATACCAGACTTTCAGAGCACAGGCCAGATATGGCACAAATCTAATGAGAGCAAAGGGAAGGCCCTGCTTGCCCGCTACATTGAGCAGACTGACCAAAGAAATGAGGCTGTAAGAATGAGAATACGAGGATCATTTTCAGAATTGCGTAAGGATGTAGTATTGGGAGAAGATCTCACAATCACAACCGATACCATTCGCACAACACTTAAAAGGTCACACAACACTGCTCCTGGTCTAGATGGTGTTCGGTACGACGACATAGGCGATTTAGCTGACGACGACTTGAAAAAAACAGTCCAAAGTGTTTAATGCCAGTATTCGGAGTGGCCAGATTAAGGAGGAGTGGCTATACAGCTACTTACTACCGCTACTGAAGCCAAACAAGGACCATTCTCAGATCAGTGCCTACAGAATCATCACGATGCAGAACACTACAGGCAAGCTGCTGGAGAAAATAGTTGCCCGTGTCCTCATCTGCTACCTTGAACAGAAACGCGCATTCGGAGGTTATATATATAACAAAGAGACATGGTTGAATGCGACAGTCTTCGCCTATGGCGTCTTCGAAGGCTTCCACAGACGAGAGGAGACATCTGCTGCTGCTATAGATCTCGAGGATGCATACAACAGGGTACCATTTGAATATCTCATGCACATGCTCCTCAAACTGGCGGTGCAGCCCTTCTTCATTAGATGGATTGCTGCAGCACTATTTCAGAGGAAGGTAATATTCAGATGTGGAAGTTGGTCTTCCGAGCCAACATCCATTTGTCCAGGGCTGTCACAAGGCTCACCATTGTCACCAGTTCTATTTAACGTGTACACAATAACGGTCACTGGACAACAGCTGGATGGGAGGGGAAGAACTATGACTTTTGCTGATGATATTCTGGTATATCGACAGGGAAGACACAAAAGGGAAATCACCTCTACAATGTAAGACTAATTTGATCGCATTTCTTCCTGGAGTGGGGTTTCAGATGCCTTGGTTAATCCTAATAAAGCATCAGTTTCATGGTTCTCCCTTAACAATCATATCGTTAATACGGACACACAGGTAGTACGAATGGGAGCTGATGAGGTGACCAGGAACAAGTTGATGACATACCTAGGAGTTTAGTTTGATCGCAGCCTGTGTTTTCGGGATGACGTCGACCATGTGATAACAAAATCCCGCAAAGGATTAGCCGCCTTGAAGGTCATGGCAGCTGCCAACATCGAGCAGAGGCTACTTACTCTTCTGTTCTTGGGATTAGTCCTCGCACCAATCGAGTATGCCCTGGCCATTCTTACTGTCAGTACGACTCAAATTGATAGGCTGGAGAAAATACAAAATGAAGCCATGCGCATTATCCTGGGATGTACGAGGGACACTCCCTGTGTAGCAATGAGTTATCTTCTTGACTTTCCAACCATGGATGACAGAATCAAGAACTGGAGGGCGGGCACGAGCATACCTGAAGATTAGTGCAGATTGCACCAGCTCAACACAGGGAAAGGTGCTAGGCTAAAAAGAGGCGAATCATTGGTGGGCTGAGCAAAAGATGTCATCAAACAGGTCTGTGGGCTTACCAATATCAACGCTGTTGAGGAGTGGATACCGGTGCCTACGTCATTTAAGGGGATATTCTCGTGTATTGTCACACTCGACAGGAAAAGCGGGGAACAGACCTCAGTCGTGGTCAATGTGGAGGTCAACGGTCTGATCTGGGATAACACCGATGAGAAAAATTCAGTCATCTATACAGACGGATCTGTAATACGACACCAAAGAAGTGCATGGGCATCAGCATGCTCGGCAGGTAGAATAGTTAAAGAAGACAGGGGTGCATACGTCATGACCACGAGTAGCATGATGATGGGGGTGATATCAGTGACCAGGGCATTCAAATGTGGAGGTCAACGGTCTGATCTGGGATAACACCGATGAGAAAAATTCAGTCATCTATACAGACGGATCTGTAATACGACACCAAAGAAGTGCATGGGCAACAGCATGCTCGGCAGGTAGAATAGTTAAAGAAGACAGGGGTGCATACGTCATGACCACGAGTAGCATGATGATGGGGGTGATATCAGTGACCAGGGCATTCAAATGGTTAGAGTCACAAGACTACACCCATGCCTGTATACTAAGTGATTCGATGAGCATGATAAAAAAGTGGAGGCGGGCACTGTGTGCATGCAATGGTTAGAGTCATTGAAGAAGTAAAATAGGTAAGGTCACCTTTGTCTATATCCCTGGACATGCGGGAGTACGGGGAAATGAAAGAGCCGACAGGTTGGCTAGCTGCGCTGTCGTTGAGGACGGTCAACCAATGGGCGGACATCATCAGTGCTCTCCGCGATGTTGGAAGAGCACAGGACTTCGACAACCATAAATCCACGTCACTCCTTCGGATGAAAGAGATGGGAGTTAAGATAGGCACAACCAGAAACAAGAAACTTAGTGGGCATGTAAGAAGATTTATCAACCAACACAGAATTGAAGTCGTCAGCCGCTGAACAATGTGGGACTTGCTGAGGAAGGGATATGAGCACCTATGGACATGCTCGGAGTGCAATCATGATGACCCGCAAATAACTCAATAATGTAATTCTCAGGAGACAACACAGAAACAGCAAAACACGGAGTGGGCTTTTTCAATGACCAAGAATAACCACGTAAAGAATATTCTAGAAATAAAATACTATTTAGAAAGAATAATCAAAGGCCGACTACTACAAGATAACCGAAAAAACAAAATCATTTACAAATCTCATCAAATAAAATATAATCACCAACAAAGAATTATAGAGTAATTAATACACACAGTAGTAACAGATGAATAGTTCACACCATAACATAAAGTTTAAATCATACTTTATAGACATTCTCTCTAACTTTTCTATACCGCTCATTAGGTGGATGTTGTTTCTTTCAGATCAAATCAAGATCGTTCGAGATGCACTTGAGTATGTGAAGTCAATCAATGTCAATACATGCAGCAATGGCACAGGCAACACTTTAACACTACAGTTTGATCATGAACCTTGGAAACAGTACACAGAGCCAGCTTTAAAGACAGCAAACTTTCTCAGCGCCATTTTGGCTTTAGATGGTAATCTGAACAGGTTTCATGAAGACGTATTCTATGCTCTGGTGAGAAAAATGTTTTAAACCTTGCTGCTAGTTTGTGTGTGTGTGTGTGTGTATGTGTGTGCGTGCGTGCGTGCGTGTGGGTGGGTGGGTTAATCACATGCGGTAAAAGCATTCTTTTAGACATCTTTTAATCAAAACGTTTTAATCGAAATAAAAGGAGACTGGACTGACTGTACCTGTAAAGGTATTAATTGTGGGTACATCTACTTTTCTCACTAAGCACTATGGATTGACTAGACACATTTTCCACCTCTAAACACATCAGTCACTCAGTATCTGCGTGTTTGTTCTACCCATCATCCTCCTGTTCTCCTAAGAAATGAAGACCAAACCTAGCGATGCCCACTTTGTCCAGAATCAAGCTACACTCAGTGCCAGAGCTGCCAGCGAGCTTATAAGCTATTTCATTGTCGGTGCACGCTAGCATGTCCTGTGCAGTACGCCCGTATTAAAGCGCTCATGTTAGAGTTATCCAGGAGCTGCGTCAATCCCTGCTGCAGATAATGCTTGTCTTCCATCATATATATATACATTGAGAGTCCGTCACTAAAATTTACTATACTTACTTACTAGTAAATAGCTTTGCACAACAAATATTAACAATAAGACTTCATTAACAGAAGTAGTAGAAAAGTAGTAGAATTAGTGATGGACAGGCGAAATATCTGACGACACACAAAGCAATAAGTGTAAGGCAAATCAAAAGGCACTGTCATAAACGCATCATTTTCCATTGAAGCTAAAAGGCAAATGTACAAGTATCATTGAAAAAAAAATCAGACTGAATTAGATGACATTTCATAACAAACTGATTTCTCTCTGCGGCAACCACCCCTGGTCTCAGCAGCGAGACCAGGCTTGAAACGTCAGTTACTCATCGACGGAAAAAACATGAGTACCTCCGAAGTCGGAGTTATCTGCCTGTTCGGCCAGGGACTCCTGTGCACCCGGCTGCCTGTGAAAAATGGATTAACACACAAAATTCAGTTCCTAGCCTCTAGGGACTTCGTCAGAGTTGAAAGCTGGCGAACGCAAGAATAACAAACTAAATAAATAGACAATATACACCCATAAATAATCTGGCATATAAGCAATTACATTTTTTTCCAACAATGTATTACCAGTATCAAACCGTTAGAAAAAAGCAAAAGAATGACTCCAGATTTCAAGGTATGTTAGAAGAATACTTAATAGAACGAGAATAGACAAAATTTGGACAAATGTAGGTTAATATAGACCCTGAGTGCATTTTAGAAATAGCAAAATGGTTACTTTCAAACAGCTGCTCTTGAGCAAGATCTAACAAGATGAGCAACATAAATGGAAACAAGGCCTACACATTAAAAAAAAACTATCTTTACAACACATATTACGTTGATGTGTATGTCGGAGGGCTCACAACAGGACCAGAGGGATAACGGCCGCTTGATCAAAGCAGTCGTCAAGAAGTATGAGACTCACGATTTTTATTTCACCTCCGACAGAAAAAATCTTCCCTGTCTACCGCGGGTTTCGAACACAGTACGTCGGCATTTCAGCATGTTCGAAATAGTGAAATATTAATTTGCTAAAAACTTAACTAGATACGAAGTGAACCGCAGAACTATATTAATAACACTTCGTTTTCCCTTCGATACAGTAAAGTACGAGTCGACGAAGAAGCGGCAAACGGATAAAGAAAACGGGAAAGCAATTTTGATGATGGTGTATGGGTCTCATCTTACCGTATGAGAAATCATATTCTAGAATGTGACTGATAATGTGCATAAAAACAGTACCTTTGCGGCGTTTCGATTAATGCTTACACATTTCATGATAATCTCCTATTTGTGCATTATGTGATTAGTAGAATGCCTGACCGCTCTATTTGATCATGATTTATAAAAGAAAATTCGTATACCAATTTTAACAATGCTAGGTGACTCCTGAAGCCGTGTCAATCTGAAACAAATTCCTAACATTTAAACGCGAAACAATAGACAATTGCACTAATCATTTCGCCACAACTGTTTCCTGACACGCATACGGTGTTTTTTTTTTAATAAATGATCATCATTATATCCTTTATTGGTTGGTGTAAGCAATCATATTCTTCCACAATTATCTGTCCACAGTGAATTGCATCAATTATGTTGCTGTTTGCCGTGCCCCGCCACCAAGCTATTTAGTATCTTTTCTCTTTGTCGCCAGCAATCTCTCTTTTCCTGTACTTTGCCAGTTGTAACCAAGTATTCCAACTTTCCTCTTCTCACGATGTGCCGGAAAAATGTATATTCTTTCTGATGTTATGTAGAAGTTCTTTTTTTGCGTTGGCCTCTGAGAAATTTCTCATTGGTCCTTTTAGCTGTCCAGAGAATTCTCAACATTCTTTTAAAAAATCCCATCTCTAAGGCCTCTAATCGCCTTTCCATTTGTTTGTCTACTGTCCGTGATTCGCTTCCATAGGTTAGAATAATTACCTCTTACATTGCTATTGCAAGATGTTTTTAATTTTCTGAAATGCTACTTTGACATGTACTACTCTTCTTTTTATTTATTTCTGTGGTGCATCTTCCGTCTTATGTTATTATTATGCCCAAGAAAGCTCTGCACTTGTCTCAAATTTGTCCCGCTTATTTGTATGCTTCATGATGGTGATTGTTATTTCTTCGATATGACCATACATCTCTTTTCTTACTATTTAGGCTGAGACTTTTGTTGTTGCTCCCTTTCAGTGTTATGACTGCCATTTCTTGTAGTCTCTGCTATTAAGACCATCATCTGCATATCACAGATTGTTACATTGTCATCGCTGACTTTAATTTCATAATTATCTACTATTGACGAATATAGGAGACTTTCGGTTCCAAAATGGTGGAATAGTGTGTGTTCTATCGAAACCGTAAAATATGCATTTTGAAACTGATTAATTTCTGCTCTCTAATGTAGACCGCTGCCATAAAGTCAACAGAATGTTACACTTTACGAATTCGTAGATGTTATGGACTTGGCAACGGTCCTTTTGGTGAATTGGACAGCGTGTATATCTCCCACCGTCGTAAAATCAGCATGCGTATTACGTCATGAAATTGAGAGTCGTTCAATAACCGCCGATAGATTTGTTCGGCGCCGATTACTTTCAATTCCTTCATGTAGATTGTTGTGCGAAGTCAACTATAGGTTCTACTTTAATGATTCTGCGCCGGCGCTACGGTGTTCGTGCATATGGCTGCGTTCTTTGGAATGAATCAAGCGTTGTGGGTGCATCCATAGTTAACAATGCTATGTGTGCTACGTCATAATGATGGACGATTGTATATCCCCAACCATACGCTTGAAAAGAAGGGTGATATGATACCATTTTCGATGCTGTTTATGAATCTGCAGTCCTGAAGTGGCTTCCGGATCTTCATGTCAGTCAAGAAGGATGTTGCCTAAATTCAGGAAAGCTACGAAGAGAAGGGAGAAAGGATGGGGGGGGGGGTGGCTTGTGAACCAGTTTAGCGTTTCATATTGTGAGATTTTCTGGTAAAGCTAAGCGCTAATACGGAGTTCAATATGCGAATATGATAAGTTAATTTGTATTTGTCCATGTTGCTATGATCTCATTGAGGAACAAAACCAACGACACAGTTTGAATACACTTACAGTTGACAAGATCACGTCTGATAACCGGCCGTACGGTAATCTTAAGGTCTGTTGTTTGATGTGCAACGGGGATAATCTGACGATGAACTGTGTGTCTATATGTTTGGAATTGGAGTCAACAACGATGGTCTAACATCATCAAGCGCTATACATTTTAAAAAATACGACGATCATTATTTTCAAGAGGACGTGAACTTCCATGGTATATGGTGGATAGGCTGCGGGAACAACTGAAGGCTATGCATGAAAAGTGTTCCTTCTTGCAGTTTCCTCATATTCCAAGTCCGGCTTGTTGCAAAAGCTACTGAGTTAAGTGCTCTGTGCACACCGTGAGCTGCGTGTCTCATCCGTTTTGATCATGTTTCGATATTCCAATTGTTTACGATGAGTGATGGCATCCTAATACAGGGAACGGTTGGCTGTGTTCACTTTCTGCGCGGTTTTGCCTTATGTCTTATGGTGTGTGCTGAGACTGCTACGATGGGGACTACAGTTACCTTTCTTTGTTTGGGAGATGAGATATTAATTCGTATGATTCCACTGGCACGGGCGGTTGAGCAATTATGGATTTTAATTCGTTTGCAGTGATACCGGGGCCTTCCATAACCATAACCAACCAAAATCACCCATTGCTTCACTCTCTTCTTTAGTTATATTATCTGGTCCAAGAGCTTTTCCTGCTTTTATATTGCGCAAGGTGTCTTTCACTTCTTCTTTGAGTATTTCTGGTCCTTCCCCATTATTCGTAATATTTACTTCTATTTGTTCATCATAATAAAGATCTTCAATGTATTCTGTCAACCATTCCCATATGCTTTCTTGTTCAATCAACAGTTCTCCTTCCTTTGTTTTAAACATCCAGTTTTTTTATTGCGTTTCTCTTCCTGTTAATACTTCAATGTGTTTGTATATAGCTTTGACACCTGCTTTTTGTTGCGTTTCAATCTCTGTGCATCTCTGTTTTAGCCATGCTTCTTTTGCTTCATTGCATCTTATTACAATTCCTTTATTTAATCTCTTTTACGCATCTTCGTTTTCCTTATTTCTTCTTGTATCCATTAGCTGCAAAATGTCATCTATCATCCATTTCTTTCTTGAATTTGTCCTCACTGGTGGTTTGAGCTCTTTTGATGTTTGTTGCAATGATTCTTTATGCATTTCCCACTGTTCATCAATTCTGTGTATCTTAACTATTTAATTGTACCCGTTCTGAATTGTGATGTTATATTTGTCTTACAACATGATTGTCTGATTTGAGTAAAACTAAATTTAACTTGATATTAACTGAGGGTCGTGTTGCTGCTTTTAATTTTACTCTAAGCTTTCCCACAACTGGTAGATGATCGCCATTGCAATCTGCCCCTGGTCTAGTTTTCACACATACCAGATTGTTTCTAAATCTGTTGTTTATCATTATGTAGTCAATTTGATTACTTGCGTTATCTCCTGAGCTTTTCCATGTCCACAGACGTCTTGGATGTTGCTTAAACCAGGTGTTTCATATCATCATGTTGTTGTGTTCTTGCCCAGTCAATAATGTTGTCACCTCTTTCATTCCTCTCGTCTAAGTCATAATAACTAACTACTTCTTCAACACTTTCTTTTCCTACTTTTGCGTTAAAATCCCCTAGAACTATGGTGTTTTCATGTGGTTTGCATTAATGAAGTGCCTTATTTAACTCGTTGTAAAATGTATCAATTGTTTCCTCTAGACTGTCTGCTGTTGGTGCATAAACTTGTATAAGATTTATGTCTATTGGCTTTCCATTCAATTTCACTAAAAAGGACTCTGTCAGATACTGGGTAAAAGCCTTTCACTGTTCTTGCTCTTTCTGCATCCAAGATGATACCTACTCCTCTTTGGTGTTCAGTACCTCCAGAATAGATTATTTTATGTTTATCAGAATACATCTCCCCTGATAAGGTATATCTCATTTCGCAAAGTCCCAGTAATTGTAAACTCATTCTTTTCATTTCTTGTATGATGTTTTCTAGTTTACCCTATTGCATGAGTGTTCTCACATTCCAAGTACCTAACTTTTGCGCTGAGATCTCCTAGAACTATGGTGTTTTCATGTGGTTTGCATTCACGAAGTGCCATATTTAGCTCGTCGTAAAATTGATCAACTGTTTCTTCTAGACTGTCTGTTGTTGGTGTATAAACTTGTATGAGATTTATATATATTGGCTTTCAATTCAATTTCTGGGAGACGCGATAGCTCAGTGGTTAGTGAACTGGACTACCACGGACTAGGGGTAGGGTTCGATCCCAACCGACGGCCTCCGGGTTCACCCAGCCTTAAATGGGTACCGGATTTTTTTTCTGGGAAAGTAAAGCAGCACGGGCGTAATACTGACCACATTACCCCAAAAATCATGTGCTGAAGGTCTGTAAAATATAGGGTCACTAACACCATATTTCCCTATACGCCACTTGGCGTGACGGGGGTACTTAACTTTACTTTACTTTTTTTTCAATTCAATTTCACTAAAAGAACTCTGTCAGATACTGGCCAAAGGCCTTTCACTGTTCTTGTTCTTTCTGCTTCCAAGATGATTCCTACTCTTCTTTGGTGTTCAGTACCCCCAGAATAGATTATTTTATGTTCATCAGAATATATCTCCCCTGATCCAGAGTATCTCATTTCGCAATGTCCCAGTAAATGTAATGGTGTTTTCCAGTTTTCCCTTCTGTATGAGTGTTCTCACATTCCAAGTACATATCTTCAAAGTATGTTTTATTTGTATCTTGCTTACAATAGCTTGATGACGATCGGGTATCACCTGTAGCACATGATGCCCCCTACCGAACGAGGGTATTCCATTGGAATCCCCCTTAACGTTGTTGTCGTGAATTTTATCATTGTGGCGATTCATGATTGTACAAAGAAATTATGACGGTGGTTTTCTGTTGCCTTCCCTCGTTTTGTTTACGGTTAGCTCCGCTAGCCTTTGACTAAAAAGTCTAACCCACAAGGGTGTTTTACTTCAGGGTACCCTCCCTTAGCCTTTTACTCCCCCGAGCATTCTTGCAAGGCAGAAGGCAGCCACAGGTTGTATTGCTTACTGCATACAGCAGCAGGTAAAATTACCCGACCTGACACAAAGTATCTGTACAGATTTTAATTTACCTTTCCAGCTATTTCTACCAGTGTTCTCATGATGTATACTGTTTTCCCGGTGCCTTTTCCTTTCACAAATTCACAATTTTCCTCATTTATTTCTGGTTTATATTTGTTTCTAATTAGTATTATTAGGACTTACTTACGACCATTTTGGTCATAAGAATTATATGGGCATGAGAATAACAGTGCGATGGTCTTTGCAGTCAGTTTTGTCCGACTTCTTTGGGGTGACTACAAAAATAGATTTCAGTAACATTTTCAGCCACTGTTTTATATTTCATTGAGTAGTAAGTATTATCTGGAATAAGAGTTTTGCCATTTTCATTTGTTGAATTGTCTCTTCCACTTTTAATAAGTTGGCAGTTATTTTCAATTAGATTTAGATCCATTGCTTATGCCTCATAAGCATATGCTAGATAGACTACACATTGATCTTAATGTAAAATTATGTAATAAAGTTATTAAAAGTAATTATAATGTTACGTTCATTACAGATTATTTAATTAGATATAAGTGATAAGTGAATATCACAAGAATATGCAATTTTAATATAAATATTCATATTTTGCTAACTTTATCGAGCTTTATGGAGCTTTATCTTTGCAGGTACGAAATAATGTTCATGGAAATGGTCTTATTTATGGTTCAGCCATTGCTCTAGAACCAGAAGTCATCTTCAGTAAAAAAAGATTTTGTCCATATGCCTGTCGAAATAACACCAACATGGCGATCAAAGCCTTTGACATAGCCATTAATTATGATTACCTAAACAACTCAACAGACTGGTACGATCACCTACGGACAATGAACACCAGTAACATAACACTGGTCGTCGACAAAATTACTTTAAAGTGAGTGTTTTGTTCAATTTATCATCACCGTCATCATCATAGTGTGGCATACCGGTTGACGTAGGCGATCATGTCCTTCCACAATCTTCTATCTACAGTGCATCGTATCAGTTCTGGTGCCATGACACCAAGCTATCCAGTATTTTCTCTCTTTGTCGTCCGTGATATCTCTTTACTTTTATTTTGCCAGTTGTAACCAAGTATTACAGCTTTCCTCTTCTCATGATGTGCCCGAAAAATGTTGATTGTTTCTTTCTGATGTTTTTAATACCTCCCTTTTAGGGATGGCCTCTTTGAGAATTTCCTCATTGGTCTGTTTAGCTGTCCATGGAACTTTCAATATTCTTCTGAGAAATCCCATCTCTGTGGCCTCTAATCGTATTTTCATTTCTTTATCTACTGTCCATGATTCGCGTCCATAGGCCAGAATTGGTTCTATGTAGCACCGATGAACTCTCTTTCTCACTTCTATTGACATAGAATTGTTGCATAAGATATTTTTCATTTTCTGAAATGCTATTTTGGCCTTTGCTATTCTGCTTTTTATTTCTGTGGTGCATCTTCCATCTGATGTTATTATTGTGCAGAGGTGTTTGAAACGTTGCACTTGTTTCAGATTTGCCTTTTTATTTTTATGTTGCATGATGGTGGTGATTGTTTCTTCGATATGACCATTACTTATGTTTATTTTTTGTTGCTTTCTTTTACTATAATTCTATTATTTCTTGTAGTTCATTCTCCGTCTCTGCTATTAAGACTGTGTCATCCGCATGTAGAAAATTATTTATGTTGTGACCGTTGACTTCAATTCCTTTTGTGTCTACTATTAATCTCATAATAGTTAGTCATGTCTCATATCGTTGTGTGCATGTCAGTGTTAGTCACATCTCATATCTGTGTGTGTGTGCATGTCTGTGTTAGTCAGCTCTAGTGACTCGGGCAGATGGTGCTCGTAAACCTGGGAGGGCCGACCATCTAAGGGTATAATCCCCCTACTGAAAAGACAATCTGCTGCCTTGCATGAAGATTGGGGACAATCAAAGGCTAAGGAAAGCAAACCTGAATAAAATGCTGGCTGAAATCGGATGCACTGGACCACTGGCGCAGAAAACAGTGCAAAGTTTTAACAGGTACTCAATGAGAGTGGATCTAAAATACTCTAATTATGATGTTCTGTCTGTGGGGGTCGATCAATTCACTTAAACAGACAGCTGTCTTCATGTGACAATGTCTTCATGTGAGAACCAGTAAACACGATTGCGCCGGGTCTTGTCTTAGTGTCTGTTCTTTATGTGAGGAAAAATCCGGAAAATGCCTACAATGTAAACGTCCTGGCTACACCTGTAGTGACACTTGTCCCGATGGTAATTTTGGGCTACAGTGCAAACAGACTGATAGCTGTGACATCATATGTGACCCGGAAAGTACAGACTGTACCTGCAGGGAAATGTACTACGAATCAGACTGCACTCTCACATGTCCTGACAACTGTTTCAACGACACCTGTGAACAGTCAACCGGGAACTGTACATGCAAGGGAACGTTCTACGGGTTAGACTACACCCTCAAATCTCCGGAAAAATTTTTGAACGAAACCTGTGAACAGTTCATCGGGGCCTGCGTCTCGTATGTCGATGATTCCCACGTTAAGAAGAGTACTACAACAAACCCAAGCATATGGATACCTTAATGTGTTTCTGTGCTGGGCATGGTTCATTTCTTGGTGTTTTTCCGTGAAGCCATGGCTCATATCTTGATGTGTTTCTGTGCTAGCCATGGCTCATATCTTAACTTGTGTGTGTGTGCTGGCCATGGGTCATATCTTAGTGTGTGTCATGTTAGTCATATCTCATATCTTGGTGTGTCCGTGTTAATCATGATTCATATCTTTATGTGTGTATGTGATTAGTCATATCTCATACCTTAGTGTGTATCTGTGTTAGTCATGTGTCATATCTTTGTGTGTGCATGTTTGGGTTAGATATCTCATATCTTTATGTGCATGTTTATGTTAGTCATATCTCATATTTTAGTGTGTGCATGTCTGTGTATGTTACATCTCATACCCTTGTGTGTGCATGACTATGTTAGTCATATCTCATATCTTTGTGTGCATGTCTATGTAAGGCATGTGTCATATCTTTGTGTGTGCATGTCTATGTCAATCATATCACATATCATTATTTACATGTTTATGTTAGTCATGTGTCATATACATTGATGTGTGTCAGTGTTAGTCATGCCTCGTATCGCTGTGTGCATGTCTGTGTTGGTCACATCTCATATCTTTGTGTGTGCATGTCTGTGTTAGTCACCTCTAGTGACTCGGACAGATGGTGCTCGTAAACCTGGGAGGGCCGACCATCTAAGGGCAGAATTCCCCTACAGAAAAATTCATCTGCTGCCTTGCAGGAAGATTGGGGACAATCAAAGGCTAAGGAATGCAAACCTGAATAAAATGCTGGCTGAAATCGGATGCACTGGGCCACTGGCGCAGAACACAGTGCAACGTTTTAACGGGTGTTCAATCAGAGTGGATCTGGCAGACTCTAATTGTGATGTTCTGTCTGTCGGGGCGATCAACACACTTAACCTGACAGCTGACTTCATGTGAGAGTCTGGGATCCTACTCTGATTGAGTCCTGATCGCAGAGAGAGAGAGAGAGAGAGAGAGAGAGTGAGAGAGAGAGAGATGTGAGAATCTGGAATCCTACTCTGATTGAGTCTTGATCGCAGAGAAAGAGAGAGAATCTCACATGTTCGCTGTAAAGTGAAAACAAATCCGGTGACAGAACACAGCCTTGTCTGACTTCTTGTTTTATATATTTGGATTGTGTTTGGTAGCTATTTCGACTAGCTGCTGTTTGTTGCCAGCACATGTTTTTTATGATTCGCAGATTGGTCATCAATGTTTAATTTCTCCAGCATATTGATTAATTCCACAAGTTTACTTTGTCAAACGCTTTTGTGTAGTCTGTAAAGCACATATATAGATCTTTCTTTACCTCTATAGCTCTTTCTAAAAATTTTCTTAAGAAGTATATTGCATTATTGGTTGCCTTCTCCTTCCACAAATACACATTGTTCCTCGCTTATTTCTGGTTTTATGTTGTTCCTTACACGTCTCATCTTTATTCTTAGTAATATTTTCGTCATTTGGCTCATGGTGAAAATATCCGTGCTCCTCGATGTCCTGTATTTTCTCAATAGAATTATATCTATTTTGTACTACCGTACTGTACTTATAACTCATCTGTCTATCTACTGTAAGCAGATATAGTTCTGATTTTATATTTCTTGGGGGTTTCGGTGTCTTCCGCAGTTTTATTATTATGTGCTTTTTTGCCTGGGCTTTGCCATGTCCATAGTCGCCTAGGGTGTTGTTTGAACCAGGTGTTACTTATAATCAATTCATGTGTCTTTGCCCAATCTATCAATCTATCCCCTCTGTCATTCGTCTCTCCAAGGCGATGTCCTCCAGTCACATTTTGCACTTTAGCTGTTCCTACCTTTGCATTGAAATCCCCTAATATAATAGTTATTTCTTGGGATTTACAATGTTCCATGGTCATCTCCAGCTCGTTGTAAAAAGTGTCAATGTTTTCTTCTTCGTTATTACTTGTTAGTGCATAAGATTGAATTATGTTGAGATCCATTGGTCTACCTCTCAATTTTACTAGCAGAATTCAATCTGATAATGGCCAAAATCTTTTCACTGTTTTGCCTCTTTTCTCTATCTAACATGATGCCTATTTCGTGTGTGGTTCCCCCAGAGTAAATTACATTTCCACTGTCGCATTGTAATAATCCAGCTCCTTTCCATCTCATTTCACATAGTCCGAAAATGTTCAATTTCATTTTCTTCATTTCTTGGCTGCTGTTTCCTAGTTTTCCATCATGAAATGATGATCTAATGTTCCAAGTTCCAATTGCTAGTATCTCTTTATTTTTGATCTTGCATACAGTAACTTGATGACGATCGGGTGTCACCTGTAGCACATGAAGCTCCCTACCGGACGAGACTGTGGAGTCCCCATTAACGTCGTTAGCTGTAGATATTAAGTTGTGTTTTGACATAATTATGCTAAGCAACATAAGAAGGTAGTTTGCCATTCCTTTCCTTCTTGGCAATGATTGTACTAGTCTGAGATCGCAGCCATTGTCTCTAAACATGAGATCCTCTATCTGCCATCATGGAGCGGGGACCATAACCTGCATTACTTGTCGGCGGCTCTCACAACACCATCCACTACCTGCTTCAATGGCGTCACGTAACCTTGATAGGGAGGCTAAACGGGAGCTCCACCTTGCCCAAGGGTGTTCCGAAGACTAGTGGAGAAAAGGGGACGTCTTACTCCTCCTTTGGTAGGATAGAACTCTACCCCGCTAACCATTTGTTCAGTTGTAATTATCATATATAAGATTGCAGTAGTGAGTGGTATATAGAGATAAAAGGAATTTGAAGACAACTGTCATAACGTAAACAATCTGCGATATGCGGATGACACAATCTTAATAGCAGAGAATGAACTACAAGAAATGATAGCAACAAGAAAGGTCTACGTCTGAATAATTAAAAAAAAAACGAATTAATGGTAATATCGAAGAAACAACCATCGCCACCATGCAATATAAAAATAAAAAGGACAAATCTGAAACAAGAAGCGTCTATTATTTCGGCACAATATTAACATCAAACGGAAGATACACACAGAATAAAAAAAACGAATAACTCAGGCAAAAATAGCATTTCAGAAAATGAAGAACGTCTTGTTTAACGATAAAAGTGTATTTCATTGATGTAGGAGTGATTAAAGAGTGTACGATAAGATGGGAGTGAAATAGGAGAAATCGTGGGGAAATGAGAAAAGTTAACTAGGAGAGAATCATTGAGCCCACGGGAAAAGTGAGTAAAATTAAGGAAGATAGACACGTCGTGACTAACGGGAAACGTGAAACACAATCAGGAACGCGGCAAAAGTGTAAAACGGGGAGTGTTTGGGATGAAGGACAGAAGGTTAGACAAAGGGTGTGTTAGGAACATTCATTCGAGATTGAACGAGGGCTCTATGCGGACGGTTGTGTGTTTTTGTGTGTTACAACCGGTACCATGAGCAGAGCTTTAGTACACAACAAAGTGGGAGGTCCAGACAATTGGTGCGTAGTAACTGCATGGAACGGACCGTATTCCTGGAGCAGGGACAAGTGGAACGTGTGTTAAGATAATTGATAGGATAGTTATGGGAGTTATCAGCACCAACCACTTCAATGACAGTCAGTGAGATAGTTTCACAAAGTTAGGCTTAATTAGGAGCATGAAATTAGAGGATAGCTTTGCAGTTAGCATCGCCGAACAATTTCAGTGATAACCCGTGACATAGAGTGACAAAGTTTAGGCTTCATTAGGAGCATGAAGTTAGACGATTGTTGTGCAGTTAGCAGCAACGATAAGTTCAGTGACAATCCGTGACATAGAATTCACAAAGTGTAAACTTCATCAGGAGTATGAAGTTAGAGTGTAGTTCTGCATGTGGCAGCAATGAACAAATTCCAGTAAGAATCCGTGACACAGAGTTCACAAAGTGTAAACTTCATCAGGCGTATGAAGTTAGAGTGTAGTTCTTCTGCATATAGCAGCAACGAACAATTGCAGTGATAACCCATAATATTGTGTTACCAAGTTAGCCTTCATCAGAAGCATGAATCAGAGTGTAGTGTGCAGTCAGCGACCACGAGCAAGTTAGGTGGCACCGAGCGAGAGTGATTCGCAGCGTTCCTGTCCACCAGGATGGTGCACGATTACGGAGTATGACGCTCCAAAACACAACAGGGTAGGAAAGGTTGAGCGGGGTCAATATCGCCAACTTACGAGTCAGCCGTGGGCTGCTAAGGTGAAATAGTGGGAAATTCACGATAACTATTATTCAGAGGAAGGTCGGAGAGACATAGGTAACGTGTAGAAAGAGAGCGTGGCAGTAGCCTACTAAAGCGCTGTAGATAACGCCGGGGGATGTTGGGTGAATAGCAGGCAATGTGTGGAAGGCCATTAAAATGCGGTTGTAGTTGTAATTGTGAACTTGTGTGTGAGGTTGACGTATTGAAATTAAACCTCAGGTGTAATTTAATTGGTGTTCATTGAGTAATTCCTCGTATGCTAGCTGTATCTGTCTGGGCCTAGCAAAGAACGATAACTGGGAGAGGCTACCACGCCAGCTAGTAGAACCACAACCTTCTACACGAAGCAGCGCGGAGTACCAAGGAAGACGATCACGACCGACGGACAAGGGGGTGTCCGGGCGATACTGAGTCAGCCCCAGGCAAGCAGAAAGCAGATCAGCGGCTATAGAATTTCCGAGGCCAGTCCATCACACTCGGTCTGGAGCTGATACGGATCACGACGTGCTGTCCCGAGCAAGACACCTCCAGGCAATCTGAGTGCCTGCAGCTCAACACAGGGCGTGAGGTCAAACGCCAATCGTTACGATCAGCGGGTTCAAGTCCAGCACAAGAGCATACGGGAACAAGTGTTCTGTGTTAAGTTCTGGTCTATCTGGTATTAGGCCTGTTATATTGGAAGTGAGATAGAGAATTCATCGGTGCTATATAGAGCCAATTCTGACCTACGGAAGCTAATCACAGTAGACAAAGAAATAAAAAGACGATTAGAGCCCACTGAAATGGGATTTTTCAAAAGAATGTTCAGAGTTCCCTAGACGGCTAAAAAGATCAATGAAGAAATTTTCAAAGAGGCCAACAGAAAAGTAGAAGCTTATAAGAAACATCAGAAAGAAACAATCTGCATTTTATCAGCACATCATAGGAAGAGAAAAGTTGGAAAACTTGGTTACAGGTGTTAAAATGCAAGAAAAGAGAGATCGCGGACGACAAAGAGAGAAGATACTGGATAGCCTGGTGTATGGCACGGAAAAGAGTCAACAACAGAACTGATACAATATACTTTGGATATAACATTTTGGAAGGACATGATCGCGCACGTCAATCTGTATGGCACTTGTTGATTGATGATTTGCTATACTATTATAATATAACAACATTTGCCCACATAAGTAAACTACGTTGAGAACCCTAAGTTGGATAGACATATTCAGAACAATATAATATACTTTATAATGTATTTAGATAATTGTATTTTCTTGAAATGGAAATAGAACAACAAATATAACGCGAAAGAAGAGATAAGGATAGAACTAATAGTGCGTTATAAAAGAATTTTCATTCACTGAAAAATTAACAATAGGAGAAATTCCAGACCAAATAAATCACAGCCATGTGACAATGTGCATAAAGGTAAAGAGTTCAGGCTGTCATTGATATCTTGTCTAAACATTTTAAACAGCCAAACAATTTTTTTTAATGAGGAAAGAATAAGGTCAAAAGCACCTGTCACTACATCAGAATAGGTAACAAAATATGTAGATCGCGCAGACAGGCAAAGAAGATTGGTTCCCATCAAAGATGTCTAGAAATAGACGCCACGTAAAAGAAACAAAATTTAGGAGAGTTGCATACAGAAATGGAGAGAAATGTTATTAACAAGTTTAAAAAGGACACAAAATATGCGTTCGCATTGTACTAAAAACGGAGGATTTGTAGCAAAAAAGAGAGAACAAAACTATTCGAAGTTAAAAGGGAAAAAGATGTCAACCAATTGCCATTTATGGAGATTCAAAATCTGATGTGAACATATGGCTTTTGGCAATTTGACAAACGGTTTTGTAGCAAACAATCATAATTTGTCAGTAGCTTGATAATATATTGGTGTCGCCTAATGCTGTTTTACTGAGCAGATTCTCTCGTGATTGAAAATTACCAAGATGCATCGTGGTGTCTGCCCTCATCTTCTTTCTCCTACACCTTTTGACTTCTGATTTTGACATAACCGCTTCCTCGATTATTGTTGTGCAATTTTTTGTGTCTATGTGCTACGATCAGACGCCAGATTTTTCCAGTTTCGTTCGCTAATAGAAAATTCTGTCGAGGAAGTGAAATTAATTCCTCTGGGACGGTAGACGGCACATATGACGGAGGTCACAGCCCTCTACAATTAACGACTTCCTTGTATTTCTTGGTTGTTTTTAGTCCCATGTTTGAGTCTTCCCTGCCAATCTCAGAGGTGGATAAGCAAAAAACAACGAAGAGAGGAAAAATGATTTCCTTAATTTTGTTCTCAATAGTCACAATACGAGTTTCAAGCTATACAATCCTCATTATGTGACTTTAACAATGTGTATGTTTCCTCCTGGTGTTGGAAAAATTCAGCTTTCTATTACCCCGGATCACAATAGCTGACAGTGGGGGCCTCGGTAGCCTAGTTGGAAGAGCCACTCGACTGGACTACCGACGTTCGGACAACCCGCTGGGAGCAGTGTGAATTGTACTCGTGGTTGGAAAAAAACAAAACCCACCGTCGACCCAGCGGTTGGCAGAAATGTATTACCCTGGGAAGGTGAGGAATGTCGCCTCGCATCTGAGTTTCGTTGCTTGAGGCGACAGTATCCAGAATTCTCCGAACATTTCTGTCATGGCGGCTACATGTGGTTTTTTTTTATAATTCAGCTCTTGCTGATATATTTAAATGATTTACGCGACTGTCTTGTGAAATTATGTGTTGCTATTCCCCGTTTTGGTGTATGTTTTGCTTCTGACGAGTGGATGGACTGTGAACTTTAGCGATATTTAAGTGGAATATGATTTATTCTTCTTTGTGTCGTTTGTTCGCGGTTCGACAGGCAAACACATAGTTCGACAACAATGGCGCCGTCCGGGTATGTTCAACCCGAATGGGAAAAGTTTGTGACAGTGGATGGGGCGGAAGAATCAGAAATGATCAACGGCCCAGAAAGCGAAAACAGCAAAGTGTGTGGTACACATGAGGCATATTCAGAACACAAAAGACGAATATGGCAGACCACCGTGAAAGAGATTGGAGCCTCATCAATTAACATTCCAAAGAAAGCCATGGAGAGAAATTCTAACTATTGTTTTAGGAACGAACAAAAAATAGCTACATGGAACGTTAGGACCTTATACCAACTAGGAAAATTAGAAAATCTTATGGTAGAAGCAGAGCGATTAAACATAGATATTTAGGCATATCAGAAACAAGATGGAAAGAGTGTGGATACATACAAGACGATAAATATATATTTATATATTCAGGCAACACAACAGAACATCAAAGAGAGGTAGGCATACTAATAAAACGAGAAATACAGAAATATATAAATACCCACTGGACATACAATGATAGGATTATATTATTGAAAATGAAGGCAAAACCATTTGAAATAGCAATAATACAGACATACGCACCTACTCAAGACTATACAGATGAACAAATAGATGCATACTATGAAGATCTAAATACAGTTATGAAGCAAGTGAAATCTTCAGACATCTTGATTGTAATGGGTGACATGAACACTAAAGCAGGAAAAGGTAGATATAAGACTATTATAGGAATTGAGTTATTAAGTTATTTGCGGGTCATCATCATTGCACTCCGATCATGTCCATAGGTGCTCAGATCCCCTCCTCAGCAGTTCCCTCAGTGTCCAGGAACTAACGACTCCAGTTCTATGTTGGTTGATAAGTCTTTACACGGCCACTAAGTTTATCATTTCTGGCTGTGCCCATCTTAACTCCCATTTCCATCATCCGAAGAAGTTACGTGGATCTGTGTTTGTCGAAGTCCTGTGCTCGTCCCACATTTCGGAGGGCATTGATGATGTCCACCCGATCCATTGGTTGCCCGTCCTCAACGACAGCGCAGCTAGCCAACCTGTCCGCTCTTTCATTTCCTCAATCTCCCGCATATCCAGGGACATAGACAAAGGTGACATTATGTATTTTGGATTTCTGCAACGACTCTACCCATTGCATGCGTACAGAGCCCGCCTCCACTTTTGTAATCATGCTCATCGAATCACTCAGTATACATACGTGGGTGTAGTCTTGTGATTCTAACCATTTGAATGCCTTGGTCACTATCATCGCCTCCATTGTCATGCTACTCGTGGTCATGACGTATGCACCACTGTCTTCGTAGACTATTCTGCCTGCCGAGCGTGTTGTAAATGCCCATGCACTTCTTTGGTGTCGTCTTACAGATCCACCTGTATAAATGACTGCATCTTTCTCATCGGTGTTACCGAAGATGAGACCGTTGACCTCGTCATTAACCACGACCGGGTTCTGTTCCCTGCGTTTCCTGTTGAGTGTGACAATACACGAGAAAGTCCCATTGAATGACGTAGGCACCGGTATCCACTCCTCACCAACGCTGATATTGGTAAGCCCACAGACCTGTTTGATGACATTTTCTGCTCGGCTCACCCATGATTTGCCTCTTTTTAGCCTGGAACCTTTCACTGTGTTGAGCACGTGGTGCAATGGATGCTCTGTATCTGTACTAATCTTCAGGTATGCTCGTGCTCTCCAGATCTTGACTCTGTCATCCATGGTTGGAAAGTCAAGAAGATATCTCATTGCTACAAAGGGAGTGTCCCTCGTATATCACAGGATAATGCGCATGGCTTCATTTTGTATTTTCTCCAGCCTATCAATCTGGGTCGTACTGACAGTAAGAATTGCCAGTGCATACTCAATTGGTACGAGGACTAATCCCTGTCACAGAAGAGTAAGTAGCCTCTGCTCGATGTTGGCAGCTGCCATGACCTTCAAGGCGGCTAATCCTTTGCGGGATTTTGTTATCACATGGTCGACGTGGTCCCGAAAACACAGGCTGCGATCAAACCTAACTCCGAGGTATGTCATCAACTTGTCCCTAGTCACCTCATCAGCTCCCATTCGTACTACCGGTGTGGTCGTATTAACGATATGATTCTTAAGGGAGAACCATGAAACTGATGCTTTATTAGGATTAACCAAGGCACCTGAAACCCCACACCAGGAAGAAATGCGATCGAGTTCGTCTTGCATTGTGGAGGCGATTCCCCGTCTGTCTCTTCCCTTTCGATATACCAGAATATCATCAGCAAAAGTCATAGTTCTTCCCCTCCCAACCATCTGTTGTTCCGTGATCATTATTGTGTACACGTTAAATAGAACTGGTGACAACGGTGAGCCTTGTGGCAGCGCTGGACAAATGGATATTGGCTCGGAAGACCAACTTCCACATCTGAATATCACCTTCCTCTGAAACAGTGCCGCGGCGATCCATCTAATGAGGAAGGGGTACACCGCCAGTTTGAGGAGCATATGCATGAGATATTCAAATGGTACCCTGTTGTGTGCATCCTCCAGATCTATAGCAGCAGCACATGTCTCCTCTCGTCTGTGGAAGCCTTCGAAGACGTCATAGGCCAAGACTGTCGCATTGAACCATGTCTCTTTGTTATATATATATAACCTCCGAGTGTTGGTGGGAATACGTGTTTCTGTTCAAGGTGACTGGTGAAGACACGCGCAACTATTTTCTCCAGCAGCTTGCCCGCAGTGTTCTGCATTGTGATGATTCTGTAGGCACTGATCTGAGAATGGTCCTTGTTTGGCTTCGGTAGCGGTAGTAAGTAGCTGTGTAGCCACTCCTCCTTAATCTGGCCACTCCGAATGCTGGCATTAAACTCATTGGCCAGTTTTGTCAAGTTGTCGTCAGCTAAATCGTCTATGTCATCGTACCGAACACCATCAGAACCAGGAGCAGTGTTGTGTGACCTTTAAGTGTCATGCGAATGGTATCCGTTGTGATTGTGAGATCTTCTTCCAGCCCTACATCCTTACACAATTTTGACAGCGATCCCCGTATCCTCATTCTTACAGCCTCATTTCTTTGGTCCGTCTGCTCAATGTAGCGGGCAAGCAGGGCCTTCCCTTTGCTCTCATCAGATTAGTGCCATATCTGGCCTGTGCTCTGAAAGTCTGGTATGCCTCTGTGTCGTGTTGTGCTATTCATGCTCTGCTCTGATGAAGGCGCCAGAATGTCGCGAGCCATTTTTCTGAGCACACTTTATTACATAAGTCATCCAATTTGGCATTTTTAGCCTGCTTAGCACATAGTTTAAAGTGCATCATATTTAGGTCGACCTCTTCTTCAGACGCTTCAAGAGCTCAGGTTGTGTTCTTCCATTCCTTCTGGCTTTCTGCCATGTTTTTGCCATTTGTCTCTTGCTCCGCCAAGCTTCATCGACAACTACGTTCCACCAGGGTGGCTGCCTCCATCTCTCCAGCAGGAGCGCTGGGGCGCTCTGTTTCCTATGTCTGATTTTGCTAATGACGTCCTGGTCTGTTTTCTCGTAGTGGAATGTATGGAGCTTTCTTTTCTGGCTTCTATTTCTGCTTTTCTCAGTTAGGAGGACACATGGATAGTGATCACTTCCGTGGAACGCCAGTGCACTCCACCTGCAAACCGGTGCGAAGGTGGAAGACACCACTGCCAGGTCTATGACACTATCAGAGTCTCCTGTTCGAGTGGCCATTCTTGTTGCCCTTCCATCATTCAAGCACACTAAATCGACTGACACTCGTGCGTTCTCTATGTCTTCTCCCTGCTTGTTGGTTATGACGTTACCCCACTGGTTTTCTCTAGCATTAAATTATCCGCAGAAAATGACGTTCTCTTCATCGAACTCGAAGAGATTCTGCCATTGTTGTGTGTTCACCTTCCCAGTACAGGCATACACATTTACAATTACGAAATGAACTGGGGTCTGCACCCTAACCGCATGTACCTGCAATTCTGCATTGTCCCACGCAGACATATCAACCTCAGCTGCCACCATATTGTTGCGCACAAGGATGGCCTGCCCAATGTGTCGTCTATTGTAAAAATAATAAAAGCCAGGAGTACTAACTGTCCTGTCACCAAGAAGAGTTTATTGCAAAACCATTATATCGGCTCCGCACAGTAGCTTATCAAGAATCGGCCGTCGTTGATTTATGGACCCACAATTCCAATAAATAACGCGCACATACTTTAGGCCTAGCCTCTCACACTTCTATCTTTTAATGCCACCACGCTTGCCCTGTCGTGTTTTCCTTCTTCGATGTTGTCGTTTGGGCTGCATCTGAATACATACATTGGGCTGCATCTGAATACATACACTTACCGTCGTCATAGATTATTGTGTCGCTTAACGTAGATGCTGTGGATGCATTATAGGAAATCATGGTTTAGGAAAAAGAAATAACAGAGGAGAAAGATTAATTCAATTTTGTGAAGAAAACAGGCTGATAATATGTAACACCTTCTTTGAGCAAGAGAAAAGGAAATTATACACATGGGAAAGCCCTGGAGATAGAAAGAGGAATCAAATAGATTACATAATGATAAAAGAAAAATTCCGGAACAGCGTCAAGAAAGCCAAAACCTATCCAGGGGCAGATATTAATTCAGATCACAATCCTGTAATGATTAAAGTAAAAATCAAATTAAAGAGAAAAAAAAACAAAAGACTAATTCATGAATACTAATAGATATAACAGCTTTAAATCAGAAAGATGTAAAAGAAACGTATAGTACAAGTAATACAAGTAAAGAACACATATCAGAAGCTGCTAGAAGAAGAGATTGAGCAGTGCAGAAGAGAAAATCCTGAAGAAAAAGTCACAACCAAATGGCAATGCATAAAAAACAGCATACAAGAATCCTGTGACGCCTTACCCAAAACGGAAAGTAATAAAAAACAAAAATGGATAACTGACAACATCTTAGAAAAAAGGGAAGATAGAAGACAAGCGAAGAACACTGTCAAATACAAGGAAATTGATAATGAAATACGCAAGATGTGCAAAAAGGCAAAAGAATACTGGCTCAACCAAAGATGTCTAGAAGTTGAAACTATGGAAAGTGAACAAAATTTAAGAGGGATGCACACAGAAATAGAGAGAATGACTAATAAAGACAAAAAAGCTGCAGGAAGCGGATGTATTGCAAAAAGAGGGAAGAATGCTAAGAAACAACAAAGAGATAATCGATAGATTGCAGGAATATATAACAGAATTATTGAATGACGAAAGGGACAAAAAAAACCATTTATAAAATGTACATCCAGCCATAAAATCCTGAAATCTGAAGTAGGAAAAGCTATAAAAACAATGAAAAAGGGAAAGGCAGCAGGACCTGACAATATACAGACAGAGATGATACATGCACTAGAAGATTTTGTCATTGAAGTGATCACAGACATATGCAATGCCATGTACCATACAAGATACATACCAAATGAACTAAAAACGTAAACTTTCATTGCATTGCCTAAAAAGAATGGTGCAGTTGAATGCAGTGATTTTAGAACAATAAGCCTAATGAGCCAGGTAACCACAATTTTACTAAAAGTTATACAAGAAAGGATTCAGAACACAATTTATATTGAATTAGAAGATCAACTATTTGGATTTAGAAAAAAAAAACCAATGGGACAAAAAAAGCCATATTCAGTATTGAGGACATTAATCGAAAAGTACATAGAAGTAAACAAAGCAATATATGCCTGCTTCATAGACTACACCAAAGCATTTGATAGAATACACCATAATCAACTTATAGACTGCCTAAAAGTTATAAATCTGTACAGCACAGACATATGACTAATATGTAATTTATACTGGGAGCAAACAGTAATAATAAAATATAACAAGGAGAACTCTACATCCATTGATATAAAAAGAGGAGTAAGACAAGGATGCATCCTATCACCAAGCTTGTTCAATCTATACACTGAGCAAATCTTTAAAAACATCAATGAGATGCCAGGCCTTAATATTAATGGGAAGATAATCAATAACCTAAGATATGCTGATGATTCTGTTCTACTAGCAGAAAATCCTAAAGATCTACAACAATTACTTAATGTAATAAACATGACAAGCAAAAAATATGGACTAGATATGAATATCAAAAAGACTAAAACTATTATCATAAATAAAGAAAATTCTCAAAACCTACAATTAAATATCACAATTGAAGGAATACAGCTGGAGACAGTTCAGAGCTACAACTATCTGGGACATGCTATAACCAGTGATGGAAAAGGTACAACTGAAATAAACAAAAGAATCGGTATGGCAAAAAGTAATTTTAATGCAATAAAAAATATACTAACATCAAAACAAATAACACCAGGACTTAAACTAAGAATAGCAAAATGTTACATCTTCTCAATATTCCTGTATGGTGCAGAAACATGGACATTAGACCAGAAAACAGAAAAGAAAATTGAAGCTTTCGAAATGTGGATTTATAGAAGAATAGGTAGAATTGGATGGAAAGAAAAAAAAACAAACGATGAAGTTTTAAAACAACTAAAAATGAAAAGAGAACTACTAAACACAATTAGAACAAGATAAATGAAATTTTTGTTAAAAGACACAGCATCCTAATAAAAGTAATATTGGAAAAGGGAAAATGCAAGGTAAAAGAGGCAGAGGCAGAGGCAGACCAAGACTAACGTTGACAAGTAACATCAAAAGATGGACAAGGCAACCTATGACAATCTGCACCATCAAAGCAAGAGACAGAGTGGAATGGCGTTCCATGGTAGCCAACCTTCGATGCGGAGACGGCAGTCAATGATGATGATGACTGTATCGCAAGAATAAAATGCTTACCTATTATCGTGCTTAGTTTTAAAATCCGATGTGATTAAAACAGAAAACAACAGAAAACCACCACTACCTAACTGCACTGTTATTATATTATTACAAGTATCAGCCTCTGTTGGACAGTATGCTGGTTCTATGACTTTCAATGCTATGCATTCCATTAAATACGTACTCAGAAAAGATAAAGGGTGACGTCATGGAACGCACCAAAATGGCAGCTTATTTATATTAGAGCCATGGACTATGCAATGTTTACTTTGAACACCACAATATATGTTATTGCAGCGAGTTGGCAGATTTTTTAAAATGTATTGAAGGGTTTGAACATAAATGTTTGTTCACAGTTCGTTAACCTTCGCTGTAGATAAAGTCTTTATTTGATGGCTTCGTTTGTGACCTTGGTGGCTAAGGACCTAACTTGTGCAAACGGATGATATTGGCAATGATCATTTTGAATCTATGAAGTGGGCTCATTTTGTGTTTAACTCAAAAGCATATGCGGTTTTTAACCAAAGACCTTTTTTTGGGGGGTACTCAAGGAAGATATCCCCGATAAAAGAATAAGTTGTACTATTAGTCCCATAAATGATTCGCTTCCAGAGGCTTATGATGTAAACAAAGCAGTTTTGTCATTGCAAGTGAATAATGTCCACACCTATAATTGGTCAGGATTGTGTAGCAGCAGCAGCTTTATAGCGAACACAGAAAACATCGTAGGACTGTGCTGTTCTGAAACAGCTATGCCATGCTACCCTAGAATTGCATTTAATGGGATTACTGTGACCACAAACCACTCTCCATGTGTGTGCCACATATTTACACCCCAGAAAGAAATACTGAATATAACAACATATGCCGTCTGTGATATTAATGACCACAGACCAGGAGCCTCCAGCATGATTGATACAACTGTTGCACCAAGCACTTCATCAGCAGAGCCAAATCTATGGAATGTTAATCTGACATTGTTCTTGAATGATGTCCAAGTTAATGAGACATCAGAATCGTGTGGCAGCAGCTACAAGACGGGAGCAGAGAACATCATCAAGTTCTGCTGCTATAAAGGAGACTTGCCTTGCTATCCCTGAATTGCCTTAAATGGGATCACTGTAGTTAAAAACTTCTCTTGTGTAAACTACACATTCACATCTAAGAGCGAATTAGTGAAGGTCACAAAATCATATTCTCTCTGTGGATTTACTAACTACAGGTCAGGTGGCTTCTGTTGGATTGGAAATGATAACTTACCACCACTGTGTGTCTATATGTTTGGAATTGGAGTCATCAACGATGGCCTAACATCATCAAGTGCTACGACGATCATCATTTTCGGGAGGACGTGAACTCCCATGGTATATGGTGGATAGGCGGCAGGAACTATTGAAGGCTATGTCTGAAAAGTGTTCCTTCTAGCAGTTTCCTCATATTCCAAGTCCGGCTTGTTGCAGGAGCTACTGAGTTAAGTGCTCTGTGCACACCGTGAGCTGTGTGTCTCATCCGTTTTTATCCTGTTTCGATATCCCGTTTGTTTACGATGAATGATGATATCGTATGACAGGGAACAGTTGGCTGTGTTCACTTTCTGCGCGGTTTCGCCTTATGTCTTCTGGCGTGTGCTGAGACTGCTACGATGGGGACTACAGTTACCTTTCTTTGTTTGGGAGATGAGTTAGTAATTCGGATGATTCCACTGGCACGGGCGGTTGAGCAATTATGGATTTTAATTCGTTTGCAGTGATACCGAGGCCTTCCATAACCAATAACCAATAATAACCAATCAGAAAAGATAAATAACATGAGGCATGTTTTGTAATTTATATATATTTTATTACTATAAAACAACACCGATACTGCGCATACGGTACATCTAGACACGATATAAACATACAACATCTAGTGTACGATAGTCTATATACCCAGTCTTAGTCTTTTTCTTCTGAGGTGGCCGGCCTGGAGCAAGCGCTGTTATTGGCTGAATGTATTCAGTGTTGTCAGTATCGTAGACAGGAGCCTTGTAAAAATCTGTGTTTATTGAATATAAGGTTCGTTGCTTGCAGTGGTAGTTATTGTAGATATGTGATCTGGCGAGATCGACGGGTCGTTCACGGGATGAGGCTGTGGTGTTGTTTCTTTAGCTTCGAGAGGATTAAACTCAGCCAGTAACTCGTCCTGCATAGCCACGAGCTGTTCGAATTTTGAACGTTTCAACATGATCCCGATCTTGGTGGGATACTTTCAATTGATTTCTCCAAAAATAATTTCGAATATGAATCATAGTCTACCCTCAATATGAAGACACAGACGTCACCTTCTATTCCGCAGCCAATGGTTTGACAATTTCACGAGCTGCTGTCTACAAGAAGTCACAAATGTAGTTCACAGAGCCCGTAACAACCCAGCCCCAGGTCCAATCGGCGTTTCATGCTTGGTCTACAAAAGATGTCTAGAGGTACAGAAGCGACAACATCGCCTGCTCAGGAATGCATGGAAAAGTCAGATTGTCAGCCAGGAGTGGAAGAAGGCTAATGGAGTGTACATTCCGAAGGAACAAAACTCAAATAAGATTACGCAGTTCAGACCAATCTCCCTACTGATTGTGAAAGGGAAAATATGCCTCCCTGTAATGGCAAAGAGACTCACCTCGTACCTCATGGAGAACGGTTACATATATACTGCCATACAGAAGGGAGGAGTCCCTGGTGTCTTATGATGCTTGGAGCACGAAACAATGATATGGGACGCGATACAAAGAGCAATAGAAGCTAAATCTCGACGTCATATGGTTAGATCTAGCCAACGCGTATGAATCAGTCCCACATCAAATGATTTGGCAGGCTCTCCGAATGTACCATGTACCCCAGAATGAGACCGCCATGCTTAGGTTGTATTTTACCGGCGTCACTGTGCATTTCCCCATAAGGGAATGAATGTACGACCGACTGGATAGAATTGAAAGTTGGCATTGCGATGGACTGTATGATTTCGTCCATACTCTTCGTGATGGCGATGCAAATAATACTGAAAGTAGCAGAAGGAGTTGCAAAAGGACCAGACCTTGGAGATGGATACCACATGCTACCACTTAAAGCATTCATGGATGACAACACGGTCCTAGTGCTAGAAGAGAAGCATGCCCGAAAGATGCTTGAACGCCTGGACGAGCTCATCGTGTGGTGCCGGATGAGCTTAAAACCGAGGAAGTCACGAAACCTCTCTATCAGACAAGAGGGAATACCAAGGAAGTCGCATTCAATGTAGCAAAACCTGAGGATCCCAAACGTCTGCGTAGAGCCAATGAAGAGTTTAGGCAGAGCGTATGACGCCTCATTGAAAGACACGAAAGCAGTCCACAGAGTAAAATAGATGGCAGAGCAAGGGCTATATATCATTTACCGGAGTAGATTGTAGGAAAGTTCAATATCTGGTGCCTCCAGTTTATTCTGATATCCAATTTGTTATGGCCTCTTCTGATATACGAGATCAACTCCAGTACGGTGGAAGCGATGGAGAACAAGATGTGGAAATGGCTGGAAGTACCACCAGGACTGACAGATGTTGCGCTGTGCTGCTAGAAAGCTAAATTAGTCCTTCTGTTCAAGGCAGTCCTAGAGGAATATAAAGCCGGCAAGGCCAGACTGGCTGTTATGCTGCAAATCTTATCAGACGAAGCAGTCCGAACAGTGGAGCCCACAGTGAAGACCGGCCGGAAATGGCAGGTGTGTGCAGAAGTACATGAAGCGCGTGAAAGTCTCCAACTGGAGAAATTGATGGGCTATACGCAGACCAACAGGCGTAGATTTGGTCACGGAGACATCGAATGGTGGTCAAAGGCATCAAATAGACAATGGAGGGACATGGTAGTCCGGGAGATCAGAGATGTCGAAGAGAACAAACGTGTGCAAAAGGCAGCACAACAGGTGCAGCAAGGCCAATGAACCACATTGGATGAGGCCTTGCAGAGGATAGTAACATAGAATGACATGTGGCATATGGCACCGCTGCAACTCAGCTACATAATTAGATCTATGAACTACCTCCCACCCTGAGCCTGCAACCCTGTGAAGTGGGGAAAGACAGATGGCAATCGATGTCCTCGTTGCAATGGAAGATAGACGATGACGCATGTTCTTTCATCAGGCAAGACAGCTCTAGGCCGGTAAGGACGGTACTCATCGCGGCACAACAAAGTGTTGCATGAACTGGCTGCCATCGTGAACGGGGCACGGATGAAAGCCAAAACTAAAATTCGACCAGCTACAGCAAACATCTATTTTTTTAGAGCTGGACAGACCGCACCACCCCAAGCAAAACGCCATGAACGACTCAACGATCTTGGACATAGCGAATGACTGATAGATCGCTTTTGACCCCCAAGGGCTGAGGGAAGTACCCAGAGTGCATCAGGAGATCTAAATTTTGTCCGGACATTGCACTTAGCGCGTCAGATATGTTCCACGTCATCTTAATAGAGCGTATAGTGCCATTTGAATCCCGAATAGAGGAACAGCATATATTTCAACTAGCCAAAATTCAAGGATCTCGCCACCGAGCTGAGAACAGCAGGGACTCCAGATTAGAGTGTTTTCTGTGGTGGTTAGTGCCATAGGATTCACGACCTCATTCCTATACGACCTATTAAATATGCTAGTAATTATGTGGAGGAGGGAACAAAGACGGTGAAGACGAGTGCTGAGTCAAGCAAAAGAGCATCGTGTTGTCTCAGACAGAATCGTAACAGATCAGCAATCAAATAATCTGATGTCCTTCCTCTATTGCCGTTGGCGTCGAGGGGAGATACAATCTGCGATTCTATGCCCATCTGTTAGCCTCTTCTGGTGTTATCCCTCCTAGTGACTCTAGTAATCCCTTTATCCATCTCTTTCTCGGTCTTCCTCTTAATCTGGCGTTTTCGTAGCGTTTGTTTATGACTCTTTGAGTCATTGTTAGTTCTTTTTGTCTTGCTATGTAGCCGAACCAATTTATCTGTTGTTTCTTTATGTATTCGATGGCTGGTTCAATTTCGAGTTTCTTCCTCAGGTCGGTGTTTCTTACTCTGTCCCTTAAGCTGTTTCCTGTCATTCTTCTGACACATTTCATTTCGGTGGTCGTTATCTTTCTTATTGTTCTAAAGTCCAGCTTCCAATTCTGGCACTGATAGCACAGAGTTGGTAGAAAAATGTATTTGTATATTGCCCTTTTTGCTTCCGTAGTTATTGCTTTGTTTTTCAATAGTATTGATACTTGGCCTATAACTTGGCATGCTTTGTTACACCTTATATCTATCTCTGTCTCTTGGTTATTGTCTTGTGTTAACGTGCTACCCAGACATTTAAAATTGTCTACTTGCTTCAGTTGTATTATCTATTATGATGTTTAGTTTTTCTTTCTTTCTCGCGATGCCATTATTTCTGTTTTTTATCGCTATTTTTTTCCCATTATTTTGGCTCTGAGCACTGTTGTGTGTATGTTACATTGTCCTCTGCCGCTGTGCTAGTTCTGTCGCAGAGTAAGGGCTGTTGTTTATGTTACCAGTGCTTGCCCGCGCACTGTAATCACTGTTGTCCGTGACACGTTTTCTAATCGTGTTGTTTCACTACATTTTTGTTGTTTTCACACACAAACTGTTATTATACACTCTTAAAAAGAAAATTCTATGTCTAATTTTCTCTACCAGTTTCGTTGGGAGAGTTTAATCTGGAATACCCGAGGCGCGGCGATAAGCAATAAAAAATGGCATATCGACCGTAGGTGAGAAACACCGGCGTTTTTGCGACGCCTACAGTTCAGACAAAGAAGTCTCGAATAACCTGATGGTCAGACGACTAGCAGCTAAATTACACAGCGGATACAACGGACTCGCACATAAGCCAACAGCCTATCTAGTTAACCCTAGATAGTCAAGAAACTAAAGGGCCGAAACACTTGTTCGACGGGGGCTGCTTCTGATGATCAGATTTCCTTTTGCTGCGAAGCTCTGCAGAAAGAGTTTCGTGTTACACCCAGCTAGTGGGTACATTGACAGCTGATGCAGCCGCGTTGTATGTCAACATCTTCGGTTTCTCAGCAATGAACGTTGGGTGACCGGAGATTTCTCACCCACGCGTTTTATAACATAGGTTAGATTATAGATCCGGTTTATGCCGGTTTATTTTACAATTCCAGACTTGTCTGAGGTAGTTTTTAGCACTGATGTAATTCTTAATCGTCACAGAAATTATAATGTTGCGCCTAAACGTGGTTTGAAAGTCATGGTCGTACTAGTAGGTACACGATTCGGTCATTCATGTATTATCTGGTGGGTGGGGTAAACGGCATTAGGACACTTTGCATTGACCCTCCTCGAGTTTTAATTAGTAGAAAATACACAGTGTGCAGTCCACACGCGTTACTGAACACGTCCTGTAACTGGCGCGAGTTGTAGATAAATTTGTTGATCTCAGTGTGTGTGGGAAAAAATCAAAATGAGTTAAAGTATTCAAACTGACCCAAACCGTTGTAGTAGATGGCAACTTAGTGCGAACTTGATAGATAGCTGGGATCAGTATTGATCACGAAGGTCCAGCTTTAGTAGGATCAGGTGAGGTAATTGGTCCCGAGGCACTACATCGAAAACGGAACAACGCCTCACAAAATTTTTCAGACATAAGTAAATTGAGACTATCCCTCGTGTTCTTTGGCAACGTGTTTACGCTGTACCATCTGTAAGAACCTGTCTTGTTTTCGATATCCGGAGTCGAGTTCCGCGTACACGATTACCTGCAATTGGTCAGCTGTGATGTCGGAGAACTTAAGTTCGACTGACACAGGTCCTGATTTAGACATCTTGAATTGATCCCGTTGAGAAATAGGGACCAAAGATCAAATGCCTAAATTCCTATGCCGTGTCTTAAAATGTCTGTATTCCATATCGTTGCCCGCGTCTTTTTTCAGGCCCATGGCTAGGTTGGTAACGAAAAAGGATCAGACGTAGTGATTACGCGCGTAGTGAATAGTGAGCGCATTTCCTGTCACGGAACGACCATCAACGCTAACGTTGAGATAGGTCAGCCCGAAATTTTGAAAATTTGAGGGATTTTTATACTATTTTCCGTTAAATACTGACGCTTTGACAATTGCGATTACTATTCTGGTATGCGTCTGACTTTAAAAAAAATTAGCTTCAATGTGAGAGTCCATTTTCCGAGAATTGTGAACGTTTTCAGAACAACTCTCTTAACTGAGTACTTTGCGTTTTTTTTTTAACAGGGACTTTTCGTGGGCTAGAGAAATGGCTGGATTTAACTTGGCTTTTCACACTACCAGCGCTGCGTATGTGGTGACGCTCTTATAGCCGACTGTTTTGCAGTAGGCCGTCAGGTTGAATACATTCTTAGATAAATATAACTTGAACTTGAAATCGATGCATGGCAGTAAATAACGGTTTTAAATAATAATAAAAATTTGCAAGAAACACTTCTTGTTTATAGGACACTTAGTGCCCCTGGATTTCATTGTTTCTAGAATAGACGTCACCTTCGGCAGGCCATCCTTGTGTGAAACAATATGGTGGCAACTGAGGTTTATATGTTTACGTGGGACAATGCAGAATTGTAGGTACATGCAGTTAAGGTGCAGACCCAAGTTCCTTTCGCGGTTGTAAATGTGTACGCCTCTAATGGGAAGGTGGACACATAGCAATGGCACAATCTCTTCGCGTTCGAAGAGGAAAATGTAATTTTCTGCGGAGACTAATGCTAGAGGCAACAAGTGTGGTAATGTCATAACGAACAAGCAGGGAGAAGATTTAGAGAATGCACTTGTGTCTATTGATTTAGTATGCTTGAATGATGGAAGAGCAACCAGAATGGCCACTCGAACAGGGGACTCTGATAGTGTCATAGACCTGGCACTGTAGTCTTCCGCCTTCGCACCGGTTTGCAAGTGGAGTGTACTGGGATTCCACGAAAGTGATCATTATCCATGTGTCATCCTGATTGAGAATGGCAGAAATAAAAGCCAGAAAAGCAAGCATAACACATTTTACTATGAAAACACAGATCAGGAGCATATTAGCAAAATCAGTAATAGGAAACAGGGCGCCCCTAGCAGCAGGAAGGTAAGATGGACGCAGCCGCCCTGGTGGAATGTAGAAGTCGAGGAAGCTTGGAGGAACAAGTGACAAACGGCCAAGACATGGCAAAATGCCAGAAAGAATTTAAGAACACGAGCTCTGGAAGTGTCTGAAAGCGTTTTAGCGTCAGGCTATGGATGCCAAGTTGGATAATCTCTAAAAAAAAAAACGTGCGCTCATAATAATCGCTAGCCACATTCTGGCGCCTTCATCAACTGGCCAAAAAGTATAATGCCAGCATTCAGAGTGGCCAGAGTAAGGAGGAATGGCCTCTATGACAGTTGTCAGCACGAATATTTCGGACCCCAGTTTCAGTACTTGGATCTCGTTTACAAATACGCCCAAAAATTTGAACCTACTTTCCTGATTGATAACAACGACACCACATGTAATTCGGACACAGATTCTACATCAGTTGAGTCAACTCTCAATCAATCTTTGCCGTTCTCCTGGTTTAGGATTTATGTGAATGACTTGACAGATCCAGACAGTTTCACGGTAAAACTAAATGGTTCTGCCTCATGTAATAATGAATCACGGTCTGTAGTTAGTTCGCACGAGATTGATGTCTTTTGCTCTGGGCTGGTCTGATCAACAAGTTACGGATTGAAGGGGCGATAGTTGCAAATATCTGCTACATCTACATTGGCGGGGATCGGAATGTGGCTCTCAAAAAGAACACAAACCAAACCGACACATTTAATGCTTGCTATACAGGAGACGGATGTGGACCAGAGGTTGCAGTTAATGGCAAAACAAAGACCAATCTCTATGACAATGACTGCACACACACACAATTGAGAAGTGGAACCAATTCTGTTTACTGGTATCTGAACTATGCCACGTCCCGGAAGATTCACACCATTCGGATTTATCATCGAGCTAGCACTATGATTCGGGTAAAGAATGCCACTCTAAAGGATTTCTCTGACAGTGGCGGTGTAGTGTTCCAGTATAATGATATATCATACCCAAACATTTCTGTGAACATTGTTGTAGTCACCACACAAGCGCCAATGGCACACATTAAGATTGAGTTCTCATCGACCATTTCGCAAGCCGACAGTGCACTGACGGTGAGTGAGGTGCAAACATTTACAGACACCTATTGTCTGGACGGGTATTCTTGGTCGTTATGTGCAGTGTGTGCTGCAAAGGCTACAACGTCATCATCGGTACGTGTCACGGCAACTGTTCACATGGGATCTATGGACATGACTGCTCCGGGTCTTGTCTTAGTGTCTGTCCTTTATGTGAGGAAAAATCCGGAAAATGCCTACAATGTAAACGTCCTGGCTACATCTGTAGTGACACTTGTCTCGATAGTAATTTTGGGCTACAGTGCAAACAGATGTGTTCTGATGGCTGTGACGTCATATGTGACCCGGAAAGTACAGATTTTACGTGCAAGGAAACGTACTACGGATCAGACTGCACTCTCAAATGTCCGGACAACTGTTTCAACGACACATGTGAACAGTCAACCAGGAACTGTACATGCAAGGGAACATTCTTCGGGTCAGACTGCACTCTCAAATCTCCGGACAACTGTTTGAACGAAAACTGTGAACAGTTAATCGGGGATACTACAACAAACCCAAGCATATGGATACCTTAATGTGTTTCTGTGCTGGACATGGTTCATTTCTTGGTGTTTTTCCGTGAAGCCATGGCTCATATCTTGATGTGTTTCTGTGCTAGCCATGGCTCATATCTTGATATGTTTCTGTGCTAGCCATGGCTCATATCTTAGCTTGTGTGTGTGTGTGTGTGTGTGTGCTGGCCATGGGTCATATCTTAGTGTGTGTCATGTTAGTCATATCTCATATCTTGGTGTGTCCGTGTTAATCATGTCTCATATCTTTATATGTGTATATGTTTAATCATATCTCATTTCTTAGTGTGTATCTGTGTTAGCCATGTGTCATATCTTTCTGTGCATGTTTATGTTAGTCATATCTCATATCTTTGTGTGTGCATATCTGTGTATGTCACATCTCATATCCTTGTATGTGCATAGCTATGTTAGTCACATCTCATATCTTTGTGTGTGCATGTCTATGTCAGTCATATCTCATATCTTTATGTGCATGTTTATGTTAGTCATGTGTCATATATCTTGATGTGTGTCAGTGTTAGTCATGCCTCGTATCGCTGTGTGCATGTCTGTGTTGGTCACATCTCATATCTTTGTGTGTGCATGTCTGTGTTAGTCACCTCTAATGACTCGGGCAGATGGTGCTCGTAAACCCAGGAGGGCCGACCATCTAAGGGCAGAATCCCCCTAAAGAAAAGATCATCTCCTGCCTTGCAGGAAGATTGGGGACAATCAAAGGCTAAGGAATGCAAACCTGAATAAAATGCTGGCTGAAATGTGATGCACTGGGCCACTGGCGCAGAACACAGTGCAACGTTTTAACGGGTGTTCAATCAGAGTGGATCTGGCCGACTCTAATTGTGATGTTCTGCCTGTGGGGACGATCAACACATTTAACCTGACAGCTGACTTCATGTGAGAGTCTGGAAACCTACTCTGATTGAGTCCTGATCGCAGAGAGAGAGAGAGAGAGAGAGAGAGAGAGAGAGAGAGAGAGCTACTTTCTATCGCTACCAAAGCTAAACAAGGACCATTCTCAGATAATCAAATAGACCCCTTTTAGGCCCTTTATGTTCTTCATATTATCTATACTCGCTGCTTTTTCTGCCTCTAATGTGAGCCACTGGAAATCTCAAGGGGACCACGAGTAAAAACCGCATAATTGTGGTGGGAAGTACGGTACGAGAACTAAGTGGGGGGGGGGGGGGGGGGCACGCGACTAGGAGCAACGTATATAAATGCATATGTCTGTATAATGCAACGCTTATGTAATTTTTTTTTACACCCAGTAAACTGTTTCGTTAGCAGCGCATATAAAAGAAGCCAAAAGAGATACTGCGCAGAACAACACAAGAAAAGGCACACACATGAGATTAAAAAATAACCAAGACTTAAAACAACTGTACACAAATCATCAACTGTGTTGATCTATGACTTTCGTCTTAAGTGCCGTCTTTGACCCAAAAGAAAAATTAATGAGAGAAGCACACATCAGAAGTATTTGGCGGACTTTAAAAGTAACCATCTCAGATGGACGGATCACCCGTTAATGTCTGCGACAATATTAGTTTCCTTTTCCAATTCTTTCTCCACTCTCCACCCCTACTCTCGTCTGCGCCTAACCTAGCCTTCCTCTTCTCATTAACATATGCAAGGTGCGTGAATGAATGTTGAAGGTGTATAGACTAAGACTTACAAGTTTGTCAGTCAGAAAAAAGAAAATAAAGCTAAGCCGAAGCTAGTCAGTCGGTTGGCGGTTGATGTGTAGTTTCTTAACATCGTAAAAATATTGTGTGATCTCTTTATTTGTGAGTATATACACAAGTATATGGTAATACATTTTTGTAAATAGAAAAACAGGATGTTAGGCAAGGTTGTGTGCTGTCACCAGATTTATTTAATATTTTTTCATCATCATGTGCCATACCGGTTGGCGTAGGCGATCATGTCCTTCCACAATGTTCTATCTACAGTGCATCGTATCAGTTCTGTTGTTGACTGTTTTCCATGCTATGACACCAAGCTATCCAGTATTTTCTCTATTTGTCGTCCGCGATCTCTCTTTCTTTTTATTTTGCCAGTTGTAACCAAGTATTCCAAGTTTTCTCTTTTCATGATGTGCCCGAAAAATGTTGATTGTTTCTTTCTGATGTTTTTAGGAGCTGCCTTTTTGCGTTGGCCTCTTTGAGAACTTCCTATTAAAGGCTGGGTGAACCGGAAGCCGTCGGTTGGGATCGAACACTACCTCTTGTCCTTTGTAGTCCAGTTCACTAATCATTGAGCTATCGCGGCTCCCAATTCATCTCGTAGCCCATCCATATGTCCGGTGTTCTCGTAGAGTTTTCTAGAAGCTCGTTGTGTTGATTTTTGTCATGTTGTCCTCTCACCTAGTTGAACCATTATATCTGTTGTTTATTTATTCAATGGCGGTAGTCATTTTTAGATTTATTTCTTAGTTCGTAACTTCTATGCTGTTTTTTTCTGTCATTTGTCTAACACATTTTATTTTGATGCTGGTTATTTTGTTTCTTGTTCTTTTGTTTATTGCCCAGAAAGTTCTTTTTTCATAGCACAGCATTGGAGTCAAGACTGTTGTTGAGTGACCATTTTACTCCTAGTGTTATTGCCTTATTGAACAGTAGTGATGATATCTGCCCAATGATTAGATACGCTTTGTTGCGTCTTTAAATGTATTTCTGCAGCTTGTGTCGTGTCAGAAGAATTTATGGTATTTAAATACATCCACTTGCTTTAATTATTTGTCATCTATAGTTATGGTAAAGAATGAGATACTGTGACCTTCCAGGCATGTCGTAAGAGGCGACTAAGGAGATTGATCGATGTAATGACAAGCTGTCATTGTAAAATAGTATTGTTATGGAAACAGGGCCATACATTTTAGAAGCAGTGATTTCTGCAATATGTGCCACTTTGGCATGCAAGGTTTCTGTTTTTGAGATTGTGGTTCTGCCCTATACGCCGTCTTCGGCTCGAAAGGACAATAGATAGAGATAGATAGTTATGGTCATTTTCTGTTTTTCTTTTCGAATGTTGATTACTTTTTTTTGTTGACGTTAATATTCATGTTGTGTTGGTGTATTTCTATATAGACTGGAGTCATAATTTAGAAATTAAGCAAATATATTTTATATTTATCATTCCGGCTTTAGTTATCTTATATGTGAAGTGAATGTAACAGTATATGTCTTACTCATGCAAAATTCATGTCATAATATTGTTACTTATTGTTTTCATGGCCTATCATTATATTCATCTCACTCACCTAAATTAATTCTGTATCCTGCACAGTTCAACTAGCCTCCTTGGCGACAGCGTTTTCATTGAACAACCCGAAGCATCTTACTTAGATGGTAAATGGACGTATCCATACTTTGACTGTGGAGGCGGGAATATTTGGATGTCTACATATTCAGCGCCAATTATTTCAGTGTCTAACAATGGAGATCGAAATTTTCGGTAAAACATTGTACCATGCATGCGGGTGATATTGATAGTTATCTGTTCTTGTTGCTGAATGATTTTTGTTTTTAATTTTTTAATTGTGCATGTGATGGGCTACGGGAAGATAGTCACTGGATACTGGAGAATATTAACTTTAAGATAAATAATAATTAATTTTTTTTACGCACGTTACCTTTTTGTGTAATTATTAATGTTCAAATGTGAGTTCATGATGTAACAAAACTTGGTAAAATGTATCAAGAGCAATTTTTAAAAGAGGCCTGTTGAGTACACTTTTTTTTGTTAAGAAAGTATTTCAGTCAATCTAACACCAAATTCCCTTCATAAAGAAATGTCTTCACGGACCTAGAATATCGTTGGCATATATCATCATCATTTCAGTGTGCTAGTAGTAACAGTTTGGCGTCGAAGTGATCACAGACATATGCAAAGACATATACCATACAGGATACATACCAAACGATCTAAAAACATCAACTTTCATTGCATTGCCTAAAAAGAATGGTGCAGTTGAATGCAGTGACTTCAGAACAATAAGCCTAATGAGCCAGGTAACAAAAATTTTACTAAAAGTTATATAGGGAAGGATTCAGAATAAAATCAAAACTGAATTCAAAAAAAATATTGAACAAACCAATATATGCCTGCTTTATAGACTACACCAAAGCTTTCGATAGAATACACCATAACCAACTTATAGACTGCCTAAAGGATATAAATCTAGACGACGCAGACATACGACTAATATGTAATTTGTACTGGGAGCAAACAGCAATAATAAGATATAACAAGGAGAACTCTACACCCATGGACATAAAAAGAGGAGTAAGACAAGGATGTATCCTATCACCAAGCTTGTTCAATCTATACACTGAGCAAATCTTTAAAAACATCTCAGAGATACCAGGTCTAAACATTAATGGAAAGATAATCAATAACCTGAGATATGCTGATGATACTGTTCTACTAGCAGAAAATCCTAAAGACCTACAACAATTGCTTAATGTGATAAACATGACAAGCAAAAAATATGGACTAGAAATGAATATCAAAAAGACTAAAACTATGATCATAAACAAAGAAAATTATCAAGACCTACAATTAAATATCACAGTTGAGGGAACACATCTGGAGACAGTCCAGAGTTACAACTACCTAGGATATACTATAACCAATGATGGAAAATGCAAAACTGAAATAAACAAAAGAATAGGTATGGCAAAAAGTAATTTTAATGCCATGAAAAATATACTAACAACAAAACAAATATCAGCAGGGCTGAAACTAAGAATCGCAAAATGTTACATCTTCTCAATATTCCTGTATGGTGCAGAAACATGGACATTAGACAAGAAAACAGAACAGAAAATTGAAGCCTTTGAAATGTGGATTTATAGAAGAATAGGTAGAATTGGATGCAAACAAAAGATAACAAACGATGAAGTTTTAAAACAACTGAAAATAAAAAGAGAACTACTAAATACAATTAAGACAAGACAAATTAAATTTTTGGGGCATGTTAAAAGACACAACGTCCTAATAAAAGTAATATTGGAAGGAAAAATACAAGGCAAAAGAGGCAGAGGCAGACCAAGACTAACATGGACGAGTAACATCAAAAGATGGACAAGTCAATCTATGTCAGCCTGCACCATCAAAGCAAGAAACAGAGTAGAATGGCGATCCATGGTAGCCAACCTTCGTTGCGGAGAGGGCACACGATGATGATGATGAGTCGTAGCCCGGGCTCCCAGTTTACCTTGCCATAAATCCACATTCTAGAGTGTTTCTCAATCTCAGCAAGACTATGAATATTGCCTCTCTTATCAGTGTTCTTGTTAGTGTCTTTTGAGGTTGATCTGTTTTCTTTTTTCCTGTGGCTTCCAATTTGAGGGATTCTTTTGTGATTTTCTGCTTATTTCTTCTTATTGCATTTAATGCTTCTGTCACTGTACTGTGTTTATACACTGTGAAATGGAGAGTAATTCCTAACAAGGGAGATACAACATTCTTTCTTCATTCCTGTTTCAAACAGCAACTATTCACTCAATCTTTTCTCAAATGCGAATAGCCGAGAAGCCGTTATCCAACAGTAAGTATTCTTAAAAAGATAAAGCTTAAACGACAACATCAAAGAAGGAAAACAAGAAAAGGTAAAAATGCTGGAATGTGTAAACGATCGAAGTGAGAGAGGCTATGTCTAAAGCATATGCGCTTTACATACTGGAACTGTGCTTCCATAAATCAACAACGGCCCATTCTTGATAAAGTACTGTGGGGTGCCGATATAATGATTTTGCAAGAAACACTTCTTGGCGATAGAACAGTTAGTGCCCCTGGATTTCAATGTTGCCACAATAGACGACACCTTGGGCAGGCCATCCTTGTGCGAAACAACATGGTTACAACATGGTTGATATCTCTGCGTGGGACAGTGAAGGATTGCAGGTGCATGTGGTTAGAGTGCAGACCCCAGTTCCTTTCGTGGTTGTAAATGTGTATGCCTGTAATGGGAAGATGGACACACAACAATGGCAGAATCTCTTCCCGTTCGAGGAGGTAAATGTCGTTTTCTATGGAGACTTTAATGCTAGAGGCAACCAGTGGGGTAACGTCACAACCAACAAGCAGGGAGAAGACTTAGAGAACGCACTGGTTTTGGCCGATTTAGTGTGCTTGAATGATAGAAGGGCAACCAGAATTTCCACTCGAACAGGGGACTCTGATAGCGTCATAGACCTGGCACTTTAGCCTTCCACCTTCGCACCGGTTTGCAAGTGGAATGTACTGGGACTCCACGAAAGTCATCACTATCCATGTGTCATCCTGAATGAGAAAGGCAGAAATAGACACAAGAAAAGCAAGCTCAACACATTCTACTATGAGAGAACAGATTAGGACGTCATTAGCAAAATCAGTAATAGGAAACGGGACGCCCCTCACAGGAGGCAGGAGAGAAGGACGCAGCCGCCCTGGTGGAAATCAGAAGTCGAGGAAGCTAGGCGGAACAAGAGACAAACGGTCAAGACATGGCAGAGAGCCAGAAAGAATGGAAGAGCACAACCTGAGCTCTTGAAGCATCTGAAAGAAGAAGTTGACCAAAAAATGATACACTTTAAACTTTGTGATAAGCAGGCTAAGGATGCAAAGTAGGATGATTTCTGTAAAAAGTGTGCTCATTAAAATCGCTAGACACATTCTGGCGCATTCATCAGAGTATGAATGACACAACGCGACACAGAGGCATACCAGACTTTCAGAGCACATGCCAGATATAGCACAAATCTGATGAGAGCAAAGGGAAGGCTTGCCCGCTTCATTGAGCAGACTGACCAAAGAAATGTAGCTGTAAGAATGAGGATACGGGGGTTACTTTCAGAATTGTGTGAGGATGTAGAGCAGGGGAAGATCTCACAACCACAACCGATACCATTCGCACGACACTTAAAAGGTCACACAACACTGCTCCTGGTCCAGATGGCGATAGATACGACTACATAAACGATTTACCTGTCGACGACTTGAAAATAACTGGCCAAAGAGTTTAACGCCACATTCAAGTGGTCAGTTTCAGGTGGAGTTGCTACACAGCAACTTACTAGCGCCACCGATATCAAAGAAGAACCATTCTTAGATCAGTGCCTACAGAATCATCACGATGCATAACACTGTGGGTCAGCTACTGGAGAAAATAGTTGCCCGTGTACTCACCTGTTACCTAGAACAGATACCCCCATACCAGTAATACAGATACCAATAATCGGAGGTTATAGATATAACAAAACGACATGGCACAATGCGGCAGTCTTCGCCTATGACTTCTTCTAAGGCTTCCAAAGACGAGAGAAGACATGTGCTGCTGCTATAGGTCTGGAGTATGCATACAACAGAGTACCCCTTCCTCATTAGATGGATCGCTGCAGCACTGTTTCAGAGGAAGATGATACTCAGATGTGGAAGTTGGTCAACCGAGACAACATTCATTTGTCCAGGGCTGCCACAAGGCTCACCATTGTCACCAGTTCTATTTAACGTGTACACAATAACAATCACGGAACAGTCGGAATGTAAGGGGAAGAACTATGACTTTTGCTGATGATATTCTGATATATCGACAGGGAAGAGACAGAAGTGAAATCGCCTCCACAATGCAAAACGAATTCGATCGCATCTCTTCCTGGTGTGGAGTATCAGGTGTATTGGTTAATCATAATAAAACATTAGTTGCTTGGTTCTCACTTAACAATCATATTGTTAACACGGAAACACTGTGGTACGAATGCGGACTGATGAGGTGACCAGGGAAAAGTTGATGACATACCTCGGAGTTGAGTTTGATCACAACCTGTGTTTTCGGGACCACATAGACCATGTGATAACAAAATCCAGCAAATGATTAGCCGCCTTGACGGTCATGGCAGCTTCAAGCATCGAGCAGAGGCTACTTACCTTCTGTTCCAGGGATTGGTTCTTGCACCAATCGAGTATGCCCTGGCAATTCTTACTGTCAGTACGACTAAAATTTATAGGCTGGAGAAAATACAGAATGCGCATAGGCGCATTATTTTTGGGTGTACGAGGGACACTCCCTGTGTAATAATGAAATACCTTCTTGACTTTGCAACCATGGATGACAGGATCAAACTCTGGAGGACACGAGCATACCTGAAGATTAGTGCAGATTGCACCACGAGCTCAACACAGGGAAAGGTGCTAGGCTAAAAAGGGGCAAATCATGGGTGGGCCGAGCAGAAGATGTCAACAAACAGGTTTGTGGGCTTACCAATATCAACGCCGTAGAGGAGTGCCTACGTCATTTAGGGGCACATTCTAGTGTATTGTCACACTCAACAGGAAATCAAGGGAACAGAACTCAGTCATTGTCAATGCGGAGGTCAATTGTCACATCTGTGATAACACCGATGAGGAAGATGCAGTCATCTATATAGACGAATCTGTAATACGACACCAAAGGACTGCATGGGTACTTACAGCATGCTCGGTATGCAGAATAGGCAAGGACGACGTTATGACCACGAGTAGCATAACGATGGAAGTGATGGCAGTGACCAAGGCATTCATCTGGTTAGAGTCACAAGACTACACCCACGCATGTATACTGATGTGATTCGACGAGCATGATTTTAAAAAAGTGGAGGGCGGCTTTGTACGCATGCAATGGGTAGAGTCATTGCAGAAGTCAAAAATACGTAAGGTCAATTTTATCTACTTCCCTGGACATGCTGGAGTACGGGGAAATAAAAGAGTAGACAGGTTGGCTAGCTGCGCTGTCGTTGAGGACGGGCAACCAATGGATCCGGCGGAGATCAACAATGCCCTCCGAGATGTGGGAAGGGCACCGGAATTCGACAACTATGCGTCCATGTCACTCCTTCCGATGAAAGAGATGGGAGTTAAGATGGGAACAGCCCGAAATGAGAAACTTAGTGGGCGTGTAAGAAGACTTTTCAACCAATAGATAACTGGAGTCGTCAGCTTGTTGAGGAGGGGATCTGAGCACCTATGAACATGTTCGTAGTGGAATGATGATGACCTGCAAATAATTCAATAACAATATTTCTTATAGTTGAAATAACAGCAATTGAAAAAGTTTGTCATTTTGTATGTCTTGAAACGGCATAGATCAAGAAAGGGATTTGAAAAAAAAAGAAATTAGAATCGTAATAGAGAAGGTAACACTGGCTTTCAGAAACCTTGATAAAATATGGAAATCATAATTATTAAGCACACAAATAAAGTTCATGATTTTTAAATGAAATGTAATTATCCACCCTTACTTATGCATACAAAAGCTATTTAAAAAAAACAACTATCATCATCATCATCATCATCATCAAGTACCACCATGTCTGCTGGCGTAGGTGATCAAGTCTCTCCACAACTTTCGATCTCGACAGTTATTTATCATTTCTGTTGTTGATCTTCTGCCAAGCCATTCTCTTAAGCTGTCTGGTATCTTTTCTCTTTGCTTCCCTCTATCTCTTCGTCCCTCAACTCTCCCAGTTGTCACAATATATTCCAGCTGTTCCCTTCACATTACATGGCCAAAAAATGATGATTGTTTCTTGCTAATATTGGAAATTAGCTCTCTCTTTGCTTTAGCCTCTTTTAGAACATTTTCATTACTATTCGTAGCTGTCCATGGTATTCTCAACATTCTTCTGTAAAACCACATGTCTACATTACCTGTAAAAACAAAGAAAGAAATAGAAAACAACCTGGATGCATTTGAAAACTAATGACTGAGGAAAATACTTCGTATGCCATTGAATGAATTCAAGACTGGTGCAGAGATAAGAGATATGACAAAGCATTGAAAAATATCAACTATAATCAAGAAAAGAAATGGTCATATATTGACCAAGTGATGACAAGAGACAACAAGATAATATCAAAATAAGCCCTGAAATGGGAACCCGAGGAAAAAGTAAAAGTAAAAGAAACGACCTAGAGAAACACTAAAAAGAACATTAAAACGAGAAACAACACCAGCAGGCATAAACTCTCATTCCGAGATTGAGCAACTCGATCAGAACAGAGCCGTGAGGCGAGACACATTGCGGATCCTGTGCAAGGTCTGACAGTTGAAAGATCGTCAGACACAAGAGTCTAGAATTGCTGTCATATGTGCCGTTTCCGGCTCGAAAGGACAATAGATAGACAGACAGACAGACAGAGACGCACTGACTGATGTTTTTTTTTTTTTTTTTTTTCATTTTGGAGTGTTCTTTATTGTCACAGAGTATACTATATCGAAATTCTTTATATACATCGATGGCTTTTTTGAAGTCTTTGAAGTTTTTAGGCATGTTCCTGTAGCATAAATTCTTAGAGTAAACATTTGATAAGACATGATGTTAATGTCAAAAGTAAGACAACCGAAGCAGTGGTTGAATTGAGAGGAGCAACATCAAACCGACACACAAGAACATGTAATACAATGGCTCATCCACTGAAAGCTTTCACTAATCGACGACTTGTCAATCTTGGCAAACATGCCAGACAAGCCAGATGTGGCGTGAGAAGGAGAAATCAGCCGAAATGGCGCTTCCAGGAAAAAACAGGCTAGGCCAAGACCCTTTCGTTCCCACCGCGCAGATTTTAGGAGAGGATCATTCAACGCAAATAGATCGCGCCGATGTAGATTCCTTCGATGTTCAAATTCAGCGTTTAATATTCCTCTGATTGTTCACAGAAACCTGCAAAACGTCAAATTCGATACTTACATCAAAAGGGTACAGAGGAGAGTCATGCCATATCAGGCAATGAAGAAAGAGTCTGTGAAGCTGATGGACAACTTGCTCAAGAACACGCTAAACCAAATCGCTGCACAAGCCTCCACCAAGATGGGTCGCAGGAAGACGCTGAATCCAAAGATCATCTTAAGAGCTTTAAAGAAAGTCATACCAACATCCCTTGCCAGAAGAGTCGATGCTCACGCACAGAGGATGCTATTTCGGTACCGTATGAACGTTGAAAGAGAGACGCAATGGGTGCGGAGCAGGAGAGATGAAATGAATGGTGTCGTATTACACACCATTCTCTTAACACAGGACCTTCGCATGGCACAGATGAATTCAACACAGAAGAGATGTGTTTTCTTTTAGGGTAATCATCCATGTTTCATGGTAGTATTATGAATCGTTTGTATAAATAATAGAGTTTCATAGAATACATTTTTTAAATTAATTCAATAACTATAAAGTAAATATATAAAACTATTTGGTTGAATCATTTAGCTGACATATTATTCGCAAAGAAAATAAGCATGCTGGAAAAGATGATATTCAAATATGATTAAATGCACATTATACACAAGACATACATATCATTTCTGTACTTATTCTTTAAAAATTACAGCACGAGACATCTCTTATTGAACGTTAAGAAGTGAGCATTTAATTAAAAGACGATCATGAATTCGTTGAAAAATTCGAATTTGGGTAATCATTCTTGAGTTATTTTTCAACATATCTTTCGTAACTGCCCTTTTAATGTTATTCAATAACAAATTTGTTTGTTAACAACTAGATTAACTTCTACTGAATATCTGCCTCGTGAGTAGTATACAATGGTCCATTTGACCCGTATTTAGGTGCGAATTAACAAAGCTATATAGTAGGTGCGCGGCGCACCTAATGTACACGAGAGACAAGGGGAGTTAACCATGACCGCTCGTGTCGGGATGTTGACCTCTAGTCCCGGTGACCCGGAAGTGACCTGTTTATGTCTGGTGTGTGCTGACTTTGGGGCGCTTGGTGTACTTGAGCGATAGTGATAGGTTAGTAGATTATACAACATCAATAAAAAAAAACATTAAATTTAAAACAGAAGACGAAGATATATTTTATTCTTTTATTATCTCAATAGGTGTATAACATACAGTGGATATTATATAACATTACAAACATATTTAGTACACTGAGTAAATATATAGTACAGGGATAACATTTATTTATAGCTCTGTAGTTGGGTGTCTGCTTAACGTTGTACCATAAATGAAGCATAAGGGTGAAACAGTTAGAGATTACTGGTTAGTCTAAGCTGGTAGTGTAAATATGTTCCTCGGTGTTAGTGGTTCGCTATCTCTCTCTCTCTCACCCTTTCTCTCTCTCTCTCTCTCTACTATTCCAGCCTAGATTTCCCTCCATTGAAACACTTACTCATTCTCTCCATTTATCCCTATCATCGCGCCTTCCTTCTCTCTCTCTCTCTCTTTCTCCTATATTCTCTATTAGACTTCTAACCTATCAGTCCACCCTCCGCCTCTCCCTTTAGCTCCCCCACCCTCCCTCATATTTTTAGCGTCCCTCCTATTGTAACACTTGATTATTCTCACCCTTTATACCTAGCATCTCGCCTTCTTTCTCATAGGCTCTCTCTCTTCTAACCCTTACTAGACTTCTCTCCTACCATTCCACCTTTCTTCCTCTCTCTCTCTCTCTCTCTTTCTACCTCGCCTAGCGTTCCGCCTTCATTCGTATTTTTACCTTACCGCCAGTGTAACACATTAATAACATTGAATATCAATTAGAAAAAGACTTGAAATATCTACTTTTTAAAGAACCAATAAGATAAACATATGAAAAACGAAGGAATAATACACTCGACAAGGCTTAACAGACGTACTTTATACACATCACCATTAATACAACTGAAATTCCTTTAATGATAACCTATCACATCGTTATGAGCTAAGAGAAAAACAGAAAAAAATTCAACTTACACCGTAAAATATTCCACTACAACACAGACCGCTAGACTGAACAGTACTATGAAAATAAACGTCCGTGAATCAAGCGCGCTTATAACACGAAGTCTCATATCCGACTAGTTTAAATATAATCTGGTAAATAAAATTTGGACGACACTATTCCACCCTCGACTAACATCTAGGTTAACCGATCAGAGAAGAAGATTTCTATCGGACACCCATCAACGAAATGACTGACCTTTAGATTAACCAATCAGAGAAGAGGATTACTGTTATCGTGATAACTGACCTCATTTTCAACTTGAAGTGCTGTCGAGTCTGATGCATGGGTTACTTTAAATCGATTCGACTCCTGATACAATCCACCTAGCGGGTCAATGGTGGGGAAATAATACAAGTGGCGGGTTACTTGAACGCGTTTTGACCCCTGATGCAATACCAGAAGTTCCATGACAGTTATAAATAGTTGGATACAACGAGCAGGAAGTTATATTCAAGGTCCAAAATGTTAGACCAAATCACTAAGATTTTACCGCCATAACACACAAATTTAGGCTCATATTCAAAAAGTCGATTTTAAAACTCTACAAATCTACTTCCATACTCATACTAGTTAGACACATCAAACAGATAATTACTTCCAAACTCCAAAAAGTTAGACCAAATCACGCCTCGATCGTTCTCTAACATTGCGGAACTTGTGTCCCTCATATGCTATTGCAAAAGTGAGGCAAGGGCAGAAACCTAGGAGGCAAGGTCAGAAACCTAGGAGGCAAGGACAGAAAACTAGGAAGCAAAGGCTGAAAACAAGGAGGCAAGGGCAGAAACCTAGGAGGCAAGGGCAGAAACCTAAGAGGCAAGGACAGAAACCTAGGAGGCAAGGGCAGAAACCTAGGAGGCAAGGGCAGAAACCTAAGAGGCAAGGACAGAAAACTAGGAAGCAAAGGCTGAAAACAAGGAGGGAAGGGCAGAAACCTAGGAGGCAAGGGCAGAAACCTAGGAGGCAAGGGCAGAAACCTAGGAGGCAAGGGCAGAAACCTATGAGGCAAGGACAGAAACCTAAGAGGCAAGGACAGAAAACTAGGAAGCAAAGGCTGAAAACAAGGAGGGAAGGGTAGAAACCTAGGAGGCAAGGTCAGACTCAATAGACTTAACTTACATACTTTATACATATTACCATTAATACAATCGAGTAGGCTTTTATTGATAACCTATCACATCGTTATGAGATGAGAGAAAAACAGAAAAAATATTCAACTTACAACATAAAAATAGACCCACAACACAGACCGCTAGACTGAACAGTACTATGAAAATAAACTTCCGTGAATCAATCGCGCTTATAACACGAAGTTTCACATGCGACTAGTTTAAATATAATCTGGTAAATAAAAGTTGGACGACACTATTCCACTCTCGACTAACATCTAGGCTAACCAATCAGAGAAGAGGATTTCTATTGGACACCCATCAACGAAATAACTGACCTTTAGATTAACCAATCAGAGAAGAGGATTTCTATCGGACACCCACCAACGAAATGACTGGCCTCTGGATTAACTAATCAGAGAAGAGGACTACTTTTATCGTGATAACTAACCTCATTTTCCACTTGAAGTACTGTCGAGTCTGACGCATGGGTTACTTTAAAGCGATTCGGTCCTGATACAATCCACCTGTCGGGTCATTGGTGGGGGAAATAATTCATGTGGCGGGTTACTTGAACGCGCTTTGACCCCTGATGTAATACCAGAGGAGTTGCATAGGCCCAAAAATTACGCCAAATCGCAAACATTTTACTACCAGAACACACAAAAAATTTACCTCATAAGCGAAAAAGTCGAACAGTACTATGAAAATAAACGTCCGTGAATCAAGCGCGCTTATAACACGAAGTCTCATATCCGACTAGTTTAAATATAATCTGGTAAATAAAATTTGGACGACACTATTCCACCCTCGACTAACATCTAGGTTAACCAATCAGAGAAGAAGATTTCTATCGGCTAGTAGTAGTTGTGGCTGTGAACACACCCGAACATACTACTTCTCGTGAGGTTTTGGTGCAGTTTCGGTGCATGTTATTCCACTTTTGGGGTGGGTTCACAGCCACAACTACTACTAGCTTTTTGTTGTTTTTTTTTGATGGAATTTGATATGTAGGGGTGTCAAAAATTATGTGGGAGGTATGCCTTGAGGTTATATTTCAATTTTTTATCGCTTTCAGGGGCGTAACCCTCAAAAATTTTAAGGGGGGTAACAATTTCAAAAGTGATTTTTAAGTTAATTTTTGGTGTGGGGATGTCTAAAATAAAGTTTTAGGTAAGCCTACGTGCTAAATTGACGATTTTTACCGATTTCATGGGCGTAACCCTCAAAAATGCTAAGGGGGTAAAATCCTAAAAGTGGTTTTTTATGTAAATCTTTGCAATGGGGATGTCTAAAATAAAGTTTGGGGTATGCCTAGAGTGAAAATTTACGATTTTTACCGATTTCATGGGCGTAACCCTCAAAAACGGTAAGGGGGTAACAATTTCAAAAGTGATTTTTAAGTTAATTTTTGGTGTGGGGATGTCTAAAATAAAGTTTTAGGTAAGTCTACGTGCTAAATTTACGATTTTTATCGATTTCAGGGGCGTAACCCTCAAAAATGGTAAGGGGGGTAACACTTTCAAAAGTGATTTTTAAGTTAATTTTTGGTGTGGGGATGTCTAAAATAAAGTTTTAGGTAAGCCTACGTGCTAAATTGACGATTTTTACCGATTTCATGGGCGTAACCCTCAAAAATGCTAAGGGGGTAAAATCCTAAAAGTGGTTTTTTATGTAAATCTTTGCAATGGGGATGTCTAAAATAAAGTTTGGGGTATGCCTAGAGTGAAAATTTACGATTTTTACCGATTTCATGGGCGTAACCCTCAAAAATGCTAAGGGGGTAAAATCATAAAAGTGGTTTTTTTATGTAAATTTTTGTAATGGGGATGTCTAAAATAAAGTTTGGGGGGTATGCCTAGAGTGACAATTTACGATTTTACCGATTTTATGGGTGTATCCCTAAAAATAGTAAGGGGGAAACAATTTCGAAGGTGAGTTATAAGTACCTTTTTGCTATGGGGATGTCTAAAATAACGTTTTTTGGACCTTGAATATAACTTTCTACTCGTTGTGTCTAACTATTATGACTATGTGAGTAGCTTTTTTGGATTTTTAGGTCGACTTTTTTAGTATGAGCCTAAATTTTTGTGTTCTGGAGGTAAAACGTTAGTGATTTGGCCACTCTTTTTGGGACTTTGTTTGTAACTATCTGTTCGATGTGTCTAACTAGTATGACTATGTGAGTGCATTTTTATGGTGTTGAGGTCGATTTTTTGAGTATGAGCCTACATTTTTGTGTTCTGTGGGTAAAATATTTTCGATTTGACCAAACTTTTTTTTGGGACTTTGGCTGTAACTATCTGTTCGATGTGTTTAACTATTATGACTATGTGAGTAGATTTTTAGGGTTTTGAGGTCGACTTTTTCGCTTATGAGGTAAATTTTTTGTGTGTTCTGGTAGTAAAATGTTTGCGATTTGGCGTAATTTTTGGGCCTTATGCAACTCCTCTGGTATTACATCAGGGGTCAAAGCGCGTTCAAGTAACCCGCCACATGAATTATTTCCCCCACCAATGACCCGACAGGTGGATTGTATCAGGACCGAATCGCTTTAAAGTAACCCATGCGTCAGACTCGACAGTACTTCAAGTGGAAAATGAGGTTAGTTATCACGATAAAAGTAGTCCTCTTCTCTGATTAGTTAATCTAGAGGCCAGTCATTTCGTTGGTGGGTGTCCGATAGAAATCCTCTTCTCTGATTGGTTAATCTAAAGGTCAGTTATTTCGTTGATGGGTGTCCAATAGAAATCCTCTTCTCTGATTGGTTAGCCTAGATGTTAGTCGAGAGTGGAATAGTGTCGTCCAACTTTTATTTACCAGATTATATTTAAACTAGTCGCATGTGAAACTTCGTGTTATAAGCGCGATTGATTCACGGAAGTTTATTTTCATAGTACTGTTCAGTCTAGCGGTCTGTGTTGTGGGTCTATTTTTATGTTGTAAGTTGAATATTTTTTCTGTTTTTCTCTCATCTCATAACGATGTGATAGGTTATCAATAAAAGCCTACTCGATTGTATTAATGGTAATATGTATAAAGTATGTAAGTTAAGTCTATTGAGTCTGACCTTGCCTCCTAGGTTTCTACCCTTCCCTCCTTGTTTTCAGCCTTTGCTTCCTAGTTTTCTGTCCTTGCCTCTTAGGTTTCTGTCCTTGCCTCATAGGTTTCTGCCCTTGCCTCCTAGGTTTCTGCCCTTGCCTCCTAGGTTTCTGCCCTTGCCTCCTAGGTTTCTGCCCTTCCCTCCTTGTTTTCAGCCTTTGCTTCCTAGTTTTCTGTCCTTGCCTCTTAGGTTTCTGCCCTTGCCTCCTAGGTTTCTGCCCTTGCCTCCTAGGTTTCTGTCCTTGCCTCTTAGGTTTCTGCCCTTGCCTCCTAGGTTTCTGCCCTTGCCTCCTTGTTTTCAGCCTTTGCTTCCTAGTTTTCTGTCCTTGCCTCCTAGGTTTCTGACCTTGCCTCCTAGGTTTCTGCCCTTGCCTCACTTTTGCAATAGCATATGAGGGACACAAGTTCCGCAATGTTAGAGAACGATCGAGGCGTGATTTGGTCTAACTTTTTGGAGTTTGGAAGTAATTATCTGTTTGATGTGTCTAACTAGTATGAGTATGGAAGTAGATTTGTAGAGTTTTAAAATCGACTTTTTGAATATGAGCCTAAATTTGTGTGTTATGGCGGTAAAATCTTAGTGATTTGGTCTAACATTTTGGACCTTGAATATAACTTCCTGCTCGTTGTATCCAACTATTTATAACTGTCATGGAACTTCTGGTATTGCATCAGGGGTCAAAACGCGTTCAAGTAACCCGCCACTTGTATTATTTCCCCACCATTGACCCGCTAGGTGGATTGTATCAGGAGCCGAATCGATTTAAAGTAACCCATGCATCAGACTCGACAGCACTTCAAGTTGAAAATGAGGTCAGTTATCACGATAACAGTAATCCTCTTCTCTGATTGGTTAATCTAAAGGTCAGTCATTTCGTTGATGGGTGTCCGATAGAAATCTTCTTCTCTGATTGGTTAACGTAGATGTTAGTCGAGGGTGGAATAGTGTCGTCCAAATTTTATTTACCAGATTATATTTAAACTAGTCGGATATGAGACTTCGTGTTATAAGCGCGCTTGATTCACGGACGTTTATTTTCATAGTACTGTTCAGTCTAGCGGTCTGTGTTGTAGTGGAATATTTTACGGTGTAAGTTGAATTTTTTTCTGTTTTTCTCTTAGCTCATAACGATGTGATAGGTTATCATTAAAGGAATTTCAGTTGTATTAATGGTGATGTGTATAAAGTACGTCTGTTAAGCCTTGTCGAGTGTATTATTCCTTCGTTTTTCATATGTTTATCTTATTGGTTCTTTAAAAAGTAGATATTTCAAGTCTTTTTCTAATTGATATTCAATGTTATTAATGTGTTACACTGGCGGTAAGGTAAAAATACGAATGAAGGCGGAACGCTAGGCGAGGTAGAAAGAGAGAGAGAGAGAGAGAGGAAGAAAGGTGGAATGGTAGGAGAGAAGTCTAGTAGGGGTTAGAAGAGAGAGAGCCTATGAGAAAGAAGGCGAGATGCTAGGTATAAAGGGTGAGAATAATCAAGTGTTACAATAGGAGGGACGCTAAAAATATGAGGGAGGGTGGGGGAGCTAAAGGGAGAGGCGGAGGGTGGACTGATAGGTTAGAAGTCTAAGAGAGGATAGGGGAGAAAGAGAGAGAGAGAGAGAGAGAGAGAGAAGGAAGGCGCGATGATAGGGATAAATGGAGAGAATGAGTAAGTGTTTCAATGGAGGGAAATCTAGGCTGGAATAGTAGAGAGAGAGAGAGAGAGAGAAAGGGTGAGAGAGAGAGAAAGGGTGAGAGAGAGAGAGATAGCGAACCACTAACACCGAGGAACATATTTACACTACCAGCTTAGACTAACCAGTAATCTCTAACTGTTTCACCCTTATGCTTCATTTATGGTACAACGTTAAGCAGACACCCAACTACAGAGCTATAAATAAATGTTATCCCTGTACTATATATTTACTCAGTGTACTAAATATGTTTGTAATGTTATATAATATCCACTGTATGTTATACACCTATTGAGATAATAAAAGAATAAAATATATCTTCGTCTTCTGTTTTAAATTTAATGTTTTTTTTTATTGATGTTGTATAATCTACTAACCTATCACTATCGCTCAAGTACACCAAGCGCCCCAAAGTCAGCACACACCAGACATAAACAGGTCACTTCCGGGTCACCGGGACTAGAGGTCAACATCCCGACACGAGCGGTCATGGTTAACTCCCCTTGTCTCTCGTGTACATTAGGTGCGCCGCGCACCTACTATATAGCTTTGTTAATTCGCACCTAAATACGGGTCAAAAGGACCATTGTATACTACTCTCGTGCGTTCTTCTTCTTTCTTCTTCTATCCTTCCTCTATTGCCGTTGGCGTCGAGGGGAGATACAATCTGCGATTCTTTGCTCTTTTGTTGGTCTCTTCTGGTGTTATTCCTCCTAGTGACTCTAGTATTCCCTCTATCCATCTCTTTCTCGGTCTTCCTCTTAATCTGGCGCTTTCGTAGCGTTTGTTTATGGCTCTTTGAGTCATTGTTAGTTCTTTCTGTCTTGTTATGTGGCCGAACCAATTTATCTGTTGTTTCTTTATGTATTCGATGGCTGGTTCAATTTCGAGTTTCTTCCTCAGGTCAGTGTTTCTTACACTGTCCCTTAAGCTGTTTCCTGTCATTCTTCTGACACATTTCATTTCGGTGGTCGTTATCTTTCTTATTGTTCTAGAGTCCAGCGTCCAATTCTGGTACTGATAGCACAGAGTTGGTAGAAAATTGATTTGTACGAGATATTGCCTTTTTTGCTTCCGTAATTATTGCTTTGTTTTTCAATAGTGTTGATACTTGGCCTATAACTTGGCATGCTTTGTCACACCTTATATCTATCTCTGTCTCTTGGTTATTGTCTTGTGTTAACTTGCTACCCAGATATCTAAAATTGTCTACTTGCTTCAGTTGTATTATCTATTATGATGTTTAGTTTTTCTTTCTTTCTCGCTATTGCCATTACTTCGGTTTTGTTTATGTGATGATATGATATTTTCTGATACTGTTCTGATAAGAACAGTATTTGAGGGCATACAACAGATGTTTTACTGAAAATGTTTAACAACTAGCTCACCATATATGATATTTTAACGTATTTGAGGGCACACAATCGATGTTTTACTGAAAATATTTAACAAATAGATCACCATATATGATATTTTAACAATTAAAAAAAAACCTTAGTTATTATTTAACAAAATGATGTTTTACCGGTATTCAACTTTAGGACAAACAAATGAAGTTTTTTTTCACCTGTAAATGTGTGTTCACTATATGAAATCATCCATTATTCACATAGCAGTTCTGAACAAGGCATTGTATCACCACTCATTGATCATCTTGCTTGTTGATTGCTTGTTGCAGGAGCTACTGAGTTAAGTGCTCTGTGCAGTGAGCAGTGTGTCTCATCCGTTTTGATCATGTTTCGATATTCCAATTGTTTACGATGAATGATGATATAGTATGACAGGGAACAGTTGGCTGTGTTCACTTTCTGTGCGGTTTCTCCTTATGTCTTTTGGCGTGTGCTACGATGGGGACTACAGTTATCTTTCTTTGTTTGGGAGTTGAGATATTAATTCGGATGATTACGCTGGCACGGGCGGTTGAGCAATTATGGATTTTAATCCGTTTGCAGTGATACCGGGGCCTTCCATAACCAAATAACCAGATGTTAATGTTTACAAGATTGGATTGGCATGCTATTTATCTACACATATTCACAAACCTTTGAATAGTTATGGTTATGGAAGGCCCCGGTATATCTGCAAACGAATTAAAATCCATTATTGCTCAACCGCCCGTGCCAGTGGAATCATCCGAATTATTATCTCATCTCCCAAACAAAGAGAGGTAGCTGTAGTACTTATCATAGCAATCTCAGCTCACGCCAAAAGACATAAGGCGAAACCGCACAGAAAGTGAACACAGCCATCTGTTCTCCATCATACGATATCATCATTCATCCTAAACAATCGGAATATCGCAACACAATCAAAACGGATGAAACGCACAACTCACAGTGAGCACAGAGCACTTAACTCAGTAGCTTCCGCAAAAAGCCGGACTTGGAATATGAGGAAACTCCAACAAGTAACACTTTTCAGACATAGCCTTTAATGGTTCCTGCCACCTATTCACTATATTGACCGGAAGTTCACGACCTCCTGAAAATGATGATCGTCTTATTTTTTTTGTGTGTTATGTATAGCGGTTGATGATGCTACGACATCACCTTGACTCCAAATCAGAACATATGAAACACAGTCATCGGGCTATCCCCGTCGCACATCAAACACAGATAGTAAGATCTCCCTGCAATGTGAATTTGTGAAATTATGAATCCCTCCTGACTAACATGAACCTCCGGGAGTCACCCCGATGCTGCAAAGTCATGTACGAAACTTCATTCCGCCTTTCACTATTATCGTACGGCCATTTTAGGGATATACAATCAGCCATTGTGATGATGTGGCTCATAAAATAATGGCTGCGCCCATAAAATCCCGATTACTCTAATAAATGCAGCCAACAGCGCACGAAAAGATGATGCACAATCTCTAAAGTGAAAACTGCGACTGACTTTGCAGAGCAGTCCATATTAATGAGTTGTAACATGTAAATACTTGGCGTTAAGCAATTCCAACGATGGCCTTGGAACCGCACTCAATGTGTTGACGTAAATCGCATATCAGCTCTAGACAGGGGAAGGTCGCATTCACAAACTTGAACTTGACAAAGAGGAGCATTGAGGTGTGTACGACTCAGCATCGTCGGCAAAATTTATTAAGTGGATCATCAGATTGACTTTAACGCAGAAAATTGCATTAAGAGCCGAAACTAATCAGTCCACAAATGCAATTTCTGCAGCGGTGCAGAGAACATGAACCTCGTTCCACCATGTTGGAAACTGAAATTCTATCTGCACTTATCTTCAGGCATGCTCGTGGCCACCAGATCTTGATGCTGTCATCCATGGTTGGAAAGTCAAGAAGACACCTCATTGCAACACAGGGCGTATCCCTCGTACACCTCAAGATAATGTGCATAGCTTCATTCTGTTTTTTATCTTGCCTGTCAATTTGCGTTGTACTGACAGTAAGAATTGCTAGGGTGTACTCGATTTGGTAGGAGGACATGTCCCTGGAACAGAAGGGTAAGTAGCCTCTGCTCGATGTTAGCAGCTGCCGTGACATTCAAGGCAGCTAATCCTTAGCGGCATTTTGCTATCATATGATCGACCGGCACATGATAGTCCGGAAAGCACAGGCTGCGATCAAACTTAACTCCGAGATACGTCATCAACCTGTCGCTAGTCATCTCATCAGCTCCCATTCGTACCACCGGTGTTTCCGTGTTAACGATATGAATTTTAAGGAGGTAAGATGCAACTGATGCTTGTTTAGGATTACCGAAGGCATCCGATACTCCACACCAGGAAGAGATGCGACCGAGTTCGTTTTGCAGTGTGGAGTCCGTCTGTGTTTTTCCTGCCGATATACCAGAATGTGATCAGAAAAAGTCATAGTTCTTCCTCTCCCATCCAGCTGGTGTTTCGTGATCGTTATTATTTATTATATATATATATATATAAATATATATATATATATATATATAAATATATATATATATATATATATATATATATATATATATACATATATATATAATTTATTATTATACACGTTAAATAGAACTGATGTCAATGGTGAGTCTTGTGGCAGCCCTGGACAAATGGATGTTGGCTCGGATGACCAACTTCCACATCTGATGAGGAAGTGGTGCAACGTCAGTTTGAGGAGCATGTGCAATAGGTATTTAAATGTTACTCTGTTGTATGCTTCCTCGACATCTTTAGCAGCAGCACGTCTCTTCTCGTTTGTCGAAGCCTTCGAAGACGTCATAGACGAAGACTGCCCCATGGAGCCATGTCTCTTTGCATATCCGAGTGTGGTTGGGCAACTATTTTCTTCAGTAGCTTGCCCGCAGTCTTCTGCATCGTGATGATTCTGTAGTCAATGATCTGAGAATGATCCTGAGAATGTGGCAATTTTTCAGTGCACACTTTTTTAGGCAAGAAATCATCCCAATTTGCATACTTAACACATAGTTTAAAGTGCATCATTTTTTTGGTTGACCTCTTCTTTCAGACGCTTCAAGAGCTCAGGCTCTGTTCTTCCATTCTTTCTGACTTTCTGCCATGTCTTGGCCATTTGTCTCTTGTTCCGCCAATCTTCCTCGACTTCTACGTTCCACCATAGCGGCTGCGTCCACCTGCCTCCTGCAAGGGCGCCCTGTTTCCTATGTCTGATTATGCTAATGACGTCATGGTCTGTGTGCTCATAGTGGAATGTGTGAAGCTTGCTTTTCTGGCTTCTACTTCTGCCTTTCTCATTTGGGATTACATATAGATAGTGATCACTTCCGTGAAACCCCAGTGCACTCCATCTGCAAACCAGTGCGAAGGTGGAAGACACCAGTGCCAGGTCTTTGACACTGTCAGAGTCCCCTGTTTGAGTGGCCATTCTGGTTGGACAACTGGATGGAAGGACTTCCATCATTCAAGCACACAAAATAGGCTGACACCAGTGTCGATCACATTCATCGGAATATATTTCCCCTTATCTCATTTCACTCAGTACCAATAAATGTAAATCCATCCATTTTATTTCATATTTCATGTTTTCAATTTTCCATTTTTAATAAGTGTCCTAACGTTCCAAGTTCCTATTCTAGCTTGATGACGATCGGGTGTCACCAGTAGCACATGATGTCGTCTACCAAGCGAGGGTATTCCATTTGAATCCCCATTAATGTTGTTATTGTGAATTCCAAAATTGTGGCAATCCATGACTACATAGAAGTTACGACGACAATTTTCTGTTTCTCGGTGTCCTTTTATTTACGGTTGACTCTACTAGCCGTGGACTAAAGAGCTTCACCCACAAGGCAGTGAGGTTGTTACCCATTCCTTAGCCTTTTACTCTCCAGAGCATACCAGCAAGGCAGCAGGGCAGCCGCAGGTTCTACTGTCTATTGCATACAGATACTCTTCTACAAATACAAAAAGGCAAGCACAATGTATTTGAAAGTCTGGAATTTTGCAACATCTATGACCAAAAGAACTCGTACTAAAGGGTGGGAGTCAGTTTTACTGGAGGCTCTAATGTGAAATTAATCTACAATCTAGCAAAACAAATAAAAAAAAAATTCACATTATTTTTCAAATTAACATTTGTTCAACTTCTGGTACATCAGAAATTTAACAACTACAAAGAAGCTTTACCAAAAGGATTTATTAAGATTACCTTATGAGACAATATTTTAGCACATCCGTCACGTGAGTAAAAGTAAAAGTAAAGTACCCCCCGTCACGCCAAGAGGCGGCGTATAGGGAAATATGGTGTTAGTGACCCTATATTTTACAGACCTTCAGCACATGATTTTTGGGGTAATGTGGTCGGTATTACGCCCGTGCTGCTTTACTTTCCCAGAAAAAATCCGGTACCCATTTAAGGCTGGGTGAACCCGGAGCCGTCGGTTGGGATCGAACCCTACCTCTTGTCCGTAGTAGTCCAGTTCACTAACCACTGAGCTATCGCGGCTCCCACTAATTTTTAGGGAATTAGTAAAACCCAGGTGTCCTCGCCAGGGTACGAACCCCGGCTGTTGCCGTGGTAAGCCAACCGATCCGTCACGTGAACTAACTGTAATTTATGCAAGTTTAGGGACTAAGATTCTGGACTGGAAGAAATGCACACATTAAGTGAACATATTTTGAATATATTTTCTGCGGAGACTTTAATGCTAGAGGAAACCAGTGGGGTAACGTCATAACCAACAAGTAGGGAGAAGTCCTAAATAACGCACTTGTGTCAGTCGATTTAGTCTGCTTGAATGATAGAAGGGCAACAAGAATTGCCACTCGAACAGGGGACTCTGACAGTGTCATAGACCTTGCTGGTGTCTTCCACCTTCACACCGGTGTGTAGGTGGAGTGCACTGGGGTTCCAGGGAAGTGACCACTATCATGTGTCCCCCTAATTGAGAAAAGCAGAAATAGCAGCCAGAAAAGAAAGCTCCACACATTCCACTACGAGAAAACATACCAGGACGTCATTAGCAAAATCAGACATAGGAAACAGAGCGCCGCTCGTAGGAGGCAGGAGAGATGGACGCAGCCACCCTGGTGGAAACGTAGAAGTCGAGGGAGCTTGGCGGAGCTAGAGACAAACGGCCAAGACATGGCAGAAAGCCAGAAAGAAAGGAAGAACACAACCTGAGCTCTTGAAGCTTCTGAAAGTAGAGGTCAACCAAAAAATGATGCACTTTAAACTATGTGCTAAGCAGGCTAAGGATGCCAAATGGTATGACTTCTGTAAAAAAAAAAGTGTGCTCAGAAAAATCGCTGGCCACATTCTGACGCCTTCATCAGAGCATGAATGGCACAACACGACACAGAGGCATACCAGATTTTCAAAGCACAGGCCGGATATGACACAAATCTGATGAGAGCAAAGGGAAGACTCCGCTTGCCGCTACATTGAGCAGACGGGCCAAAGAAATGAGGCGGTAAGAATGAGGATACGAGGAACGCTGTCAAAATTGTGTAAGGATGTAGTGCTGGAAGAAGATCTCACAATCACAACCAATACCATTCGCACGACACTTAAAAGGTCACACAACACTGCTCCTGGCCCAGATGGTGTTCGGTACGATGACATTAGCGATTTAGCTGACGACGACGTGATAAAACTGGCCAATGAGTTTAATGCCAGTATTCGGAGTGGCCTGATTAAGGAGGAGTGGCTACACATCTACTTACTACCGCTACCGAAGCCAAACAAGGACCATTCTCAGATCAGTGTCTACAGAATCATCACAATGCAGAACACTGCGGGCAAGCTGCTGGAGAAAATAGTTGCCCGTGTCCTCACCTGTCACCTTGAACAGAAACGCGCATTCCAATCCACACTCGGAGGTTATAGATATAACAAAGAGACATGGTTCAATGCGGCAGTCTTTGCCTATGACGTCTTCGAAGGCATCCACAGACGAGAGGAGACATGTGCTGCTGCTATAGATCTGGAGGATGCACACAACAGGGTACCATTTGAATATCTCATGCATATGTTCCTCAAACTGGCGGTGCACCCTTTCCGCATTAGATGGATCGTCGCGGCACTGTTTCAGAAGAAGGTGATATTCAGATGTTGAAGTTGGTCTTCCGAGCCAACATCCATTTGTCCAGAGCTGCCACATGGCTCACCATTGTCACCAGTTCTATTTAACATTTACACAATAACGATCACGGAACAATTGCTCGATGGGAGGGGAAGAACTATGACTTTTGCTGATGATATTCTGGTATATCGACAGGGAAGAGACTGACGGGGAATCGCCTCCATAATGCAAGAAGAACTCGATAGCATTTCTTCCTGGTGTGGGGTTTCAAGTGCTTTGGTTAATCCTAATAAACCATCAGTTTCATGGTTCTCCCTTAACAATCATATCGTTACACTACACCTGTAGTACGAATGGGAGCTGATAAGGTGACCAGGGACAAGTTGATGACATACCTCGGAGTTAGGTTTGATCGCAGCCTGTGTTTTCGGGACCACGTCGACTATGTGATATAAAATCCCGCAAAGGATTAGCCGCCTTGAAGGTCATGGCAGCTGCCAACATCGAGCAGAGGCTACTTACTATTCTGTTCCAGGGACTTGTGCTTGCACCAATTGAGTATGCCCTGGCAATTCTTACAGTCAGTGTGACTCAAAATGATAGGCTGAAGAAAATACAAAATGAAGCCATGCGCATTATCTTGGGATGTACAAGGGACACTCCCTGTGTAGCAATGAGGCATCTTCTTGACTTTCCAACCATGGATGACAGAATCAAGATCTGGAGAGCACGAGCATACCTGAAGATTAGTGCAGATAAAGAGTATTGCACCACGTGCTCAACACAGGGATAGGTGCTAGGCTAAAAAGAGGCAAATCATGGGTGGGCCGAGAAGAAGATGTCATCAAACAGGTCTGTGGGCTTACCAATATCAGCGTTGGTGAGGAGTGGATACCGGTGACTACGTCATTCAAGGGGACTTTCTCGTGTATTGTCACACTCGACAGGAAAAGTAGGGAACAGAACCCGGTCGTGGTTAATGCTGAGGTCAACGGTCTCATCTGCGGTAACACCGATGAGAAAGATGCAGTCATCTATACAGACGGATCTGTAATACGACACCAAAGAAGTGCATGGGCATTTACAGCACGCTCGGCAGGCAGAATAGTCTACGAAGACAGGGGTGCATACGTCATAACCACAAGTAACATGACAATGGAGGTGATGGCAGGGACCAAGGCATTCAAATGGTTAGAGTCACAAGACTACACCCACACATGTATACTGAGTGATTCGATGAGCATGATAAAAAAGTGGAGGCGGGCTCTGTACGCATGCAATGGGTAGAGTTGTTGCAGAAATCCAAAATACGTAAGGTCACCTTTGAATATGTCCCTGGACATGCTGGAGTACGGGGAAACGAAAGAGCGGACAGATTAGCTAGCTGTGCTGCTGTTGAAGACGGGCAACCAATGGATCGGGGAGACATCATCAATGCCCTCCGAGATGTGGTAAGAGCACAGGACTTGGATAAACACAGATCCACGTCACTTCTTCAGATGATGGAAATGGGAGTTAAGATGGCTACAGCCAGAAATGAGAAACTTAGTGGCCGTGTAAGAAGACTTATCAACCAACATAGAACTGGAGTCGTCAGTCGCTGGACACTGCGGGAATTGCTGAGGATGGGATCTGAGCACCTATGGACATGTTCGGAGTGCAATGAGGATGACCCGCAAATAACTCAATAACTCAATCTGCTCTACAGTTTTGTTATAGTGTATTTAAAATAACTGGTTTCTCTACTTTCCTACTTTATTCTTAGTTGCCATAAAATTCAAAGAAAACCTGCATTCAATAAACCTGAGTCTGCTCAGCGAAAAGATTTAAGGCCAAGCCGCACCGAAAGTGAAGACGGTCGAACGTTCCTTTGTCATACGATACCATCATTCACCGTAAGCAATCGGAATATCGAAACACGATCCGGATGAAAAACAAAGCTCACGGAACACTGAACTCTGTAGCTCCGGCAGGAAGCCGGACTTGGAATATGAGAAAACTGCAAGAAGGAACATTTTTCAAACAGAGCCGCATGGGTTCCTGCCGCCTATCCGCCATATTGACCGGACGTCTTGGTGTTATCAATTGTTAAGAATTTGAAGTACACTCACGGCACCACTTTTAGGTGTTTAAATGATCTAATGTGCCTTCATGATCATCATGTGCCACACCGGTTGGCGTAGGCGATCTTGTCCTTCCACAATCTTCTATCTACCGTGCATCGTATCAGTTCTGTTGTTGACTGTTTTCCATGCCATGACACCAGACTATGCAGTATTTTCTTTCTTTGCCGTCAGCGATATCTCTTTCCCTGCATTTTGTTAGTTGTAACCAAGAATTCCAATTTTCCTCTTCTCATGATGTGCCCGAACAATGTTGATTGTTTCTTTCTGATGTTTATTAGGAGCTCCCTTTTTGTGTTTGATTCTTTGAGAATTTCCTTCTTGATCTTTTCAGCTGTCCATGGAACTTTCAACATTCTTTTGAGAAATCCCATCTCTATGGTCTCTAATCGTCTTTTCATTCGTTTGTTTACTGTCCATGATTCCCTTCCATAGATCAGAATTGGCTCTATATAACACCGATGAACTATTTCCCTATTTCTCACTTCTATTGACATAGATTTGTTGCATAAGACGGTTTTTTTATTTTCTGAAATGGTATTTTGGCCTGAGCGATTCTGCCTTTTATTTCTGTGGTGCATCTTTCATCTGATGTTATTATTGGGCTCAGGTATTTGATGTGTTGCACTTGTTTAAGATTTGTCCTGTTTATTTTTATGCTGCATGATGGTGATTATTGTTTCTTCTATATGACTATTACTTCTGTTTTCCTACTATTCTAACTGAGACCTTTCTGTTTCTTTCTTTTACTAATATGTCTATCATTTATTGTAGTTCATTCTCTGTCTCTGCTATTAAGACTGTGTCATCCGCATATTGCAAATTGTTTATGTTGTGACCGTTGACTTCAATTTCTAGTGTGCCAATGGAGAGTTTAGTTTAGTTTAGTTTAGTTTAGTTTAGTTTAGTTTAGTTTAGTTTAGTTTAGTTTAGTTTAGTTTAGTTTAGTTTAGTTTAGTTTAGTTTAGTTTAGTTTAGTTTAGTTTAGTTTAGTTTAGTTTAGTTTAGTTTAGTCGACAGGTCATCCTCATTGCGCATCGAACAAGTCCATAAGCTCTCAGATCTCTTCCGAAGTATATCCCTAACGTATAGCGGACTAACGACACCGGTGTTATGTTGGTTGAGAATTCCTCTTTTGATTCCCGCGTAGCGCTCTAGACTGGCATCTTCCCCCTTACAAGATATTCGTGATGTTTGTTAATGGCTGCGGATAATATTCTGAGTCGTTTTATCGTCCAGCATCATTGAGAATGTCAAATCGGTCCATTGCCAGTCCGCACACAACATCAGCCAAACTAGCTAGTATGTCAGCAAATTCATTATCTCACACCCGCGTGCCCTATCTATCTATTGACCTTTCGAGCCGTAACCGGCCCATAGGGCGTAGACCAAGATACACCTTCTCCTATATGAATTTTTGTTCTAGCAGTTTTCTTTTAAAGATATTTTATCAAATCTCGCCATCTGTCTCTGTTCTGTGCAAGCAGTTCTATCTCATTGAGGGAGCCGATTGCCCTGGCGCAACAATAAAGCCGACACTTTTTAGAATAGACTGCCCCAGAGACTCTAACCACTGCCGTCGATCACAGTCAGTTGCGAACTTTCTGATCATACTCATGGAGTCACTGAGGAAACACACATGTGTTTAAGTCTGTGTCATAAGACATTCTAATGCTTTAGTGACAGCCATAATTTCCGTGGTCAAACCACTTGTAGCTCGGAAAACTGAAATCTATTTGGAAAAATATCTGGCCAGATTGTATTTTGAAGGCCTTGAACTAGTGTGTTTGGTGAATGAAATTGTGTTTTTTGACAAGTCCATGAGGTTAGAGGTGTATGATGAGGATACGGACAAGTTAGTGGGTGATCACAAAAACAAACTAGAAGAAATCTTCACAATCCACAGCAAAAAGTGTCGGATGAAATTTTTTTTCGAGCAAGAAGTAGTGAGTCAGATAAAAGCTTTCCCAGTATTGAATTTAAGGAACGGTCCTCTTTTTTGATTATAAATCAGGTCACTGTTGAGAAGTGGCACCCAAACATGACAGTGGTGAATACAAGCTTTGCTTTGTATAATGACAATGCAATGATTTTCTTTAGGATCATCCAGAAAAGAGGCCAAACCCAGCCGAAATTTGAAAATTTCTGCTCTGAAATAAAAAAGGTAATGTAAACCACAACCACCAAACAATAGTGCTTAGAGTCTGAAGAGAGAGACTAACACAAGAAGTATGGATTTTTAAGTTTTTTTATGAAAAAGCCATGTAATGAGAAGAGAACAACTTGAATATATTGTAACAACTCGAAAAAATTGAGGGACGTAGAGATAGAGGGAAGCAAAAAGAAAAAAATAACAGACAGCTTAAGAGAATGGATTGGCAGAAGGTCAACAACAGAAATGATAAATAGCTGCCGAGATCGAAAGTTGTGGAGAGACATGATCACCTACGCCACTAGGCCCGGTACTTGATGATGATGAAAAAAGACTTTCCTTTCTCTTTTCCTTCACCAGTACTACTGTACATTATAACGCCTCATTCAATTACTGTAAACACAATTTTCATTCTATTATATAGCATTTACGTTTAATTTAATTATTGTAATCCCGAAATGTAATTCTTCATATAATTAGATTCCTGGTACGAGATACCACTGTGTTTTTTTTGGGGGGGGTCTGCTATTGAGATATATTCCAGCATTAAGTCTAAAATATAATTGCAGTTGTAATTAGTCGAAGGCCTCGGTATAACTGCAAACGAATTAGAATCCATAATTCGAAAAAACCGCCCGTTCCTGTGGAATCATCCGAATTAACATCTCATCTCATTGAAGGATCCAAACATTGAAAAGCACCAGTAGTCCCAATCGTAGCAGCTCAGCACACGCCAAAAGACATAAGGCGTAGCGACACTGAAATTGAACGCAGCTGATTTGCCCTTCGTCAAACGATACCATCATTCATCGTAAACAATCGGAATATTGAAACACGATACGGATGAAAAACACAGCTCACGGTGTGCACAGAGCACTCAATTCAGTAGCTCCAGAACCAAGCCGGACTTGGAATATGAGGAAACTGCAACAAGAAACACTTTTCAGACAGAGTTTCATCGGTTCTTGCTTCTTATGCGCCATTTTGACCTGAAGTTTCTGATTATTGCTGTGATTGAAACAATTATCAAAACAATACACAAATTGACATTATCCTTGATCCTTGCTGCGAAAAGTATATTTAGTATAATTTCTTAACTGCAGATATGTCATATTTACATTTATAGATCTTATATATCTAGTTTTGGTGTGCAAATTAGTTATCTAAATTTTGCCTTGTTTATCATGAGAATTTCATTATAGATATGTCCAAAATATATTTTTTTCCTCCAGTGGTGTGGCCACGATAGACATAGAATTGACCAATCTCAACATCAATCAGTGCAACCAGACAGAAAATGAAGGTGCCAAAGTTCTGGACATATTTCGAGGAACGCATAGCTGTCAAGCAACTACTATTGTGAGTTAGTCTTTTGTTCCTAATTATGTTTGTAGTTACACACGTTGAGCTCATTAAAAGCTAATTCAGCAGTATCATCCAAGATCTGTTACATTTCTTATAAGCAGATGAATACGTAGAATTGTAGATTTTTGTTTTATTATTTCTACCTGATTTTACCAAATAATATGCAATTTCCAAGAAGTTTTCTATTATTTCAAAAAGAAATGATGTTCTATTTAACATTACGTATGAACCATTTACTTCTTTTTCACCTCACCCTACACTTCCTGTGAAACATAGATCAACAATTTGTATTTCCGCGTTATGTTTGGTGCAATTTTGTAAAGATCATTTCATGTTTTTCCTAATATTTTTCATCCCCGTTTCCATTAGTCTTTTTCAAGTAAATTTTGGCCTTCTCCTTTGCTTTCTCCACTTGAGATTTCTGGGATGTTTGCCTAGTGTTTTCCCATAGTTATATGTTAGTAGTTTTGCCATGTCATTTCCATCCTTGTATTCTGCACAAACATCTATTAACGAGTCTTTATTTTCGCGATTGTCGCGCTTGCTGTGCTCATGCTTTTTCAAAGCCATATAATAAAACTGATTTAATATAGCAGTTGAACATTTTTATTTGGTATCAATCCTAATTTCATTTTAATTTCCATATGTTTCCTGGTACATTGAAAGTCCTTATTGCATTTTTATCCTTATCTTAGTATTATTATTTTCTCATCTTCTCCTTAGTAAGTCGTCGGATTATCTTCATCGTACATTGAACACGCATCTTAAGTGCTCAGAACTCTTCAGCAAATCCGGTAGGGTTGAAAGACTGAGAAATATAACTATGATGTTTCACAAGCCTTTCCTTGTTCTCACTGTAGCTACTGTAGTATATAAGAGGAGAGCTGAAATCATGAATGGTAGTCAGATAATAATAATTTAGGCAACATCCCTCTTAACTTGTACATCCTGGAGACGCGCCAGGGTTTCAGTATAGCGCACATCATCAAAATCTTTATCTCGCCCTACTTGAAGTGTTGATAATGCGCTAGGGATAAATGATCTGTTCACCACATGACACCATAAAAAAATACCATCAGATAGTACGTTCAACTTTTCACAACAATGATTTTACCTCACGTTATACGTACTACGTAACGTGTGTCGCCATCAGATTGACATGTTTATCCACAGCCAACTGTAGATTTACCTGAGCCTGTGGGCTGAGACGGAATTCCCGGAAAAGCACCAAGCGTGACGTTTTCAGTTTTACCAGCAGGGACGATTGTTGGTAGATTGACGTCAGCCGTCTATAGCTTCAATAGTTGAAAACGTCATTCTTGTTGAAGGGTTTTCCGGTTTTATTCTCTGCCCACGGGCCTTAGTAAATCAATAGTTGGCTGTGGTTTATCCCCAACACTCTAAAATAAGAAGGGCGAGATAAAGATTTTGAAGTACATACTTTAATTGACATTGAAATGTATACGGCACACATTAGAACATTAAATACAGACATTCAATATAAACTGAAATCCTCTCAAAGCACTACATTTAGAAGTTCATTTAATTTTAATTTGCACAGGAATATGTCTATTAAATCTTGTCAGACTTTGCATGTATGCATGTATGTATGTTGTGTGTTTCATTGTCTGTAAATATGTAATAAATCAGCCACACAAAAAACAGCGCATACGTGAAAAGTGAATAAAGTCTAATAAATTGTGTGTCTGCCTATAAGTATGTATGTATGCTGAACTGTGTAAGGCTTCTAACTTAGCTACTTGTGGTAACCAAATGCTACAAAGAAAGAGAGATTGAAAGTTTCCTATATATTTAAGTATTGGATAGAACATGAAAAATATTTATAAGAAAAACTACACATTACACAAAATAAAGTAGTAAAATTGAACAGGTAAGAAGTGTTATAACCTCTCAGTGATTAGGAACTAACAGTATATGTTGAATAAATGAACGTTTATTTATAAAATACTGAGGTAGATACTTTATTTCAAATGCTACGCGTAGCAGACAAGATTTATACCATTATGAGGTCATTAAATAACGAAGAGAATATTCACTCACAACATTTATAGACAATGATATAGTAACTGATTATTTTAAAAATAACATTTTTTCGATGCATACATTGTCTTTGTCTAACTTGAATTAGTATATTTTCTTGCACAGTGTGTTTCCTTAAACGAGGGGTTTCGTGCTGGAGCTTACAACTGTGCCTGTCAAGATGGTTTCTACTTCCCCAACACTTCGGCCGCTCTAAAAGCTTTCAGTGGTAAAGATATTGAGCAGTATTTTGAAACTACCAACAGCAGTTCATTTGCTCCTCAGGTATTTATGCTAATTTTTTATATTTTTGTTCTCCATGTGCTCCAACATGCAGTCAAATACTTCCTGTTTCTTTCACTGATAGAAAATGCACTCAAGGAAGCCCTGCAAACATCCCTATTTCTCAGTACTGGTCTGCCCTTTGGTCACTTTCCGTCCCTAAGTTCACCATTCAATACTTGTTTTTTAATACGATTGTTGGCCATTCTTCTTACGTGACCCAGCCATCTTAATGAAGTCTCCGATTTCTAAGTGTTCCCATGAAAGATGGGAGTTTGGTTCCTCGTAAGATATTATTTTTGGATACTTTGTCCTGCCATTTGATGTTCATAATCTTTCAATGTACGTCAGGCTATAAAATCTGAAAATGTGATGTGGAAAAACGCTATACAAACAATGAAAAGGGGAAAAGCTGCAGGACCAGACAACATACAGATATAGATTATACAGTCACTAGAATATTTTGGCATTGAAGTGATCACTAACATATGCAACGACATGTACTATACACAATACTAAACATCAACTTTCATTGCATTGCCTAAAAAACGGTGAAGTTGAATGCAGTGATTTTAGAACAGTAAACGTAATGAGACATGTAACAAAAATCTTGCTAAAAGTTATAAAATGGAAGGATTCAGAATAAAATCAATATGGAATTAGAATAACAACAATTTGGATTTAGGAAAAACAACGTGATAAAAGAAGCCATATTCTTCTTGAGGACGTTAATTGAAAAATACACAGAAGTAAACAAACCATTATATACCTGCTTAAAAATTCGTCCTAGCAAAAATGATAGAGGTAGTCACAAACCGAGAGGCAGTGATCATTGGTACAGACCTATACATTAACTCCGCTAGTTTAAGAATATTCAACATATACTGTCCAAATGACAAATTACTGAAGCTGGAGTCAATGGAAATAACACCATCAAAGTATCTGGTAGTAGGAGACTTTAACAGCCACTCTGAAAGATGGGGATATAAGGAGTCCAATGCTCGAGGTAAAGAAGTGGAAAAATGGGAAATAGACAACAACCTATTCCTCATTAACTCTAGAGAGGGCCTCCCAACCTTCTACTCAAGAATATGGAAAACTACTTCCACTCCAGATCTAGCATTTGCAACTGGAGACATTTCCATCAAAATAAACAGAAAAGTGCTGAACCAACTCGGAGATAGTGACCACCGACCTGTTACACTTTCAGTGGGTCTTGCTCACAAACAGGAGTTGCAAAAACCTCTTCCCCGTTGAAACTACAAAAGAGCAGATTGGGCAAAGTTTGCCAGGCTCACTGATGCATATACCGCGCCTATCAACACCCACGAAAAGAAGGTCAATAATATGATAGAGCGGTTAACAAATGGAATCATGATAGCTGCTAAAGAATCCATTCCTAGAGGTGCAAGAAGAAACTACAAGCCATCCTGGAGCAAGGAAATAAAAATACTTAAAGAGGAACTGGACTCTTCTGGTGTTAGTTAAAAAGTTAGTTAGTTAGTGTTAGTTAGTGTTAAAAAGAACCATAGACCCAAAGCATAACGAGAGTGTGTATCGACATGGAGAAGGCTTTTGATAGGGTATGGCTAGAGGGTTTAAAGAACAAGCATTTTAGACTTGGCATCGAGGGTCGTTTATTCATTTGGGTCTCTCAATACCTTCAGGATAGAACGGCCAGAGTACAAGTACAAGGTCAACTAAGTAAGAAGGTCACAATCCAACAAGGTATCCCACAAGGCGGAGTCTTGTCCCTAACACTCTTTTTAATTTTCATAAATGACATCGTAATGGATATTCCAACCCGAATACACTCAGCAATATACGCAGATGATTTGGCATTGTGGGCTGGCGAGGAAAGTATGTCGGTGGCTGGTTCCAGGATGCAAGATGCCCTGGGCGAACTTGAAAAATGGACGAACAGCTGGTTCTTGCCAATTAACGAAAAAAAAACTGCATGTACAATTTTCAGCTTATGAAGAAACACACTCTCTGCAAACTTGAAGATAAAAGACCATACACTCCCTATTGACCAAAACCCAACATATCTTGTCGTCACTATGAATCGCAGAATGATTTGGAAAAATCAGATAAACAGAGCAAGAAAAAAACCGAATTAATATTATGAAGAAATTGGCAGGAACGGACTGGTAGGGGGGAGGGCAGATAGCAATATCTTGAAACGACTATACGTCGGAAGGGTCAGACCAGTTCTAGAGTATGGAGTCACAGTCTGGGCTATGGCTTCCAAATCACACCTTAGCAAAATTAACAGAGCACAGAACCAAGCTGCCCGTATCATCACTGGTGCTATGAAACCTACACCTATCGAAACTCTAGAAACAGTAACAGGTTTACAACCCTTATATGACAGACGGGTCACTAGGGTATTGCAACAAGCGGAGAAATATAGAAGGCTCCTTAGCCACCCCATGCAGCAAAGAATAACTGGTTTCGGATTTGTACGACTAAAGAGGAGCAACTTCGCTGCAATCGCCAATGAACTAACTACTGGAGACACAGTACTTTCCCAAACAATACCGAAACCCTTGGGTCCGTCTGATATATCTCCTCATGGGAAACATAAAACACCAGAACTTATGAAAAATATAACAGGAATCATGAAAAAAGGCACTCGATCAGACACAGAAAGAAAACACATTGCAGAAAAATACATACACGATACCTACTCACAGGACTCTTAGTCCCTCATATACACATATGGCTCTGCTACAAATGCCACCAGAAATGGAGGGGGTGGTGAGTTCTTGACGCTGAATAACCAGGACGAGATCACCAAGTCAATAGCTACTGTTAAATTCTCAAACAACTTTAAAGCAGAAACTGAGGCCCTCAGAGATGCTGCAACACTGGCTACTCAACACAAAAATAACATGCACAATAAATTGGTGATTCTGACTGATGCACTGTCAGTACTATCAGCTCTAAAAAGCCCCAAGAACAATGAACTAGATGACTTGAGAACAACCCTGGACCAACTGTGCAATAACTTCCAAAGAGTAGTCATTCAGTGGATACCATCACACTTTTAAATATACGGGAACGAACACGCAGACAAATTAGCCAAAGAGGGAGGGAGATTACCACAAGAGAACCATCCGCTCAGTTATGATGAAACCAAATCCATCCTCAAAGGCCAGTACCATGAAAAATGGAAACGAGAACACCCAAAGCATAACGAGAGGGACGGATACCCATCAACTATTAAGGAGGGATCAAGTCACCATACTTCGCCTACGCACTGGCCACAATAGAATGAGAAATCACATGTTCACCAAATTCAAAATAGACACAACCAGCCTGTGGGAGCCGCGATGGCTCAGTTGTTAGTGAACTGGACTACAAAGGACAAGAGGTAGGGTTCGATCCCAACCGACGGCTTCCGGTTCATCCAGCCTTAAATGGGTACCGGATATTTAACTGGGAAAGTAAAGCGGCATGGGCGTAATACTCACCATATTACCCCATAAATCATGTGCCTGTAAAATAAATAAGGTCTGTAAAATTTATGGGCACTAACACCATATTCTCTATACGCCACTAGGCGTGGCGGGGATACTTTACTTTACTTTTTTACAACCAGCCTATGCCACTGTACACTGGACAATATGACTACAAAACATGTTCTACAGGATTGCCCCCAGCACACAGACCTGAGAAGAGCAATGTGGTCCACACCCACCTCCCTGGAAGAAAAACTATATGGGGCAATCGAATCACTCAAACAGACAGCTGACTTCTTGAGAGAGTCTGGAATCCTACTCTGATTGAGTCTTGATCGCAGAGAGAGAAAGAGAGAGAGAGAGAGAGAGAGAGAGAGAGAGAAATATACCTGCCTCATAGACTACACAAAAGCTTCTGATAGCATACACCATAAACAACTTATAGACTGCTTAAAAGATATACATCTAGATGGCACATACATACGACTGATATGTAATTTATACTGGGAGCAAACAGCAATAATACAATATAACAAAAAGAACTATACACCTATTATACCATAAACATAGGAGTAAGATAAGGATGCATCCTATCACAAAGCTTGTTCAAACTGAGCAAATCTTTAAAAATATCGCATAGATGCCAGGGCTAAACATTAATGGAAAATAATTAACCTAAATACGATTAATAACCTAAGAAATAATTATGGTAATTTTTTTTACCAACAGAGAATTCTAAAGATCTACAATTACTTAATGAAATGAACTTCGATATGAATATCAAAAAGACTGAAATTATGATCATAAACAAAGATAATACTCCAGAAGGGAAAATGACGGCGACCAGTCGACTTCAAAAGGAACTTGGAGATCTTCTTCCTCTTTCCTTCCTCATCTGCTTTTCAGCGTCGAGGGGAGATATAATTTGCGGTCTTTTGCTCTTCTGTTCGCCTCTGCTACTGTTATGTTTCCTAGTGCTTCTAATATTCCATCGATCCATCTTTTTTCGTGGTCGACCCTTGGGTCTGGTGTTCTCACATTGTTTGCTGAAGGCTCGTTGTGTTGTATTTTGATCTTTCTGCCATGTTACGTTGCCAAACCATTTTATCTGTTGTTTCCTTATATATTCTATGGCGGGGGCTATTTATGGCTTTTTTCTCAGTTCTTCATTTCTGATCTTATCTCTCAGACTGTTTCCTATCATTCGTCTAACACATTTAATCTCAGTAGAGGCTATTTTTCTTATTGTTCTTGCATCTAGGGTCCAGGTCTGGCACAACGTTGGGATGAATATTGTATTGTATAGTGCTCGTTTTTCCTCCAGAGTTATTTCCTTGTTGGATAATAGTGGTGATAACTGTCCAATGATTTGACAAGCTTTGTTGCATCTTGATTCTATCACTGCTGTTTGATAATTATCGTGTGCCACTAAACATCCTAGGTATTTGAATTCCTCTACTTGTTTTAATTGTCTGCCTTCTATAGTTATGTTGATGTTCATTCATGACTTCTGTTTTATTGATGTTGATTTTCATGTTGTGTTTCGTGCCTGAGCTGTTGAGTTTGTTTAAGTGTTCTTGTAGATCTTCTATTGTTTCATGTATTAGTGCCTGATCGTCTGCAAATAAAAGATCTAAAGTCTCCAAACTCGGCTTTGAAGAAATCTTTCGGAGATATTTATGTTGATGAGTCCAACATACTATTGTGGCATGGATTAATAATGCCGGAAAATCCACCATACAACAAAGGGGCATTCAAAATAGAAATATAACATTTCCAGTAGAGTATACATTTAAGCCACCAAAGGTTGTGTTTAAAACAAAAATTTACCATCCAAAAATGGTTTAGAAGGGTCAGGTGTGTCTATCAATCATTAATGCTGAGAACTGGAAGCCGGCAATCAAAACAAACCAAGTCGTGTGCTCTCTGATCTCACTTATAAACGACCCAGAACCCGAACACCTTCTGAGAGCTGATCAGGCGGAAGAATACACCAAAGATTGGAAAAAGTTCCTGAAAATTGCTGTTGAATATACGAAAAAAATAACCTGCTGATTAATAGTGTTCACACACGCAGTGCCGCAAAATTCATCACTCTACCCTTGCAATAAACGTTAATTACTGAAAGGATGAGAAACAGCGAATTTACTGGTAGATTTTGTTATTTTTTCCCTCTCTATAATTTTTATTTTTATTTTAGTGGTTTCTTTTAATTTTAGTCCAGAGAGAATGTAATTTTCTTTGTTAGAATTAATTAGTCGATTAAATGTGCACAAGTTGGATCATTAGCCATGTGGGCACAAGAGTTGATGGGTGTTTTCGTTGTTCTGTGTGATTTATCATGTCTTAGTACACACTTTTGTCATTTGCGACAGCTGCCCAAGATGAAGCCTGTCATCTTGTTGTGTAAGTGTAACAATATGTTAGTAAGAACATCAGTCACTTGTGATATCGGCACAAGCGGCGAAGATTTTTAGTGTATTGTTATGTGTAGATGAAATGTCATAACAAGAATTTTTACCCCTTTATAATTGAGGTACTACCATGTATTCCTGAAGCAAGGGGAGAACTCCGCCTAATGGACATGCTAATTTCTTTTCTGTTTTTTCTTTTTTTTAACATACATTTTCTTTCTATGGCCTTGAAACTTGGCACTCAGACCAAGAATGAACAAAGTTTATAATGTTAAACTCAGTTTATTTTTTTTTTCTTTTAAATTCAAGTTTTTAAACGCCCACCGACATCCTTCCACGAAGCGCTATAAAAAAAAAAAAAACATCCCATAGAAATATTGATGTCACGTCACCAGCCGAACCAATTGCCTATATTTCTCATATTTCCATTGTAACTACGACCTTTAGAATGTCATAGAAGAAAAGTAAAATCCACAAGCGAAATTGTGTCGCATATACTTCACAAATAAAACTATTTTTAAAACAAATTCATTTGCGGAATGTAAAACACAAGTATGAAGTTTATATTAGCATTATTAAAGTTACCAGAAATCTGCAACAAAAAAGGCACGTATTTTTTTGTAAAAATAAACATTTTCGAAGTATAAACACTTGTACTTATTTTTTTTCACTTGATAGTTACAGCTATTAAAAGAAGTTAATTTTTCTATGTATTGATAACCCAAATTGTAATTTTCCGAGGGTTGATGGAACATGGGCAGAGAACTAAGTGTAAATCTGCAGTAGTTATCGGCTTGCACAACTTGGTGACCAAACGTGCAGGAAGTAGAGACAAGCAAAAGGGTTCAACTGTCAGTGACATTAGTATAGGGTGACCATTCGTCCCCGATTTTAGGGAACAGTCCCCGAAGTGTAGAAGTTGTCCCCGAAAGAAATTTGTCCCCGATTTCAGTGAATAAATAAATGTTCATAAACGGAAAACAGACCTCTTTCAAAATAATCACTAGGACTCAGGACGTTACGGAGCTGTGTTTCTTTATCCCAGACTGAGCGGCATTAGCAGGAAGATAAAAGAGAAGACTTGGACGCGTTGTGTCGGAGATAGCTCTTTGAACTCTTGAAGCGGGGGTGCTACGTCATTTCTATTCCAGCCACTGACTTCTATTGGGATGGGTTTAATTTTTTAAAAAGCAGACACTCTCTCTCTCTCCCCACCCCTGCCTTTCCGGACATCTCCCGCCAAAGTATCTTTCCCGGCCAATTTTCAAATCAGTCCGAGTGTAATGACAGTACAGTGCAGTCGTTTTTTCTATTTGTGATCGGTGGACGTCTGTTGCATAAAAACAATGATTTCCAAAAAACGTATGTGTCATTTTAGTGATTCGCTGAAATCTGAATTTCCATTTATTATACAAGCAATTTTAGAGGATGGAACGCTAGTGAAATGTAATATCATCATCATCATCATTATCATTGGGTGCCTTCTCCGCATCGAAGGTTGGCTACCATGGAGCGCCAATTCCACTCTGTCTCTTGCTTTGATGGTGCAGATTGTCATAGGCTGACTTGTCCATCTTTTGATGTTACGAATGTAATATATGTAGTTCAAATTTTTCTATAGCAGGTGGTGGAAGGACATCAATAACTGATCATCTACATGCAAAAAAGCATAAGGATGCGCTGCTTTGTAAGTCTCAGTCTGGGTGTATGACAAATTATTTTTTGTAAAACAGAACCCTCAAAAGATGAATACACTCTAGCTGTTCATGAAGGAACCTTCCGATTCATACTGTGCTTCATAATTATAGTTTCCGCACTATGGATTGTGCAACAATTCTACAAAAGAAATTTTCAAAGAAACAATTTTCCTGTGCAAGAACAAAGTGTGAATCCATAACATAATTACCAATGTTTTTGCTCCTTGGGCTATTGATGAACTAAAAAATGACCTCAAATATGTCAGCTTCGTAACATTGTCTTGCGATACATCTAATCATAAACATGTTAAGCTACTTCCTATTTTAGTTCGTTATTTTTAGGCTTATGAGCTGGAAACTCAAGTAAATACCAAACTGATTGCTTTCATAGATATCCAAGGAGAAACGTCCGACATAATATCTGAACAATTGTTGAAAGCAATTGATAATTTTGACTTAAACAAAAAGATTGTTGGACTCTCAGCAGACAATACAAATACAAACTTTGGAGGCTTGTTGAGGAAAGAGAGATATAATGTCATAACTAAAATAAAGTCCAAGTTAAACAGACCCCATAATAGATCTTGGTTGCAACGCACACATAATTCACAATTGTGTAAAAACAGCATTTGATTCCATGCCTATGGATATGGAAGTGATTGTAACAAAAATATTTGGATACTTTCACATTTACACGGTTCGTGTAGAACGCCTAAAAGACTTCTGTGAATTTGCTGGACAGGAGTTTAAGTAATTATTAGGTTATTCGAATAAAAGGTGGTTGTTATTACTTCCAGCCTTGGAAAGAATATTGAAACTGTATCAATCACTGAGATCTTTCTTATTGTCAGAAACACACTGTCCTACAATATTGAAACAATTCTTTGAAAACAGTAAAAAAGAGCTTTGGCTCAGCTTTGCTCATTCTCACGCAACACTCTTCCATGAAACAATTAAGGCGATTGAAGGTGACGACAAGAGTGCAACAGAATCAGCACTAGCTGTGAACAATCTCATGATAAAATTAGAAACTCGACGCGATGAAAATTTCATCCCACACATGGTAAAGAGTTTGCTAACTGATTTAGTAGAAAGTGGTGACATCCAAATGGAAAGGTATTTCCAAATAAGTAAAGAATTCTATAATACTGCTGTACATTACTTGCAGTCTTGGAACAAGCACAATGAGGACTTGTCACAACTGAGCTGCCTTCTCTTGGATAATGTGCCTGAAAGGAAACATTTTGATAATGCAGTAGAACAGATATCTTCAAAGTGTCATGAAGTTGTAAACGTCAATCGTAGTGAGCTCTTTGATGAATTTACTTATTTGCGAGGCCATCTATTGCAAAAAGAATGTGAGTGGTTCAGTAACAAGCCCCCATGTAGAAAATGGAATGAAGTACTCAGGTACTTGAAAGAAAATAATGTACCACATGCTAATGTGAAGAGAATTCTTGAACTTTTTATGTGCTTACCTAGCAGCAATGCATCCGTAGAAAGACTATTTTATCAAATGAACTACATCTGGTCCGAAGAGAAATCACGGATTAATGTGAGCACGGTGCAAGCCATGTTAACAGTAAAAACTAACATTAATTTATCGTGTGAAAGCTTCAGTGAAAAACTTGCTTCAAATAATGAGATCTTGAGAAAGATACACTCAAAAAACAAGTACCACGTCGAGGCAACAACCTCTTCAGTAGAAATAAGGTACTGTAAACATTACTTTAATATTGCAATTGATATCTATATGTTGTTTAAATTTTTTTAATTTTAAACTTTTTTTTTGTTATTGAGAAAAAAAACTATCTATTGTAATTTCATTAAGTGCGTGTATCGCATTAGTACCGTGAATATTAACAAAAATAAAATCAAACAGCAAATAAACACAGTTATTATGAAATTTAAACTTATCTTTTTTTTTTTTTTTGCATCTACAAAATTTCTTGCGCACACACAGTCACACACCCACCAACACATATTATAAATATATATATATATTATATATATATATATATATATATATATATATATATATATATATATATATCGTCCGTCCCCGATTTTGTGGGACAGTCTCAGAAATAAGCAAAAAAATCCCCTGAAATGTAAAAAATATGACAATTGTCCACGAAAACAATGAGGAAAAAATGGTCACCCTACATTAGTACCAACAGTCTAAGTGCTCTGGTTCTTTTGTTATGTATGTTTCTGATTCTTTGTCAATGCAGACCTACATAGAAGCTCTCAAATTGTGTTCTCACATTAATAAATGTCCCTGAAATTAATACTTGTAGGCGAATTAACAATTTCTGGTATGCGTAAAATTAGTGTTGCGACTTCTGCCCTACAAGAATGTACAGTTTGATTCCTAAAATAGTTGGCCAAGTTGTTTAAAGGAATTCCTGGCAAGCAGAACCTGGGAAGGTAACAAGATCAAGGAAGACCAGTTATCCCCTCATCATCACCATCAGATGTTGAGGTTCACATCTATATATGATCACTTGTGGCACAATAACAATAATGTATTTTTATTTTTTGTTGAGTTTGGCTTCTTTCATTTTTCCTTGCTAAAAAAAATGTTAGACATTGGTTATTCTTTGATATGGTCGAAGATGTTATATTTCTGGGGTGAAATAGGCTGTGATCACGACTCATTTAGTCTTATTTTCTAAATACCCTTATCAGTTTGCTTTCTGTATCAAAGTTTTACTTCTGGTACACAGTTTCTTTTCCAAGCTAGTGGGTCATATTTTTCTACGCGGCCTATATGTAAAGAAGTCTTGGGGGCCTGGTAGCCTAGTTGGGAAAACCATCTTACTGGGCTACAACCATGTTCGCTTCCCGCTGGAAGCAGTGTGAATTGAACTCGTGGTTGGAAAAAAAAATACCCCCGCGGTCGACCCAGCCGCTGGCAGAAATGGGTACCAGGTAGCTCTCATGAAAGGTGAAGAATGCCGCTTCGCATAATGAGTTTCGATGCTTGAAGCGACATTATCCGGAAGTCATCGAACACTTCTGGATAGGTGGTCGAGCACATAGGGGTGAAAACTCGCGTGCTAAAATGCCGATTAAATTCTCGTACTTTACCTTTACCTAATATTCAAAACCCACAAGCGGATATCAAAATCGAAAGGAAAAGATCTGGATCAGTTCAGAGCTAAGTCTACCTTGGACATACTTTAACCAGTGATGGAAAAATTAAAACTGAAATAAATAAAAGAATAGGAATGGCAAAAAGCAAGTTTAATGCCACGAAAAATACACTAACATCAAAACAAATAAAACCAGGGCTAAAACTAAGTATAACAAAATGGTATATCTTCTCAACGTCCCTGTGTGGTGCAGAAACATGGACAAGAAAACAGAACAGAAAATTGAAGACTTTGAAATGTGGATTTATAGAAGAATAGGAAATATTGGATGGAAAGAAAGGAAAAGAAAACACACGATGAAGTCTTTAAATAACTAAAAATGAAAAGAGAACTACTAAACATAATACCAACTTGCGATTTTTGTGGCAAGTTAAAAGACTCAGCAGCCTGCTAAAAGTAATTATGGAAGGGAAGATGCAAAGTAAAAGAGGCAGAAGCAGACAAAGACTAAGATGGATGAGTAACATAAAAAGATGGACAAGTCAGTTTATGACAATCTGCACTATCAAAGCAAGAGGCTGAGCGGAATGGCACTACATGGTAGCCAACCTTCGATGCGGAGACGACACTCAATGATGATGATGATGATGGTGATGGTGATGATGATGATGATAATGTTGATAATACTGATGCTGATGGATGAATCTTTCAAAGGCAAAGCGCATGAAAGCTGTTTAATCTTTTCTGCTACCCTGCATAGGTAGTCCAAGTTTCTGATCCATGTAGAAATATACTAAGCACACAATTTTGGTGCATTTGAATCTTAGTCCTGACTAAATGTCGATGCTAACTTTCCGATTCCGGAATTTATTTCCTCTTCGTGTGAGATGGTGGTTGTGGCTATAGAACCCGAGATATGTGAATTTTCTCACATATTCAATGGGTGTGTCATTTAATGTTATAGGTGTGGGTATGGCTACACCATGTTAAAACACCCCAGTCTTCTGTAAACTCGTTTACAGGGAGAATAAATCACATGATCTAGCTAGACTGCCAATCATTTACGGCAGGACGAATTCATCGTGAGCAACCAGTGCTGCATCATCACCAAATAGAAGCTCCTTGATAAGGTTCTCAGTTGTTTTAAATTTTGACCTCAGACATTATGGATTAAATAATGAGCCGTCAGATCTTGTACGAATGTAGGTGTCTCCGGAGACGGTTTCAAACGCATTGTGTACAAGGGCAGCGAAACATATTCCGATCAGGATAGGGGCAAGGACACGTCCTTATTTGACTCAATAATTCATCTAAAATGGCTGGAGAGATCTACCGTCGAACTGGATGGTGGAAACCATATTGTTGTTAAAGGACATAATCATCTTGAGTAATGTAGGTGGGCAGGGTAGTGAGATAAACGAAATAGAGGTCTTCTTTGTTCTTTGCATTGCTCTTGCAATTGACGAAATACAAAGACTAGAAGAGGAACTGGACTCTGCCAGAGAACTAGCTGAAACATCACACAGCACAGAGAGCAACATTGCATACAAAGCAGCCTCGGTCAAATACAAACGTGAGGTCATGATATCAGCAAGACAGAGCTGGATGGACAATACAGAGAGCCTTAATCTAGACAAAAATGGTCATAAACTATGGAAACTTGCCAAAGCTCTGAGCGACGAAAACAACTGCCGACCTCCAATATCATTAGCACACAACCATATTATCCTCACAGGCAAAAGGGCAGCAATTCTACTGATAGAGACTTACAAAAACATTAGTAGAATAAACATTCCAATAGACAAACAGAAGGCTGCAAGGCTTTTGATAGAGTATGGCGAGAGGGTTTAAAGAACAAGCTTTTTAGACTTGGTATCCAGGGTCGTTTATTCAATTGGGTCTCTCAATACCTTCAGGATAGAACGGCCATAGTACAAGTTCAAGGTCAACTAAGTAAGATGGTCTCCATCGAACAAGGTGTCCCACACATTCATCACAGTCTTGTCCCCAACACTCTTTTAAATTTTCATAAATGACATCGTAATAGACATTCCGCCCAGAATACACTCAGCAATATAAACAGATGATCTGGCGTTATGGGCTCGCGAGGAAAGTATGTCGGTGGCTGGACCGAGGATGCAAAATGCCCTAGGTGAACTTGAAAAATGGACGAATCAACGTCTTACCAATCAACGAAAAAAAGAACTGCATATACAATTTTCGGCCTATGAAAAAACACACTCTCTGCAAACTTGAAGATAAAAGACCATACACACTCAATTGACCAAAACCCAACATATCACCATGAATCGCAGAATGACTTGGAAAAATCAGATAGACAGAGCAAGGAAAAAAACCAGAAAACGAACTAATATTATGAAGAAATTGGCAGGAACGGACTAGGAGGGGGGTAGGGCAGATAGCAATATCTTGAAACGACTATACGTCGGAAGGGTCAGACCAGTTCTAGAGTATGGAGTCACAGTCTGGGCTATGGCTTCCAAATCACACCTTAACAAAACTAACAGAACACAGAACTAAGCTGCCGGTATCACCACTGGTGCTGTGAAATCTACACCTATCAAGACTCTAGAAAAAGTAACAGGTTTACAACCCTTATATGACAAACGGGTCACTAAAGTATTGCAACAAGCGGAGAAATATAGAAGGCTCCTTAGCCACCCCATGCACCAAAGAATAACTGGTTCCGGAATTGTACGACTAAAGAGGAGCAACTTCGCTGCAATTGCCAATGAACTAACTAATGGAGACCCAGTACTTTCCCAAACAATATCGAAACCCTTGGGCCCATCTGATATATCTCCTCATGGAAAACATAAAATACCAGAACTTCAGGAAAATATAACAGGAATCATGAAAAAGGCACCCAATTAGACACAGAAAGAAAACACGTAGCAGAAAAACACATACACAGATACCTACCCACAGGACTCTTGGTCCCACATATACACATATGGCTCTGCTACAAATGCCACCAGAAATGGAGGGGAAGGTGTGTTCTTGACGCTGAATAACCAGGACGAGATCACCAAGTCAATAGCTACTGGAAAATTCTCAAACAACTTTAAAGCAGAAACTGAGGCCCTCAGAGATGCTGCAACACTGGCTACTCAACACAAAAATAACATGCACAATAAATTGGTGATTCTGACTGATGCTCTGTCAGTACTATCAGCTCTAAAAAGCCCCAAGAACAATGAACTAGATGACTTGAGAACAACCCTGGACCAACTGTGCAATAACTTCCAAAGAGTAGTCATTCAGTGGATACCATCACACTTTTAAATATACGGGAACGAACACGCAGACAAATTGGCCAAAGAGGGAGGGAGATTACCACAAGAGAACCATCCGCTCAGTTATGATGAAACCAAATCCATCCTCAAAGGCCAGTACCATGAAAAATGGAAACGAGAACACCCAAAGCATAACGAGAGGGACGGATACCCATCAACTATTAAGGAGGGATCAACTCATCATACTTCGCCTACGCACTGGCCACAATAGAATGAGAAATCACAACTTCACCAAATTCAAAATAGGTACAACCAGCATATGCCACTGTACACTGGACAATATGACTACAAAACATGTTCTACAGGATTGCCCCCAGTACACAGACCTGAGAAGAGCAATGTGGTCCACGTCCACCTCCCTGGAAGAGAAACTATAAGGAGCAATCGATTTGCTTAAACATACAGCTGACTTCTTGAGAGAGTCTTGAATCTTACTCTGATTTGGTCTTGATCGCAGAGAGAGAGACAGAGAGAGATAACGGTGGTTGACTATGCAGCTCTAAAACCGCAAGGAGTCTCAGGAACGACACATTCTGCCAGTTGATGTATGTGCTTTAAATAATTCTTGCGAATGTCTTTCCAGATATACTTAGGATGGGGCTCTCTGTGTAGCAATGAGGCATCCATTGCATCATGAGCTCAATACAGGGAAGGGTGACAGGCTAATAAGAGGTAAATCATGGGTAGGCCGAGCAGAAGATGTCATCAAACATGTCTGTGTGCTTACCAATATCAACGCTGGCTAGGAATGGATACCGGTGCCACAGTCATTCGGGGGTACATTCTCATGTATTGTCACATTCGAAATGAACAGAACTCAGTCGTTGTCAATGCGGAGGTCATCTATCTCATCTAAAATAACACCGATGAGAAAGATGCAATCATCTATACAGACGGATCTGTAATATGACATCAAAAGAGTACATGGGCATTTACAGCACGCTCGGTGGGCAGAGTGGTCAAGGAAGACAACGGTGCATACGTTATGACCACGGGTAGCATGACGATGGAGGTAATGGCAGTGACCAAGACATTCCTCTTGGTAGAGTCACAAGACTACATCCACGCCTATATACTTGAGTGATTTGATGAGCATGATAAGAAAAGAGGAGTCGGGTTCTGTACGTATGCAATGGGTAGAGTCATTGCAGAAGTCAGAAATACGTAAGGTCACCTTTGTCTACGTCCTAGGACATGCGAGAATACGGGGAAATGAAAGAGCGGACAGGTTGGCTAGCTGCGCTATTGTTCAGGACGGTCAACTAATGGATCGGGCGGACATCATCTATGCCCTCAGAGAATTGAGAATTGTTGAGGAGGGGATCTGAGCACCTATGGAAATGTGCGGAGTGCAATGATGATGACCCGCAAATAACTCAATAACTCAGGATGGGTATACCCCTATAGTTGTTACAATCGCCCATGTCACCTTTATTTTTTTATAAAATTACAATCTTGCATCTTTCATGTCCTAGGGTGTATCTCCACTTCTCCAGAATTATACTTAGAGTTTGAAGTTTTGGGGCAATGGTGTTTCTCGATTTTCCTTGAGTATTTCGGTGGTGATGTTGTTACCAGAAGCTTTTACACTTGAAAGGTCAGAGTAGATATCATGAATTTCCTTCTCAGTTGGTGTATTTTCCATTTCGGTCAGCACTGATTATTTTGGGACCAGCTGGTCTAGCTTTAAAAATCTATCCATCTATCTATCTATTGTCCTTTCGTGACGAAGATGGCACATAGGGCAGAAATGATTTACTCTTGTGTCTGACGATCTTTCACCTGTCAGACCTAGCACTGGATCTGCATTGTGTCTCGCCACATGGCTCAATTCTTGGCGAGTTGCTTAATCTCGGCGAGGGAACTGATGTCTGCTGTTGTTGCCTCTCGTTTTGATGTTTTTTTAGTGTTTTATCTAGGTAAATTTCTTTTTCTTTTACCATCTGGTTCCCATTTGATGCTCTGGTCTGAGATTTTTTAATTGTCTCTTCTTTTCACATGACCAACATATGGCCCCTTTCTTCTCTTAATTATAGTTCATATTTGGTAGATGTTTTGCAATTTCTGTTATTTATGCATTAGTCTTAACTCATTCAATGGTATATGAAGTGTTAGAAGTATACTACAAGTCCAATTTTCATATTCATTGATGACATGGCATTTGTTGTGTTTTTTTCTTGCATAATTTTACATTGAATTCACATTGACCATACAATTGACATTCAAGTGCCCACCCAATGTCAACTGTACAGCAATTCTGCATAATGAAGTCTCTGGCCATTCCAAATAACAAGGGAAATAAAATACATCCTTGTTTTACTCCGGTACCAAGCTATAGCTCGTTTCAAATCACGTGCCCAACTTCAAAACGCTATTTCTCAGTAATCGTTTGTTAAAAACTTTTGAAATTTTCCAAATGTTATTAGAATGCAAAAGACCCTTTAAATGTATATTTAACAAATATCTTGCAGCTGCAGTTTTCTTAAAGCGGCGATATTTCTTTGATGTTTGTCAAAATTGTAAATTGTGAACCCCTAAATAATAGAAATTACCGTAGTTGCTGGTCTATGATTAATTTTCACTAGGTAAAGGCGTGGCCGTAATGGGGAAATAACCTAATAAGACAAAACACCAGGAGAATTATTGTCTTCTCAGTTCGAGGACGGACGATAATATCAAGGTATACCTGTATGTCCAATTTTCATAGTTGTGTGGTCCTGGTAAGGACCGTTTGTTGACCTAATTTAAGGTAATATAGGGGCCAACATTGTGGGGGCTATATACCTTCATTCTAAACCAGACGAGTCTAAAAGATTAATAACTGTTTGGGGTTGAACATTCCACAAACCATCATTTTTCCAATATTCCTCTTCCTGTTTTAAGACGTGGTCTTCACATTTAGCCCAATAATCTTTGTCTATATTTAATAAAGCGAGATTAGCAATAGTCTTTACATCGCATATTTTGAATGTTGCATTTTCATCTGCCATTGTCCTTTTAATTTTGCCCAGATTAGTTCTATTGGATTTAAATGAGCATGGTAAGGTGGCAGCCTCAAACTTATATGACCGTGCTCTTGGATAATCTTATCTATTTGAAAAATCTTTGTCCTTTGTTTTTGCTTTACTAGAGATAGTAATTCAGGTTTTAAGTACATGTTATTAAATTGTATGTGCTCCTTTGTGAGCCATATCTTAAAAGCATCTTTTGTACTGGATGACGTCGGGACTTTATCTTCAAGTGCAACAATGTTGTGGCACGCTGCATTGTCCATTATTAGGCAAGATGGTCGATCTAGTGATGGGAGAACAGAATTTTCAATCCAATGTCTAAATATGTGACCATTCATCTCAGAGTGATAATCCCGACTGTCTATGGATTTTGAAAGAAAAATGAGCTCTGCATTCTGTATTAGTCCATGTTGTCGACTACCTGCATGAGCAATTATCAAGCGCTGTCCTTTGCTGCTAGGTATTAATCTCTTAATCTTTCCATCTGATGACTGCCATTCCCTTTGGTTAGTGTGGTGAGCATTGATCCATGTTTCATCCAAGTACACAATATCATAACCTTGCTTGCGCACCTCTTTTACTTCACGTAAGTACTTGCTTCTCATGACTACTATATGTGGCTTCTCACAGATGATGTTTCGTCCATTGGAATATTTTCTGAATGTAAAGCCTGCAGCTCTCACATTCCTCCATAATGTAGACTTTGATATTTCAATACTGTTGTTCTTTTTCAGCGATACTTTTAATTTTCTTATTGTAACAGTTTCATTCATACTCAACATTTTGCGAATTTCACTTCTAATAAGTTCACTGTCGAAATTATCCAACATTTGTGCTCTTCCTTGTGATTTTGTATATTTTGAACATTGACGGTCACGTGCTTGAATCCAGCGATTAAATGACCGTTTAGATAAATCCAAAATGTGTCTTGTCCTATTCTCAGGGTTTTCTAAAGAATGAAATAATCTTCCTTTGCAAAAATAGTCATACATTTTTATTGCGATGTTTTGTAAACTGCAGAATTTCATTTTAAGACTCATGATAAATGTTATCGTTCCACGATACACCTATGAATGAAAGGAAATGGAACACACAATTTCTCGTGTTTTTTAAAAGTGTCTGATTGTGTCAAAAAACCAGGGTAAAAGCGTGCAAACACGTCAATTTTACCGTGTATGGATTTTTACTCGCTATTTTTAACTTAAAATACTGTAAACATTAAGTTTTGACTACATCAATGGGTCGTTATAAATTTATATAAATCAAATAAGCAACAATAATAACCAAATGTTTTTTTTAATGAAATTAATTTCCTGTTGGGTTCTAATCATTATAACTTTACATGCAAATTTTTAACAACTTACAACAAGCGGTTAAAAAGCTATCGATTTTAAAAGTTGGGCACGAGTTATGAAACAAGCTATAAAACCATTCACTCAGTCTTGCATCTGTGCGGACTGCACATGAGAAGCCGTCATACAGATCTTTGATGATGTTAACAATTTTTAGTGGTATTCCATATTGTCTGAGTATGTTCCTCAATGAGTCTCTATGTATGCTTACGAAAGACTTTTGGAAATCAGTGACATTTGGAAGTGGTTTCTGCCTTTTTCTATGTGGTCTTCTAGTATAATTCTTCGGGTGAAAGTATGATCAAGACAGCTTCTTCCTTTTCTAGATCCTGATTGCTCTTCACGTGTAAGAATGTCTATGACATCTTGTATTATGTTCATGATAATCTTATAGATTACTTGAGAGTCAACTGATAGAAGAGTCACACCTCTCCAGTTGTTGCAATCCATGAGATTGCTCTTTTTGAGAATTTTGACAATTATATCTCTTTTCCATCATGTAGGTATATTGTCTTATTTCCACATTTGCTTTAAACATTTTCAGCAGGTTATGGTAGGCCCAGCCCGGCATTACTGCAAACGAATTAAAATCCATAATTGTTCAATCGCCCGTGCCAGTGGAATCATCCGAATTACTATCTCAACTCCCAAACAAAGAAAGGTAGCTGCAGTTCCCATCACAGCAGTCTCAGCACACGCTAAAAGACATAAGGCGAAACCGCACAGAAAGTGAACACAGCCATCTGTTCCCCGTCATACAATATCATCATTCAGCGCTAGCAATCAGAATATCGAAACAAGATCAAAACGGATGAAACGCACAGCTCACGGTGTGCACAGAGCACTTAATTCAGTAGCTCCTACAACAAGCCGGACTTGGAATATGAGGAAACTGCAACAAGGAACACATTTCAGACACAGCCTACAATGGTTCCTGCCGCCTATCCACCATATTGACCGGAAGTTCACGTCCTCCTAAAATGTTCATCCTTCAATTAAAATACAAATTTATAGCGCTTGATGATGTTAGGACATCGTTTTTGTCTCGAAATCCGAACATATGAAACACAGTTATTCGTCAGGATCAGTTTGGTGAAAATCCAAGATGGCGGGTGTTTTTATATTCGGAGTGTAGACTGTGTGATTAATGTGATTAAATATAGTGTTTCCAGCGGGATATAATTTTCAGAAAGTTGTGTAAAGTGTTCTACCAAGGAGGAGTATAAGAACTGATAAGTACTTTTTTAAATGTAACCAACTAAAGTTTTATATTTAGACCGTAAAAGATCGCATGTGAGACCTTAGCGATCACACACGTGGGGGAAACATCAGCCGGGCTAAACCCCCATCGTGTGTTTCTCTTAAACTAAGCCCTTAACTTACGACTGACTTAGCAGGTCGGTAAGGGATAATTGTATTTATGCTCAGAGAAATACATAGAATATGGAGATCAAAGTAGCAACGATAAACATATGCGGGATAAAAAATAAAGAAATCGAACTTATAGAAGAAATGACAAAAAGGAAAATTAAAATACTAGGATTAGCGGACACCAGAGTAAAAGGACAACAGATAAAGAAAACACACATGAACTACACGAAAATATTCTCGGGAGTCGACAACACAGAAAGAGCAACACATGGAGTAGGTTTTATCATCGACCCAGAACACGCAAAGAACATTCTAGAAATAAAATACCATTCAGAAAGAATTATCACAATTAAACTACTAGAAGACGATCGAAAAACAAATTACATTCAAATCTATGCACCATGCAACAACAATGTAAAAGACAGCGAAGAATTCTACGACACATTGAGTGAAATTATTAACAAGATTGACGAAAGCGACGACATGTTAGTGATGGGAGATTTTAATGGAAGGCTTGGGAAACGCAACAGTGAGAACAGTGATATCTTAGGACCCTTTGGCGATAAAACAGCTGAAATAAACGAAAACGGAAGCAGACTGCTGGAACTATGCAATCAAAACAATTTATTTATCACCAACACATTCTTCAAACACAGAGAGTCGCAAGTATACACCTGGTACAAATGGAATGACACAACATGCAGAAGCCAGATAGATTTTATACTAACAAGAAAAGAGAACAAGAAAAGAGTAACCGACAGTAGAGCAATCCCAAATATTACAGACGACACGGATCACAAGTTGGTTATGATCACACTAAGACAGCCAAAAATAAAGAGAAAACACGAAAACAAACAAAAGAAGCGAAAAGAACAGACAATAAAAATAAAACAATTAAACGATCAAGAAACAAGGAAAACCCTAGAAGAAAAACTCAGAGAGGAATTCAAGAAACTCCCTAACGAAGTATGCACAATAGAAGAAGAGTGGAAACAATTTAAGGAAACAGTAACTAACATCTCTAAAACAGTTTGTGGAACGAAGCTAAGAACAAGAGAGGGGAAAAAGAGCACCCCGTGGTGGAACGAAACAATCAGAGAAGCAATTAAAGAAAAGAAGAAACTGTTTAAAAATTGGAGGGAGAACAAGAACCAAGAAAAATATGAAAGATATGCCTTAGTTCGAAAAAGAGTCAAAATGCTGATCAAAGAAGCTAAGCAAAGGAATTGGACAGAATTCGGACAAAACATGAGCAGGGACTTCAAGACAGCCACAAGAGATTTCTACAAAGCAGTAAAAGCCACAAGAGCGAGAAAAGAAAACCATGATCCTACTGAGCTGATAAATGACAAAGACGGACAACCAATATCAAACAACCAATGTATGCAACAGAGATGGAAAGAATATTTTGAAGACCTGTTAAACATACCAACTACCAACAAGACAACAAAAACCACACTAGAACTCACAAATACTGAACCCAACATAATGAAAGAGGAAATAGAAGAAGTAATCAAATATGCACCAAGAAACAAAGCACCAGGGATAGATAACATTCCAATAGAAATAATAGCAGCAGCGGGAGAAACAGGAATGCAATGGCTGCACAGAATATTTAATGCAGCATGGCACCAACAACAAGCCCCAGAAGACTGGCAACAGGCAATCATCATACCAATATGGAAAAAGAAAGGTAGCAAAAGAGACTGCAATCAATATAGAGGTATATCTCTGCTCAGCCATGTAGGAAAGCTATACGCCAAAATCTTGGAAAAAAGACTGAGACCAATAATAGAACTACAGTTAAGCGATTCTCAAATGGGGTTCCGAAAAAACAGAGGATGTACCGACGCACTATTCACACTAAAACAGCTTGCAGAAAAAACGACAGAACACAACCAAAACTTATACATAGCCTTCATTGACCAGGAAAAAGCATTCGACAGAGTAAACAGAGAACAACTGTGGGAGATACTAACAACATACGGAGTAAGCCAACATCTAACCAACATTATTAAAAGTCTCTACGCCAACAGCAGCTGCAGGGTCAGAACAGCAACAGGCTACACAGACCACTTCGAAGTTAGATCAGGTGTAAGACAGGGGTGCGTACTATCCCCCCTACTGTTTATTACATACATGGACCATATATGCAAGCTAGCCAACCCATCAGAGACAGAGGAGATCAACGAGCTTCTATTTGCAGACGACCAGGCACTAATACATGAAACAATAGAAGACCTACAAGAACACTTAAACAAACTCAACATCTTAGGAACAAAATACAACATGAAAATCAACATCAACAAAACAGAAGTCATGAATGTCGCCAAAAATAAACAGAACATCAACATAACTATAGAAGGCAGACAACTAAAACAAGTAGAGGAATTCAAATACCTAGGAAGTCTAATGACAAACGACAATTCCCAAACAGCAGAGATAGAATCAAGATGCAACAAAGCTTGTCAAATCATCGGACAGTTATCACCACTATTGTCCAACAAGGAAATAACTCTGGAGGCAAAACGAGCACTATACAATACAATCTTCATTCCAACGTTGTGCTACCAATGCCAGACCTGGACTCTAGATGCAAGAACAATAAGAAAAATAACCTCTACAGAGATGAAATGTGTTAGACGAATGACAGGAAACAGTCTGAGAGATAAGATCAGAAATGTAGAACTGAGAAAAAAGCTAGGAATAGCCCCAGCCATAGAATATATAAGGAAACAACAGATAAAATGGTTCGGCCACGTGACAAGGCAGAAAGAACAAAACACAACACAACGAGCCTTCAACAAACGTTGTGAGAACAACAGACCCAAGGGTCGACCACGAAAAAGATGAATGGGTGGAATATTAGAAGCACTAGGAAACATAACAGCAGCAGAGGCGAACATAAGAGCAAAAGACCGCAAATTATATCTCCCCTCGACGCTGAAAGGCAGATGAGGAAGGAAAGAAGAAGAAGAAGAAGAAGTTATTCGTCGGAATATCCACATCGGACATCGAAGCATTCAGCAGGTGTTTTAAGTTATGCCCTTTCACTGCTTTTAGCATCTCGGATATTATATCATCTTCACCTGCAGCCTTATTGTATTAGCCATGAGTCTTACAGCCGTATCAAATTCATGCAAATTGAGATCATCTAAATGTATATCTAACTGTGATGTTTATGTGTTGGTTGCGAAATCTTTTAAAAGTCTTGGTATTGGACGATTAATGATTGTTGCCCGAAAGATGGTTTATTCTATATATCCAATGTATATGGATCGGAAGTTTCTCTGTTGGTATATTCGCCGGTGAAGCGCATTACGTAAATATGATCTGAATTCCTCTACAGTATGCTCAATATTGTTTTATGTGTTGATTGTAATATACGTTATCATTAAAGTACCGTTAAAAATGGTGGATAGGCGGCAAGAACTATTGAGGCATAGTCTGAAAAGTGTTCCTTGTTGCATCATCATCATCAAGTACCGGGCCTGCTGGCGTAGGTGATCATGTCATGTCAACTTTTTATCTCGGCAGTTATTTATCATTTCTGTTGTTGACTTTCTGCCAAGCCATTCTCTTAAGCTGTCTGCTATATTTTCTCTTTGCTTCCCTCTATCTCTTCGTCTCTCAATTTTTGTAGTCGTTACAATATATTCTAGTTGTTCTCTTCTCATTACATGGCAAAAAAATGATGATTATTTCTTCCTAATATTGGAAATTAGCTCTCTTTTTGCTTCGACCTCTTTCAGAACATGTTCATTACTCTTCTTAGCTGTCCATGGTATTCTCAACATTCTTCTGTAAAACCACATTTTTACAGACTTCAGTGATTTTCTTGTCTGTTGTCCTATTGTCCATGATTCACATCCATATGTTAAGACTGGCACTGCATAACTTTTACGAACTCTTTTTCTTGTGTCTATTGTAAAAAATGGATTGCATAGTCATTTCCTCATTTTTTTGGAAAGCTACTTTTACCTGAGCCATTCGGCATCTCACCTCCTTTGTATATCTTCCGTCTGAGGTTAACAAAGTTCCCAAATATTTAAATTCATTTACCTGTTTTAATATTGTTCCACTTGTCTTTATTTTGCACTGAGGTCATGTGTTTGTATTTGTTGTTACCATTACTTCTGTCTTTTTGCTATTAAGGCTGAGTCCTTTATGTTTGCTTCTTTCACTATAATGTCCAACATGTCTTGTAACTTATTTTCACTCTTAGCGATTAAGACTGTATCATCAGCATACCTTAGATTATTTATATTATGACCTCTAATTGTTATTCCAGGCATGCCCCTTATGAATCTTAAAATAATCTCACTATAAATATTAAACAAATCTGGTGACAGCACACATCTTTGTCTAACACCCTGTTTTATTTGTTGAAACATTCCCAACTGGTTTCCAGTTCCTATGACTGCTGTTTGTTGTCGGTAAATGTTCTTTATTATTCTTAGATCTTTGCTGTCTACGTTTATGCTTTCTAAAATTTTGATTATTTCTTGATCCTTTACTTTATCAAATGCTTTGGTATAATCTATGAAACATAGGTATTGATCTGTTTTCACCTCTATGGCTCTTTCTACTAAAGATCTTATGATATATATGGCGTTGCTCGTTCCTTTACCTCCAACAAAACCACACTGTTCATTACTAATTTCTGGACTGATTTTGTTTCGCACTCTTTGCTTGATGATTTATAGTAAAATCTTAGTCATGTGACTAATAAGGCTTATTGTGCAATGATTCAGTCGCACCCGATTTCTTTTGTAGGGCTATGAATATTGATTTGAGCAGGTCGTCTGGTATAACTCCGCTGGTGTAGATATCATTGAATTTTTTTGTTATTATTTCTATTCCAAAATCACCCATGGCTTCAATCTCTTCTTTAGTTATATTATCTGGTTCAGGAGCTTTTCCTGCTTTCATATTGCGCAAGGTGTCTTCCACTTCCTCTCTGAGTATTTCTGGTCCTTCTCCATTGTCCTCAATATTTACTTCCGTTCGTTCATCATTATAAAGATCCTTAATGTATTCTGTCCATCGTTCCCTTATGATTTCTTGTTCAATCAACAGTTCTCCTTCATTTGATCTTAAACATCCTGTTTTTGATTGCGTTTTTTTTTCCTGTTAATTCTTCAATTTGTTTGTATATAGCTTTAGCATCTCCTTTTTGTTGCATTTCAATCTCTATGCATCTCTCTTTTAACCATGCTTCTTTTGTTTTATAGCCTTTTATTACAATTTCTTTATTTAATCTCTTATACTCATCTTTATTTTCTTTATTTCTTCTTCTTGTATCCATTAGCTGCAAAATGTCATCTGTCATCCATTTCTTTCTTGAATTTGTCCTCACTGGTGGTATGAACTCTTTTGATGTTTGTTGCATTGATTCTTTTAGCATTTCCCACTGTTCATCAATGCTTTGTATCTTCTCTATTGCAATGTACCGGTCCTTGTTGCAGTTTCCTCATATTCCAAGTCCGACTTGCTGTCGGAGCTACTGAGTTTAGTCTTCTGTGCACACCATGAGCCGTATGTTTCATCTGGATTGTGTTTCGATATTCCAATTGCTTACTATGAATGATGATATCGTACGAAAAAGGACAATTCAGCTGCGTTCACTTTCAGTGCCACCTAGCCTTATGTCTTTTTTTTTTTGCCGTGTGCTATAGCTGCCATGATGGGGATTGCAAGGTTGCAACTGCCTTTCTTTGTTTGAATCCTTCTGTGAGATGAGATGTTAATTCTGTTGATTCCACTGACACGGGCGGTTGAGCAATTATGGATTTTAATTCGGTTGTAATGATACCGGGACTTTCGACTAACCATAACCATCGGGATTTGATTAAAGTAAACAGCCCATCGTGACTTTATTCTTTTACTTAATATTAATAATCGGTTGTTTCCAAAATGGAGGAATTATTTTTCTCCGGCTTGGTATATAACCGTTGATCAGAGGTTTAACAAGCCGCTATCGTAAAAACGATGTTGTTAATGAAACGTAGACCTGATACAGAATGTGTAAATTAGCAGTAGATAATAGTGATAGTTTTTTCGGCCCTAAAACAACAACAAAAATAGAATTCTGGAATGTGCGAACAATGGCCGCTCCGACGAAACAGGCACAGGTCGCGAGCGAGATGGATAGATACGATTAGATATTTTAAGATTAAGCGAAATGCGCTGGCTTGGAACAGGTAGGAGATCTATTGATAATAAAATAGTAGTTTTTTTCTGGAAGGGAAGATGGAAAACACCGTGAAGGAGTAGGCATAATGATGACAGACAAAGCTGCAAGAAGTTTATTAGAACAACAAAAGATATAGAAACAAAGTTAAACGCATTCGAAAATAAGTGTCTAAGGAAAATACTTGGTATAGCGTGGAACGAATTCAAAACAAACGAGGAAATTAGAGAAATCGCCAATCAACCACTAATATCTTCAGTAATAAAGAAAAGACGATGGTCATATGTTGGACATGTGATGAGAAAAGATAATAACCGAATAGCAAAGCAAGCCCTCTTATGGGAAACAACAGGTAAGAGAAAAAGAGGAAGACCCAGGGAGACACTGAGAAAAACATTGATGAGAGAGGCAAGAGCAGCAGGAATCGGCTCCCTCAATGAGATAGAGCTGCTTGCACAGAACAGAGACAGATGGCGAGATTTGATAAAATATCTTTAAAAGAAAACTGCTAGAACAAAAAATTCAGATAGGAAAAGGTGTATCTTGGTCTACGCCCTATGGGCCGGTTACGGCTCGAAAGGTCAATAGATAGATAGATAATATTAATATGGTTCCATACTTGTTTGTAACAGGTGCTCCACTAGATGTAAAAATGTTCGTTAGCATCGTCTGTACCTTATAAAAAGTTTTATTGTCACCCAGTATTGCTACTTTATCCACCTTTAATGCCAGATTATTTATACAGGTTCTCTTGTCTCTTTTGGCCGAGCTCTTTATTTTGTTATCTAGTTCTTTGTATGTTGCTATTGCCAGGTCTTTTCCATGATCTGTCTTTATAGTCATCATAGTTGTCTTTGCCTCTCCCGTTTCGTGTATGTGTTTCCATGTAATATCAGAAATTCATGCCCATCTTTCTGTTTATTCAGCCCAACACTTGCTTCTGACGATGATATTAGAGCTGTGATGTTGACTCCCCACATTTCTAGAAGACTAGATAGATTGGTCTTCTTATCTAGTTCTCCAGTCACTGCACGGCGGTTATTGAGCTCCATGTTGAAGTTTCTATTAATGTTCTTGTCTTTCAGCTTGAGGCTGTCTTTCTTATAATTTATTGTTTTTTGTTTTTTTTTGTTACCTCTTCAATTTTAATTGTATCTCTCCGATGAAGCCAAATCCATCATCAAAGGCCAGTTTCATGAAAAATGGAAACGAGAACACCCAAAGTATGATTAGAGGGATGGATACCTCCAACTATCAAGGAGGGATCAAGTCATCATACTTCGCCTCTGCACTGGCCACAACAGAATGAGAAACCACATGTTCACCAAACTCAAAATTGGTACTACCAGCCTATGCCACTGCACACTGGACAACATGACAACAAAACATGTTCTGCAGGATTGCCCCCAGTACACAGACCTGAGAAGTACAATGTGGACCACACCCACCTCCCTGTAAGAGGAACTATACGGGGCAACTGAATCACTGAAACAGACAGCTGCCTTCATGAGAGAGTCCGGAATCCTACTCTGAAAGAGTCATGATCGCAGAAGAAGAAGTATCTCTCCAATGCTTACATTATGATCACTATTACCATCGGCCCCTCTATATGCTCTCACGTCTATCAAAGATGTTCTAAATTGCCTTTTAATGCACATGTGGTCAATCTGGTGTTTTGTTATATCATCAGGAGATAACCAGGTTGTTTTGTGTGTCTCCTTGTGTGTCTCCTTGTGTGTAAATTAATGTTCCACCTTTAATCAAACCTTCTGTTAAACATAATTCAATTAACTTTTCTCCATTTTGGTTTGTTATATAAATTTCTTCTTTCCCCATTGCCTTCTCAACTCACGTGTTGTCTTTTCCTACTTTGGCATTGAAGTCACCCATTACAATGAGAATATCATGTTTAGGTATGTTTGCTTATAAGTTGTTGAAATCGATGGTAAAATACATCTTTAATTTTAACTTCTGCCTCATGTGTGGATGCATAACACGGACTAATTATGAGTCTTCCGTGTGTTTATTTGTAACGAGCTCTTATCAGACGGTTAGCCACTGGCTCGAATACTATAAGGCAGCTGTATTTTTAATCATTATTCTACCCCTTCCCATTTTCCATGCCTGAATATAAAAAACTTGCGTAATTATCAACTGACCTTCTGCCTGTACTATTAATACCTTCGCATTTCGCTGATACCCAATATATCGAGCTGATATCAATCCATATCGCTAGCCACTTGGACCAGTTTAGTTGGACCAATGTTCTGACATTCCAGAAACCGATTTTTGTTATCATTTTAGGTCCAAAAGTGGTAAATACTGCTAGATCCTGATTAGATTTCGTCATTGCTGTTTTAGAGTCGAGATTTCTGTTTCCGGAAACCCAAAAGTAAATATATGCATATTATTTAAGTAATCAGTTAACAGAGTTCTTAGTTTTCCTCGCCCTTATTACTAAATAACTGAGGACTTTATTTGGCTTAACCGGTTGCAGCAATGTTTACATGTACTATTGCACTAAATGACTGAATGAATTAATGTAATAAACAAATATAATAAAACTCTAACACTCAAGTAGTAGCGTCCAACTACTGTCATAAATATGCAGAAATCTAAGTGAGAAAATAATGCTCTCATAATCATCAAGTTTAAAATATTGAAAATTAAAACTTTATTATTGCATATGTATATATGATCTATAATCGCTTGGAGGGAAAATGCTTTACAAGAAATGTTCGACATTATAGTGAAAGAAAGAAAAAATAAAAGGATTCAGCCTTAATAACGAAAAGACACAAGTAATGGTAGCAACAAAGAAAAGACATCACCGCAATGCACAATAAAGACAACTGGAACAATATTAAAACCCTGAGAAGGACAATGTGGTCCACACCCACCTCCCTGGAAGAGAAAATATACGGGGCAACTGAATCACTTAAACAGACAGCTGCCTTCATAAGAAAGTCCGGAATTCTATTCTGAATGAGCCGTGATCGCAGAAGAAGAAGAAGACTATTCTTCCTCTTTTCTCATTTCACTGATACCTAAAAGGTGTCGTGGTTTATATCATTTGTCGTTCTTGAGCTGCTCAAACTGTCTGAATTAGTGATTTTCCTTTGTTGTTACATGTCTCTGTCACTGCAATCTATCCATCTTCTTCTGGGTCTTCCTCTTGGACTTTTTCCATGCATTCTCAAGAAGAACGCCCTTGATGGTGATTGGTAAGGGTTCTTTCTGACCAGGTGGCCAAACCATTTAAGTTGTTGTTGTTCTATATATTCTTGGCAGGGTTTAGTTCCTTCCATTTTTCTTATGGTTTCATTTGGTATTCTATCTCTTCTTGTGTTGTTTGTTACTTCTCTCAAGCATCGCATCTCACATGTATTGATCTTTCTTAAACGGGAATTAGAAAGGGTCCGTGTTTGACTTTAATAGCACAAAGTTGGTATGAAAATGCTATTTATCATTTGTTGTTTAGCTGGCATAGAAATTTTTGGATGCCTTGGCAATGGTGAAAGCTGGTATGTGACAGCATTCTCACGTCAATTTCTCTGTCTAGTTTTCCATCTTCTGTGAACATTGTGTCTAAATACTTGAATCAGGAAACAACCAACAATAAGGAAAAATCAAATAATAACATAGAGGTAGAAAACTCCAACATCAACGAGCTACTCTTCGCAAATGACCAATGCCTAATATATGAGGATGAAAACCTGCTACAACAGCATTTAACATCTCTAGATAAAAGCTGCACAAACTACAGTATGAACAAAAAGAAGAACATTAAAATAGATAAATGAATTTAAATATCTGGAACAATGTTAACAGATGGCAGATGTACAACAGAGGCGAGACGCAGAATGGCTGAGGCAAAAGCAGCTTTCCAAAAAATGAGGAAGATACTATGCAATCCATTTTTGACAATAGACACAAGAAAAAGAGTTCTTAAATGTTACGTAGAGCCAGTCTTAACATATGGATGTGAATCGTGGACAATAGGACCTCAGACAAGAATATCACTGGAGTCTGTAGAAATGTGGTTTTACAGAAGAATGTTGAGAGTACCATGGACAGCTAAGAAGAGTAATGAAGATGTTCTGAGAGAGGTCAAAGCAAAAAGAGAGCTAATTTCCAATATTAGGAAGAAACAATCATCATTTTTTGGCCATGTAATGAGAAGAGAACAACTGGAATATATTGTAACAACTGGAAATATTGAGGGACGAAGAGATAGAGAGAAGCAAAGAGAAAAAATAACAGAGAGCTTAAGAGAATGGCTTGGCAGAAAGTCAACAACAGAAATGATAAATAGCTGCCGAGATCAAAAGTTGTGGAGAGACATGATCAAAAAACCCGACCTCTGCTAAAAGAAACCCGACCTCTGCTAAAACAAACCCTACCTCTGCTAAAGCAAACCCGACCTCTGCTAAAACAAACCCTACCTCTGCTAAAGCAAACCCGACACTGCTAAAACAAACCCTAGAGAGAGAGAGAGAGAGAGAGAGCGTCACTATTTAATGTTAGCACACCTTACTACACATGATGATGTTGCCCGAGCCCCGCGCCGACCCGACGACCCCCGTGCCGACCCGACGACCCCCGCACGCCGACCCGACGAGCCCCGTTCGCCGACCCGACGAGCCCCGCGACCCGAACCAACAAAAGATATAACTTGATCTACCAACTTTCTTACGCGAGAACGTTCTACGAGCTAATCCGATAAGCCCCACCGCTTTAGTTACATTGTTTTCAGGACCGTCATACAATAACACCGCTACTCTGTGCGAGAGAGAGAGAGAGAGAGAGAGAGAGAGAGAGAGAGAGAGAGAATTTCGCGGCTTGATACTTTGTGTGACATGATGATGATGATAGGACATGAAGGGTACAAGTTGATGATGCTGTTGAGGGTGGCACATGCTGATGATGTGTCACTAAAAATGTAGACACTAATAATCTGTTTGATACTTTGTGTGGTATGATGGTGATAGGACATGAAGGGATGATGATGGTGTTAAGGGTGGCACATGCTGATGATGTGTCACTAAAAATGTAGACGCTAATAATCTGTTTGATACTTTGTGTGGTATGATGGTGATGATAGGACATGAAGGGATGATGATGGTGTTGAGGGTGGCACATGCTGATGATGTGTCACTAAAAATGTAGACGCTAATAATCGGCTTGATACTTTGTGTGGTATGATGGTGATGATAGGACATGAAGGGTTGATGATGGTGTTGAGGGTGGGTTGATGATGGTGTTGAGGGTGGCACATGATGATGTGTCACTAATAATCGGTTTGATACTTTGTGTGGTATGTTGGTGATGATAGGACATGAAGGGTTGATGATGTTGTTGAGGGTGGCACATGATGATGATAGGACATGAAGGGTTGATGATGTTGTTGGGGTGGCACATGATGATGTGTCACTAAAAATGTAGACACTATAGCTCGTTTCAAATCATCTGCCCAACTTCAAAACGCTATTACTCTCTAACCGTTTGTTAAAAACTTTTGAAATTTTCCAAATGTTATTAGAATGCAAAAGACCCTTTAAATGTATATTTAACAAATATCTTGCAGCTGCAGTTTTCTTAAAGCGGCGATATTTCTTTGATGTTTGTCAAAATTGTAAATTGTGAAGCCCTAAAGAATAGAAATTACCGTAGTTGCTGGTCTATGATTAATTTTCACTAGGTAAAGGCGTGGCCGTAATGGGGAAATAACCTAATAAGACAAAACACCAGGAGAATTATTGTCTGCTCAGTTCGAGGACGGACGATAATATCAAGGTATACCTGTATGTCCAATTTTCATAGTTGTATGGTCCTGAAAAGGACCGTTTGTTGAACTAATTTAAGGTAATATAGGGGCCAACATTGTGGGGGCTATATACTTTCATTCTGAATCAGACGAGTCTAAAAGATTAATAACTGTTTGGGGTTGAACATTCCACAAACCATCATTTTTCCAATATTCCTCTTCCTGTTTTAAGACGTGGTCTTCACATTTAGCCCAATAATCTTTGTCTGTATTTAATAAAGCGAGATTAGCAATAGTCTTTACATCGCATATTTTGAATGTTGTATTTTCATCTGCCACTTGTCCTTTTAATTTTGCCCAGATTAGTTCTATTGGATTTAAATGAGCATGGTAAGGTGGCAGCCTCAAACTTATATGACCGTGCTCTTGGATAATCTTATCTATTTGAAAAATCTTTGTCCTCTGTTTTTGCTTTACTAGAGATAGTAATTCAGGTTTTAAGTACGTGTTATTAAATTGTATGTGCTCCTTTGTGAGCCATATCTTAATAGCATCTTTTGTACTGGATGACGTCGGGACTTTATCTTCAAGTGCAACAATGTTGTGGTACGCTGCATTGTCCATTATTAGGCAAGATGGTCGATCTAGTGATGGGAGAACAGAATTTTCAATCCAATGTCTAAATATGTGACCATTCATCTCAGAGTGATAATCCCGATTGTCTATGGATTTTGAAAGAAAAATGAGCTCTGCATTCTGTATTAGTCCATGTTGTCGACTACCTGCATGAGCAATTATCAAGCGCTGTCCTTTGCTGCTAGGTATTAATCTCTTAATCTTTCCATCTGATGACTGCCATTCCCTTTGGTTAGTGTGGTGAGCATTGATCCATGTTTCATCCAAGTACACAATATCATAACCTTGCTTGCGCACCTCTTTTACTTCACGTAAGTACTTGCTTCTCATGACTACTATATGTGGCTTCTCACAGATGATGTTTCGTCCATTGGAATACTTTCTGAATGTAAAGCCTGCAGCTCTCACATTCCTCCATAATGTAGACTTTGATATTTCAATACTGTTGTTCTTTTTCAGCGATACTTTTAATTTTCTTATTGTAACAGTTTCATTCATACCCAACATTTTGCGAATTTCACTTCTAATAAGTTCACTGTCGAAATTATCCAACATTTTTGCTCTTCCTTGTGATTTTGTATATTTTGAACATTGACGGTCACGTGCTTGAATCCAGCGATTAAATGACCGTTTAGATAAATCCAAAATGTGTCTTGTCCTATTCTCAGGGTTTTCTAAAGAATGAAATAATCTTCCTCGTTTAGCCTCTTTGCAAAAATAGTCATACATTTTTATTGCGATGTTTTGTAAACTGCAGAATTTCATTTTAAGACTCATGATAAATGTTATTGTTCCACGTCTACACCTATGAATGAACGGAAATGGAACACACAATGCCTCGTGTTTTCTACAAGTGTCTAATTGTGTCAGAAAGCCCACGTGGAAAGTGTGCAAACACGTCAATTTTACCGTGTATGGATTTTTACTCGCTATTTTTAACTTAAAATACTGTAAACATTAAGTTTTGACTACATCAATGGGTCGTTATAAATTTATATAAATCAAATAAGCAACAATAATAACCAAATGTTTTTTTAATGAAATTAATTCCCTGTTGGGTTCTAATCATTATAACTTTACATGCAAATTTTGAAAAAATTACAAAAAGAGATTAAAAAGATATCGATTTTAAAAGTTGGGCAGATGATTTGAAACGAGCTATAATAATCGTTTTGATATCTTTGTGTGGTATGATGATGATGATAGGACATGAAGGTTGATGATGGTGTTGAGGGTGGCACATGATGATGATAGGACATGAAGGTTGATGATGCTGTTGAGGGTGGGACATGATCACTAAAAAATGTAGTGCGAGATCCGCGACCCAATCAGTTACGAGACCGCCTATATTGTTAAATTTGTAAAATGCAAAAATGCATAACACTTTAAAATACAATTTAATGTGGTTTTTCCCCTACTCCGTCAGTCCAACTTTACTTCGACCTCGCATTATATATACTAAATATGTATGTCTCTAACCACGATAACCACTCCATGGCCACAGGACGTAACATGTGCTTCTTAAGTAACATTTTAATCAGCTCTTCTATCCCTTACCTAAAATACAAGTGAAAGCCAGGAATATATGCATGGTTCCTCGACCTTACTCTCTCGAGATCATCTGAATTCAATGGCAAGACAGGTCAAGACTTTGGAGATGGAACATTTTGCAGTTAATGGCCATGACACGGTTTCTTGTCATGCTCATTATGCACAACAGTGCTACTGGTAGAGATCCTTATGCCCATTGAACCAGTGTGTTTTTTTTCCCGCGCATTTTAAAGATATTATAAAATGTTGGTAATTATTTATTTTGAATTGATACTTGCCGAAATTTATTTTGGTTCATAAATGTTTATTATCGATGTCAACATTCTGTCATTTCCTTAAAAACGTTGACTGTGATACACATAAAAAAAGAATAAAGAGAACTTCACTTGCTGCAGTTTTATCGTTTTTATTATCACCATTATGTTTTACCATAAACGAGCTGCTGTTCTTAACAGATGCCACCATTTCGTTCAGCATCACATGCGTTGGGCGACGTAGATGTTGCCTGATTTCACTTCTGCCTTCGCAAGCAAATGGAAAATGGACAGTAGAAGGAAACTCTTTGAACAGAGCTTCGCAGTAGGAGGCAATCTGATCATCAGAAGCAGACCTCCCGTCGAGCAAGTGTTTCGGCCCTTTAGCTTCTTGACACTCTAGGGGAGGTGGGCCCGCCTGGGTCATGACTCCCAGGCGTTGACCTCCTGCTGCATTGCTTCTAATGCTTATACTATATACCGGGCACAAAATAACTGCACTTACTACGCACTTGAAAATAGTTAAACTTACCTTTTTTGCCCTAGTATTTTTTTTTTTGTTTTTTTTTTTGTTTGCCCTAGTAAGTTGTGCTTTCCAGTCAAAATGAAGTGGCTACAGATAGCTCCGTCTTTTTATAGACCCGTGCTTCTATAATATGCCGGGTGCTTCCCCCCTACGGTCGATGATTTTAATTTGTCTCGCTTATTGCCGTGTCTCGTCCAGGGTTGACGTGTTACTCCGTTGACTTACGTGCCAACCCGAGCACATATCCATACTCTGTTTACTTACATGGGAGTAATAAGTAAATTACATTTTAAGGACATTATAATGTTGATGTTACCACACCACTTTAATTCCATCAGGACACCGTTGACCCACTTATATTATTTTGAATTCTTTCTGGAGCAAGTTATCAAATTTGCAACTTTACCTCTTTGACAATGAAAAGATAGACATGCAGCTTAAAAAAAATAGATTTGAAATAGACAAAAATATTACGAACAAACGTCAAAGGCGGTCAAGTACTGCCAAGTTTAGTTGAGTGAAAAAAGCTGTATTCCATGGGACAAAAAAGTGCCTTATAATGTTAAACATAAATGGAGCTACTCGCATGTTTTTATATTTAACAAAATCAATTTATAATAAGTCTGCCTTTTTCAATTTGGTTTTTTTTTTACATAAGCGTTGTGTTTTGAGTAAAATGATAACGTTTTGACATCTATCTATCTACTTATCTTCCTACATATAGTCCGTCCATAAATTCATGAATACGTTTGCGTTCGATTTGCGTGCAAACTGTCTTTCACATCGCAGTGGTTTTTTTTTTTGCATGCAGCCTTAGAATATCTATGACGCAAACAATATTGTTATTCTTTATTTAACAGATACAACATATTTTGCACATCGGTGAATTCATTTGATCTTTTATCCCCATTGCAAATAAGTTGATTAAAATTTTAGATTTTACAGTAAATATGTTAACTTCCAGTTCTAATCTTTTTAGGGGCGTATCTATATAACACTTTATTGATCAAGGAACTGTGCAAATTGCCCGTTACGTGTAATTACAAACATGATTCGGTCACCATTAGACCCCATTGTGTCCTAACTGCACCCCAAAATTGAATGATAGTATTTTGAATTGAAGTATAGCATTTTGATATGGAAATATGTTTGTTGCCATACACTTAACCATTTGTTCAACATACGCTTAATCATTACAGGTTGCTTTAAAAAGATTGTCTTCATAATTCAAAATCTGACGATTCAAGAGGTTGATAAATGTTAATGGCTCGACAAATTGTAATTCATCTCGTTGCCAGTACTCATCTTCCATTCGGAGCACATATGCAACACATTTCTTCCATAACTTATTGTCTATTCTTGAGAGGGACTCTTCATGTGTCTTTAACATCACACATTTTAAACGTCCAGTTCTGTTCTGCAACTTGTCCTCTGATCCATGAAAGCTTGATCGGATTGAGGTGCGCATGACATACAGCTTGTCTCAGTGAAGTGTGGCCGTATTCCTCAATGATTTTGTCAATATGATACGCCCTTCTCTTATTTGTATCCATTAGAAACTGCAACAATTCGGGTTTTAAATATGTGTTGTCGAATTTGACATTTTCCTTAGCAAGCCGTGTCTTATTTTTATCTTTTGTATTTGATGCAGTTTATCTTTCACTGACACAGCATTGTGAAAAGATGTATTATTCATTACTAGGCATGAAGGTCTATCCGTGATTGGAAGAAGATTGTTCTCCAACCAGTGCCTGACAATGTGTCCATTCATTTCTGTCTGGTGGTCCCTACCGTTGATACTTTTTGTTTGGAAAATAAGTCAAGCGCCAAGGACAAGGCCGTTTTCTCTGCTTCCAGCATGCGTTTGTTTGATGCGCTGGATTTTGCTGCTGGGAATAGTTTTTTTCTGATCGCCATCTACTGATTGCCATTCTTTAGCATAAATGCAGTGAGCATCAACCAAAGATTCGTCCAAATATACAATATCATAGCCTTGACTCCGCCGCTCATGGATCTGCCTTCGAGCAGAAATCAAATGTGGTTTCTCACAAATAATATTCCTACCGCCTACAGTTTTCATGAAAGTGAAGTCGGCAGCTCGTACAATTTTCCATAGAGTACTTTCAGAAATGTAAATACTGCTGTCTGATTGCAATATTAATTTCAATTCCTCAGAGTAACAAGTACATTTGTAGCAAACATTTTAAATATCTCTCGTCTTATAACATCTACGTCAAAGTCGCCAACCTTCCTTTTCTTTTCTTGCTTGACATGGGTGCACTCTTAGTCTTGCTTAATCCAACGGGAAAAGGATGATCTATCCAAACCAAACACCAATTGCCTTTGTCTCTTTGGGTCATGAATCTCGCAATATAAATGATCCATCTTTGATTCCCTTCGGAAGTATAATAAAACGGCAAATTTCTGCATAGTTATAAATTTGTATTTAAAACTCATTAGGATTATATAAATGTAAGTTTTTAGAAGCCAACATGTACCACAATAACTTCACAAAAATAATAGAATACGACTTTGGCATGAACGGCTGCTTCGCATTATTACGTTACTCGTTACCAGTTTCAACTCTAAGTCGAATTAGTTCACAGGGAAATCAAGAATTAGTATTTCTTCCGCCTGTTTGAAACAAATGTGAAAACATAATTATTTTTAGGACAACACCTCAACTGAGCACCGTAGATTTGCTAAAATTATGTCCAATCCCAAGAGGTCAATTTTAATAAAGCATATATCTTGCAAACTTAATCTAATGTCTAAGAGCAAAAAATATGTATATAACGTCATGGATATTCTAAGGCTGAATACAATAAATATTTGCAATCTAGTACTCACATCGAAAGCAAATATATGTGTTCATGAATTTGTGAACGAACTATACCTATCTATCTATCTATCTATCTATCTATCTATCTATCTATCTATCTATCTATCTATCTATCTATCTATCTATCTATCTATCTATCTATCTATCTATCTATCTATCTATCTATCTATCTATCTATCTATCTATCTATCTATCTATCTATCTATCTATCTATCTATCTATCTATCTATCTATCTGTCTGTCTGTCTGTTTGTTTGTCTGTCTGTCAATCTAATCTATCTGTCTGTCTGTCTGCCTGCCTGCCTGTCTGTCTGTCTGTCGGTCTTTTTTATGTCAGTCTGTATGTATTTCTGTCTGACTGTCTTCCTGTATGTCTGTATGTATCTATGTATGTCTGTCGGTCTGTCTCTTGTCCTTTCGAGGTGAAGACGTCACTTCGAGATTTTGTGTCCGACGATCTTTAGTATCAAGCATCAAGACCTTGCACAGGACCCGCATTGTTTCTCGCCACTCGTCCCTGTTCTAGGCGAGTTGTTTAATTTCGCGAGGTAGCTGATGCCTGCTGTTGTTGTTCTGGACATAGCATTGGTATTTCTCACAAAACAAAGTAGCTGCATCTGTTGATGTTTCTTTGCTCCACCGTTCTTCACTCTTGATCTTCTTCTCAAGAGTTTGATCGGCTGGGGTTGATCTCGATATATAATTTTTCTCCAACATTTTTATGATCACTTTGTACTACTTTTGTTCTAGTGGTGTGGCCCCATTGTCTCAAGATCGACCTGGTTGCAGCATGTATTCTTTATTTACTATTAATAAATCACTGCAGATATCAACACAGTAGAATAAACTTTAAAAAAGATCGCTATAACGAGAATCCTGAAATAAGATCACATTTTAAAATCCACGATTTGTAAACTTCTTTTTCTTCTTTTCTCTTTTCACTGATACCTAAAAGGTATCGTGGTTTATATCATTTGTCGTTCTTGAGCTCCTCGAACTGTCTGAATTAGTGCTTTTCCTTTGTTGTTACATGTCTCTATCACTGCATCTATCCATCTTCTTCTGGGTCTTCCTATTGATCTTTTACCATGCATTCTCGAGAAGAACGCGATTGATGATGATTGGTAAGGATTCATTCTGACCAGGTGGCTAAACAATTTAAGTTGTTGTTGTTCCATATATTCTTGGCAGGGTGTATTTGACTTCCGGTGCGTGACTGTGCTGGCAACACGATGCAATTTTCGATGGGAGTCAAAATTAAGTTATACGTGAATTTCAATGCACGTAGTAAAAGGAAATTCAAGCGTTCTTGTGTTATTTCGGGCAGATTTATTTGTGATTTATTCTTACAGGTTGTGCGATATAAGTATCTCAATTAAGTAATAGTCAATTCGGATTCAGAAAAGGCAAAAGCTGTGCTGATGCTATATTTACATTGAGACAACTATGTGAAAAAACAATAGAATATGACAGAAACCTTAAATATAGTGTTTATAGATCAGGAAAAAGCGTTTTATCGTGTGGACAGGAACAAAGTTTGGCAAACTCTAGAAACCTACGGTGTAGCAGGACAACATCTAGATAATATAATGGCATTATATAAAAACAGCCAAAGTGCCGTTAGAACATCGGAAGGTCTGTCAGAATGGTTTCAGGTTACAACAGGTGTAAGACAAGGATGTGTCCTCTCACCACTCCTCTTCATCATATATACGGTCAAAATAAATCAGGAAACAACCAACAAGGACAAATCAAATAATAACATAGAGGTAGAAAATTCCAACATGAACGAGCTACTCTTAGCTGATGACCAATGCCTAACATATGAGGATGAAAACCTACGACAACAGCATATAGCATCTCTAGATAAAAGCTGCACAAACTACAGTATGAAAGATCTATAGATACAGCAAAAACAGAGGCTCTGAGAAAAAGCAAATTAAGACACCAATTGAACATTAAGATCAAATATAATTAAATAAAACAAGTAGAGGAATTCAAGTATTTAGGCACAGTGTTCACAGAAGATGGAAAACTAGACAGAGAAATTGACATGAGATTACAAAAAACAAATGCTGTCACATACCAGCTTTCACCATTGCTAAGACATCCAAACATTTCTATGCCAGCTAAACAACAAATGATAAATAGCATTTTCATACCACCTTTGTGCTATGCAAGTCAAACATGGACCCTTTGTAAATCCCATTTATGAAAGATCAATACACGTGAAATGCGATGCTTGAGAAAAGTAACAAACAACACAAGAAGAGATAGATTTGTAAACAAAACCATATAGTAAAAAAATATCTTATAATACTATTACTATTACTGCAAATCGGTTAAAATGCATTTTATGAAATTTTCCTCGCCAAAGAAACTATTAAATGTGTGTACTATTCTCGTCTGTTGTAAGTCGTGTAACCAAACAGGGTTAGCTTTACTAGTAAGAATGAATGAGAGTGGTATGGTTTGGGGAAACAATGCATACAGTACAGGATGTAGTTGCGGTTGGAGAAATGACTTTTTTTTTTTTTTTTTTGTATTCGATAAATCAGTGGCCAATAGATTTTCATTATAAAGGCTAGTATTGGCGCACACAGAGTTGTTCAAATCTTTTCGCAGATCATTAAATTTGTATCGTGATGTTTTTCAATACTGGCAAAAACACGGGTGCATATCACTCGAAACGACAGTGATGTTGATGAAGAAAGTGGGCAAAAAGTTAAAATCAAAAACGTTAATATAGAGGGAAAATTATATTCTTGAAGGACAGAAACAACATTTATCACTCATGAAAGCTGTTGATCAATAGACATCGATAACCTGTTTTTTTCGGCCGAGAGATATTGCTCCAGTCTTTATGACCGTTGGTGAATACCTATCAGTAGATGAGACTTTGTAGTTTTCAGCACAAGAAAGACATTAGTACTATAGTTTCAGTTTTTCGCGAAACAAAATGCGAGCGCTACTACAGTTTTTACTTATGTTTTCGTATATTTATATATACCGGGTCCAGCCCCGATCTTTTGCGGCCGGGGTTGGTGATGTACTGCAATGACCTTTCGCGACCTCAAGGGGCTTACCGTAACCTATTTAGTAATGCATTGTAAGAGGCGGGTCGTGACCTGGTGTGTTTATAGAGAGAAATCCCTCACTGCTGTGTGCTGACTGCAGATCTTGAAGTATTTAATACTTGTGAGGCCTCCTGACCTCACGTGTGTTTTTGTGTAATTTTAAATGGCGGGTCGTGTTGTGAGGGTGACGTGGCCTGGTGCTCGGTGGCGGGTGAGGGTCGACGGGTCCCTGTTCACGTAAACCAGTGGTGTAGTAATGGTACCGAATATGGGTAAATTTTAAAATGTTTTAGTAATTTTAAGTGGGTCGTGACATAATTTTGCTGACGTCATCATTTCGTGACCTGGTGTAGGGGGTGGGTCCTTAGTCGTGTTGTGAGGGTGAGCTTTGGTGGTCTGCTGACGTCATGTGTTTTATATAGAGAATTGTTATTATTTAGCAATTTTTTTTTAAATGGTGGCATTTATTTCATCGGAGTCAGAGGTTATTTGTGACGTCATCTATGACATAACTGGAGTTGTGAGTTAGTTCCTTTCTTATGACTTTTCTTTCCTCGCTGTTATTGGTACTCAATTTCTTTTTTCTCCTATAATCGCTATTTACCTCCATTTTTTCATATCTGTCTTTGTTCAGTGTTAGTGGTAGTGTCCAACATTACTCTCTCTTTCCACATATTATTCTCTCATGCAATAGGCCTATATAAGAAAAAAACATATCAAGTATATATTTTTTTCAAATATAATAGACAACTTTAATGCATAACAATAATATAATTATATAGCAATTATATAATTATATTTTTTGAGTAGTTTATTCATTTCTGACTGTAATGTTCTTTTGTTACACACACAGATAAACGACTTAATGGAAACATTTTCCGAACGTTCTAGATGTTTTGACCATACTAAATGGAATGTGGGTGCTAATCATCCGATCGGGATATCATATCTGTGAAATAAATAAAAACTAGTGTCGGGAATGCTCTCTCGTATCAATTTAGTCTCGGATCTGTTGAGCAGGGCATCGTCTACGGGATTGTGTTCCTTTAAAGAGTCGACGAATCTTGTGAAATCTCCAAGATTGTTGACTAAGTGCGAGAATTCGAGAACAGTCGTGTTATTGAGGGAAGCGTGGAAGAAGCATAGATCACCACTGTCTCTGTGTCTGAGATTAAGATGGTGGCTATAGTTAATTTTAAAACGAGCTATCTGACTATCAAACATACCCCTTAGAACAACAGACCAGTCTGTCGTGAATGGGCGTGCCGGAGAGTGGAAGAAAGTATAAGTGGAAATTGTTTTGTTGATATTAGCGTGTGTTTTTATAGGCGACCAGTTTTGTTGATATACATCCCATACAAAAAAAGTTAAACCCAAAGCCCAAAATATTAGTCCCAAAGTCACTAGAGTTAGACCCAAAAACTTTGTCCCAAAGTCAAAAAAGTTAGTTCCTAAATAAATAAAATGTTAGACACAAACCCAAACAATTTAGTCCCAAACCCCAAAAAGTTAGTCCCAAATTCAAAATAGTTAGACTCAAAGTAAAAAATCGTAGATGCCTATGCAACAGCTTAGATCTAAAAATTAAAAAACCGTTAGAAACAAACCCAAAAATTGAAATCTCAAATTTAAAAAAGTTAGACCCATTGCAAAAATGTAAGACCAAAATTCACAAATTTAGTCCCAAAGTCAAAAGAGTTAGATACAAAATCAAAATTCTTAAACACAAACTAAAAAATGTAGTCCCAAAGTACAACAAATGTAGTCCCAAAGTCAAAATAGTTAGAACCAGAGTCAAAAATTTAGATGCAATTGCTAAGAAGTTAGTTCCATAGTCAGAAAAGTTAGACACAAAGGCCAAAAAGATAGATGCAAAACCCAAAATGTTAGTTCCAAAGTTAAAAAAGGTTAGACTCAAAAACCCAAAAAGTTAAATGCAAAAACAAAATCGTTAGAACCAAACTAAAAAAAATTATCCCATAGACAAAAAAGTTAGACGCAAAGTTGAAAAATTTAGACTCAAAGACCAAAAAGTTTGATGCAAAGTCAAAAATCTGAGACACAAAATCATAAAATGTAGTCCCAAAGCCCAAAAAGTTAAAACCGTAGTCAACAAATGTTAGACCCAAAGCCTAAAAAAGTAAATCCCAAAGTTAACAAATTTAGACTCAAAGACCAAAAAGTTAGATGTAAAGTCAAAATAATTAGAATAAAAGTCTAAAAAGTTAGTTCCATAGTAAAAAAAGTTCAAATAATTGTTTAAAAATTAAATAAAAAATTAGTATTGTAGTTTTAATTTTTAAGTTCGATTGCATTTTTTAAATTTATTTTAAAAACAATCTGTAATGATTAAGCGTATGTTGAGCAAATGGTTAAGTGTATGTACAATGGCAACAAATGTATTTCCATATCAAAATGCATCTTGGGGGAGGTGTGTTCTTGACGCTGAATAATCAGGACGAGATCACCAAGTTAATAGCTCCTGGAAAATTCTCAAACAACTTTAAAGCAGAGACTGAGGCCATCAGAGATGCTGTAACACTGGCTACTCAACACAAAAATAACATGCACAATAAATTGGTGATTCTAACTAATGCACTGTCAGTACTATCAGTTCTAAAAAGCCCCAAGAACAATTAACTAGATGACTTGAGAACATCCCTGGGTCAACTATGCAATAACTTCCAGAGAGTAGTCATTCAGAGGATACCATCACACTGTAATATACACGGGAACGAACGCGCAGACAAATTAGCTAAAGAGGGAGGGCGATTACCACAAGAAAACCATCCGCTCAGTTATGATGAAGCCAAATCCATCCTCAAAGGATAGTTCCATGAAAAATGGAAACGAGAACACCCAAAGCATAACGAGAGTGACGGATACCACCAACTATCAAGGAAGTATCAAGTCATCATACTTCGCCTACGCACTCACCACAATAGAGTTAGAAATCACATGTTCGCCAAATTCAAAATAGGTACAACCAACCTATGCCACTGTACACTGGACAATATGACTACAAAACGTGTTCTACAGGATTGCCCCCAGTACACAGACCTGAGAAGAAAGAGAAATGTGGTCCACGCCCACCTCCCTGGAAGAAAAACTATATGGGGCAATCGATTCGCTTAAACAGAGAGCTGACTTCATGAGAAAGTTTGGAATCTTACTCTGATCGAGTCTTGATCGCAGAGAGAGAGAGAGAGAGAGAGAGAGAGAGAGATGAATTCACCAATGTGCAAAATATGTTGTATCTGTTAAATAAAGAATAACAATATTGTTTGCGTCATAGATATTCTAAGGCTGCATGCAAAAAAAACAAACACTGCGTTGTGAAAGACAGTTTGCACGCAAATCGAACGCAAACGTATTCATGAATTTATGGACGGACTATATGTAGGTAGATAAGTAGATAGATAGATGTCAAAACATTACCATTTTACTAAAAACACAACACTTATGTAAAAAAAACGAAGTAGAAAAAGGTAGAAAAAAATTTATTATTATAAATTATTTTTTTTTTTTAAATCAAAACATGCGAGTAGCTCCATTTATGTGTAGCATTATAAGGCACTTTTTTGTCCCATGGAATACAGCTTTTTTCACTCAACTAAACTTGGTAGTACTTGGCCGCCTTTGACGTTTGTTTGTAATATTTTTGTCTATTTCAAATCTATTTTTTTGAAGCTGCATGTCTATCTTTTCATTGTCAAAGAGGTAAAGTTGCAAATTTGATAACTTGCTCCAGAAATAATTCAAAATAATATAAGTGGATCAACTGTGTCCTGATGGAATTAAAGTGGTGTGGTAACATCAACATTATAATGTCCTTAAAATGTAATTTACTTATTACTCCCATGTAAGTAAACAGAGTATGGAAATGTGCTTGGGTTCACACGTAAGTCAACGGAGTAACGACACGTCAACCTTGGACGAGACACGGCAATAAGCGAGACAAATTACATCATCGACCCTACATAAACAATGACATACAAGCTACATATCTCGGAGTTACGTTTGATAACAAACTATCTTGGAAACAGCCGATAAATAAGACCACCCAAAAAGCAAGGAGGAAATTGGCTATTCTAAGAAAGCTGTGTGAAACCATATGGGGTGCGATTGGTAAAATACTGGTAAAACACCAGACATGCCAAGAGTTGTTAATCCCCTACTGCCCATACCAGAACATAATCCCTGGACAGAGGAATCAGGACTATCAATACAAATACGGACAGAAGTGAAAGGAATAGTTGACAAAGAGGAACAAAATAGTCTACAGCGAAAAACAATAACTCTCAGTTTCCTGGATTAAGAATACCCACAAGACCTATGGATTCGTGTGTACACAGATGGATCAGCACATAATGCAGTAATGAATGGGGGAGCAGGTGCATATATAGAGTACCCAAATAACACTAGGGATATGAATAAAATAGCAACATGGAAATATTGTCACAATTATGATGCAGAAATACAAGCAATAAAGTTGACAATAGAAAAACTGCTGAACAGTAATCTTAGCCCACAGCCTGTAGTGTTTTTGACAGATGCAAGATCAGTACTCCAGGCACTACAATCCAGAAAATTACCACATCTGCAGACCTTATTGACTGAACTCTGCAAGCACCACAGGGTTGCCATGCAGTGGATCCCATCTCACTGTGGAATACCAGGAAATGAGAAAGCAGATCAGTTGGCAAAGGAAGGTTCAACAGGCACACAACTAGATACACCGGTTACCTACCATCACAAGAAACAGATAATCAAATCAATCAGAGAACCACAAGCCCCAAATCAGGATGCCTTTCATAATATGAATAGATATGAACAAGTTATCATTATACGCCTCAGAACAGGACACAATCGACTTCATAGTCACATGTATACAAAATTCAAGATGGCCACATCAACTACTTGTTTATGTGGACAGGCACCCCAGACTGCTGAACACATACTTCAAGATTGCACAGAATAAAGTAGACTAAGGAAAATCCATTGGCCCATAGATACAACACTACAGACAAAACTATATGGGCAACTGCAAGAATTACAAAAGACAGTAAAATTTATACAGGAAACGACATTGCAGATATAGACAATACTTCGGGTGAACGAAGATTAATAGACATCATCGACCGTAGGGGGAAAGCACCGGGCATTGCCAGTTCAAACAATCAAGTCCCCAATAATATGAAGGCCAGACAACTAGGCGCTAATCTACACCGTGACTTCCGAATTCCCACGTAAGTCAGACACCGGGTGGGTGCAAGGAGTCTCCGGGCCGACTGGTCTATAAAAAGACGGAGCTATCTGTAGCCACTCCATTTTGACTGGAAAGCACAACTTACTAGGGCAAAACAGGTAAGTTTAACTATTTTCGAGTGCGCATTAAATGCACTTATTTTGTGCCCGGTATGTAGTGTAGCTTAGAGGCAATGCATCAGGAGGTCGACGCCTGGGAGTCATGACCCAGGCGGGCCCACCTCCCCTAGAGTGTCAAGAAGCTTAAAGGGACGAAACACTTGCTCGACGGGAGGTCTGTTTCTGATGATCAGATTGCCTCCTGCTGCGAAGCTCTGTACACAGAGTTTCCTTCTACTGCCCAACAGGCAATTGGCCAGACTGCTGAACAGGCCAATTGGCAGCATCTACGTAGCCAAACGCATAAGGATGTTGAACGAAATGGTGGCATCTGTTAAGAACAGCAGCTCGTTTATGGTAAAACATAATGGTGATAATAAAAACGATTAAACTGCAGCAAGTGAAGCTCTCTTTTTTTTGTGTGTATCACAGTCAAAGCTTTTAAGCAAACGACTGAATGTCGACATTGGTAATAAACATTTATGAACCAAAATACATTTCTGCAAGAATCCATTCAAAATAATTAATTACCAACATTTTATCATATATGTAATAGTCTTGTCTTTTTCTTAGATTTCAAGTTCATTTAATTTTTTTTTTAAATTCCATTTTACACCCCTACCCTTGCTATAAACACAACTGCCATCTTTGAAGAATCCCCTAATTTTTTACAAAATTTCCAAAGTTTTCAGGGCCTCTAGTGCAATTAATTACGCCATCTTGACGATGACATAAATAAGAATATGCTTGGTGATATATCACAAAGACAAAAATAGAAAGAGTCGGTTTAAAGAAAGAACCATGTAACGTGATTAATAAAATTATGTTTCTTTACTTTGATGGACAAAACAAAAGTCAATATTTTATGTTTTAAAAAGTCATCTTTTTCTTATTCTTTTACTTTTTCAGCTCCCTGTGGAGCATAGGTCTTCAACAAACATTTCCAAGCCGTTCTGTTTTTTGCTATTATTTTAAGATCATTCCATGTCTTCCTCATCATCTTCATTTCTGCTTCCATCTGTCTTCTCCAAGAATATCTTGGTCTTCTTATTTGTCTTTTTCCTGGCCGTGCGGCTAAAACCATTGTTTTGTTGGTTGAATAGCCGGCATTCGGTGTTCGAAATCCACGGTAGACAGAGATGATTTTTTTTTATATATCAGGGGGTGAAATATAAATCCTGAGTCTCACACGTCAAAGAGGAAGTCCAAGGAATTCTTGGAGAAGACAGATCGAAGCAGAGATGAAGATGATGGGGAAGACATGGAATGATCTTAAAAGAATTGCAAAAAAAAAGAACGACTTGGAAAGTGTTTGTTGAAGACCTATGCTCCACTGGGAGCTAAAAGGTAGAAGAAGACCCCAAAAATCATGTGCTGAAGGTCTGTAAAATATAGGGTCACTAGCACCATATTTCCCTATACGCCACTTGGCGTGAGGGGGGTACTTTACTTTACTATCATGTGCCATATCGGTTGGCGTAGGTGATCATGTCACTCCACAATCTTCAATCTACAGTGCATCGTATCGGTTCTGTTGTTGACTGTTTTCCATGCCATGACACCAAGCTATCCAGTAGTTCCTCTCTTTCTCGTCCCTGATCTCTCCTTCCTTTTAATTTGCCAGTTGTAACCAAGTATTCCAACTTTCCTCTTCTCATTATGTGCCCGAAAAATGTTGATTGCTTCTTTCTGATGTTTTTTTAAGAGCTCCCTTTTTGTGTTGGCCTCTTTGAGAACTTCCTCATTGGTCTTTTTAGCTGTCCAGGAAACTTTCAACATTCTTCTGAGAAATCCCATCTCTGTGGCCTCTAATTATCTTTTCATTTGTTTGTCTACGGTCCATGATTCGCTTCCATGGGTCAGAATTGGTTCTATATAGCACCGATGAACTCTCTTTCTCATTTTTATTGACAATGATTTGTTGCATAAGATATTTTTCATTTTCAGAAATGCTATTTTGGCCTGAGCTATTCTGCTTTTTATTTCTGTGGTGCATCTCCCATCTGATGTTATTATTGTGCCCAAGTATTTGAAACGTTTCACTTGTTTCAGATTTGTCTCGTTTATTTTTATGCTGCATGATGGTGATGATTGTTTCTTCGATATGACCATTACTTCTGTTTTCTTACTACTCAGACTGTGACCTTTCTTGTTGCTTTCTTTTACTATTATGTCTATCATTTCTTGTAGTTCGTTCTCTGTCTCTGCTATTAAGACTGTGTCATCCGCATATCGCAAATTATTTATGTTGTGACCGTCGACTTCAATTCATTTTTTTGTCTGCTATTGATCTCATAATATATTCGCTGTAAAGTGAGAACAAATCCGGTGACAGAACACAGCATCGTCTGACTCCTTGTTTTATATATTGGAATTGTCCTGTTTGGTTGTTAATTCGTATAGCTGCTGTTTGTTGCCAGTACATGTTGTTTTATTATTCGCAGATCTTTGCCATCAATGTTTAATTTCTCCAGCATATTGATTATTTCCACATGCTTTACTTTGTCAAATGCTTTCGTGTAGTCTATAAAGCATATATATAGATCTTTCTATCAATGTTCTTAAGATGTATATTGCATTATTGGTGCCCTTTCCTTCCACAAATCCACATTGGTCCTCACTTATTTTTGGTTTTATTTTGTTCCTTACACATCTCATGATTATTCTTAGTAATATTTTAGTCATATGGCTCATGACATTAATAGTGCGATTGTCTTCACAATCAGTGGCTCCTGACTTCTTCGTTATTATTATAAAGAATAATAATCAGTCCATATTTTGTTAAAATTGATATTAATAGTTACATTCTCATAATATATCTTCTGAATGATTATTTATATCTGATTCATTGTTTTAAAACAAACGCTTGACAGCTATATTATACTAATTAGTATCTTACTTTACTCCCCATATTGTACAGTTCCAATGTCTGCAGTGTCCTCGAGGATGTGATACATGTGTGGATGCAACGCCATGTCTTTATGAAGTCAGCAAGGCTGTACAGGCCCTGGTTGTTTTCATAATTACCATCATGATCCTTGCCTGTGTCTTAGTCTCTGCCACCATTGTGAAAAATAAGAAACAATTGGTTTGTATTTTTTTTCAACAGTGCAATACATTAACTACTGAAGGAACATCATTTTTTTTCAAAGATGTACGAATGAAAACTACTAGACTCGTATTCTATGTGTGGGGTAGATTAGAAACTTAGTATTTGGTGAAAAAGATTCACGAATATGACATATTTCTCAGTTTGATTAATCATTGCAACCGTTTTATACGCACATAAGTTTCAGAAAATAGCTATTTAGATTTAATTATTTGAAATATTGTATGTATGCATGCATGAAAAAAGTTCCAACAAACACTTCCACGTTTGCAATCATCAACCTTGTTATTATTCCTGTGATTATTTTGTTTTTGATATTTCATTACTAGTTAGCTATTTAAGGTTAGTTTCATTTACTTACATATCTGTGTGTGCGTTGTTTGTTTGTTCCTCCTGAAGGTCTATTGAGCCGAAACGTCGTTCAAATTTGTGTCGTCTGTGAATCAAGTAAAGCTTTTAACATAACATTTTTTCTAATTTTTTATGCACTTCTCGTTGCAAATTTAGCTTTACTGCAGCTTCGCAATTTTATGCATTCATTTGCATTGCTTTGCCTTAACCCCTCACAAGTACACCTTCTTCTTCTACTTTCCTTCCTCATTTGCCTTTCAGTGTCGAGGGGAGATATAATTTGCGGTCTTTTGCTCCTATGTTGCTGCTATGTTTCCTAGTGCTTCTAATATTCCATCCAATTATCTTTTTCGTCGTAGATCATTGGGTCTGGTATTCCCACAACGTTTGTTGAATGCTCGTTGTGTTGCGTTTTGATCTTTCTGCCTTGTCACGTGACCAAGCCATCTTATCTGTTGTTTCTTTTTATATTCTATGGCAGAGTCTATTCCTAGCTTTTTTTCTCAGTTCTTCATTTCTGATATTATCTCTCATACCGTTTCCTGTTATTCGTCTGATACATTTAATCTCGGTAGAGGTTATTTTTCTTATTGTTTTTTTTTCAGGTTTTTCAAATCAAAAGCATTATCCACCGTCACTAATGCATGTAACGGACGGAAAATAGGGCGGTGGTCTATCTTGAAAGATGGTATTGCTATTGGTAGGGTGGGTGGGTAGTAGTAGCTTCCGTCAGTCATAGTTGACTGCGGATTTTTCGGTGGCCCTAGAAATGTTTTTTTTTCCTTTCGCCGTGTATTCTCTTTCTCTATGAATGACTGCTTCTTGTTTGAGGTGAACTTTTATAGTGTGTTTCCAGAGATTGCTGTCTGCAGCTATGTCTTCCCAACCTACAGTGTTTATATTGAGAGTTTCCATGTAAGTAGTGATATATCCACATATAGCCCTATAATCCTGCGTTGAATGCAGTAAATACTGCGTTTTTTTCCTATATAAAAGTATACCAATAACACTGCATACGCAGCAAAACACAGGGTTTTCCTATATAAAAAGTATACACATAACACAGCAAACGCAGCAAAATGCAGGCTTTTTTTCTCTGTAAAAAGTATACACGCGAACGTATGTGTTCCTCTCCTGAGCGTAAGATCATTTTTTTTATCTCTCGGGCTGAATGTTGGCGCACTTCCTCACGACAGGTGCGTGCTTGTAAATAAATAGTGTGTTGTGATGATTTTAAAAGTGGAGGAAAGTGGGGGTTATCTCTCGCTTCTTACTCTGTATTAGTGGTTCGCGCTCTCTCTCTCTCTCTCTCTCTCTCTCTCTCTCTGACCCAAGAATTAACCAAGACAAATAAAATAAAGAAATATGATGCTTTCTATATAATTTTCACAATAAAGATTTTATTAATACATCAGAGAACATATAATTTATAAATATACAGTAAAGTATACAAACCTCTCTCGCTCTCCGACTCTCCCTCTTTCTCCCTCTCTCCTATCCCCCTACTCTTCTCTCCTACCATATCACCATCCCTCCTCGCTTTCTCTCTTTTGACCACACCAGATGGAACATGAGGGCTAATCAGCTAATCGGGAAGTCATGTAGGTGAAATAATTAAAAACTAGTGGCGGGAATGCTCTCCACAATCCACTTAGAATCGGGTCTGTTGAGCTGGGCAGGGTATACGGGATCGTATTCGTTTAAAGAATCGACGAATCTGGTGAAATCTCCAAGATTATTGATTAACTGTGGGAACTCGAGAACAGCGGCATTATTGAGGGATGCGTGGAAGAAGCGTAAATCACCACTCTATATGTGTCTTAGAATAAGATGGTGACCATAGTTAATTTTAAAAAACTATATGTCTGACTATCAAACACATCCCTTAGAACAGCAGACACGTTTGTGGCGAATGGACTGGCAGATGAGTGGAAGAAAGTATTTCCGGAAACTGTCTTATTGATACTAACGTGGGTGTTAATAACTGACCAGTTTTGCTGATAAAACACATCATCGGGTAGTGTTGCTAAACGGTCATCGGGCTTGTGCTAAGGGGCAAGCGGTGCTGATGGTGAAGTTGATTCCGTCGCTGAGCGTTTTAGTCTCATATGTCTGGTTAAAGAACTTCAACTCGTATACGAGCGTTGACAAATGGTACAACCATCGCGTATAAGACGATGTGCGGCCGGTATATGCTGCAGCATAGCTTGGCAACGTTTAAACTTCTTTGGACACAATGGGCACTGATGTGTACCTTAAAATACTTCGTTATGAGAAACCATCTGTATAAGATCAAATAACCCATTGTCAGCAATTCTTAACATACCTAGTTTTAAACACATTAATAACATTGAATAACAATCACAACAAGACTTAAAATATCTACTTTTTAAACAACCAATAAGATAATCATATGAAAAACGAAGGAGTAATACACTCAACAAGGCTTAACATACGTACTTTATACACATTGCCATTAATACAATTGAATATTCTTTTATTGATAAACCTATCACGTCGTCATGAGATAAGAGAAAAACATAAAAAATATTCCAACTTACAGCGTAAAATATACTCTCAACACAGGCCACTAGAATGAACAGTAGTATTAAAATAAGCTTCCTTCAATCAATCGCGCTTATAACACGAAATCTCACATGCGACTATTTTAATTATAACCTGGTTACAAAATTGGATGGCGTATAAATTACACAATCAGGGAGTGACTATACCAACACCAACTGATATCTTGATTAACCATTCAGTGAAGAGTATGGAATGCCGAGCAAAGATATGACTGATATCTGGATTAACCAATATGAGAAGAGCATCACTGTTATCGTGATCACTGACCTCATTTTCCACTTGAAGTTGTTTCGAGTCTGACTCATCGGTGGATTACTTGAACTCGATTTGGCTCATGATACAATCTGCCTGTCGGATTATCGGTGGGGGAGATAATGCGGGTGGTGGGTTACTTAAACTCGTTTTGACCCCTGATGCAATACCAGACGAGTTCCATGTCATCGATTTGAAGGTTGCAATACCAATGTTTACAATTTCAACGAATGACAGGTAACATTAAAGATGAATATCACAGGTCAGAAAACTTAGTGCCATACACCAAAATTTCGGCTCAAAGTCACAAACTTGGACTCAAAACCCTAATAGTTTAGCCCCAAAGTTACACTATTTAGAAAAAAAGACCCCAAAAGTTATAACTAAAGTTAAAAAAGTTAGTCCAAATCGCAAAAGTTTAGCGCCAAAACACAAAAATTTAGTCTCGTAATAAAAAAAAATTGAACTCGAACTCTAAAATGTAGTTACAAAAAGTCTTAATAGTTAGAAATAACGAGTAGATTGTTATAGTTAGGGTTCCAAAACTTAGTCCAAATCTCAAAATTTTACCCCCAAAACACAACAAATTTAGTCTCATATTAAAAAATTGACATATAAACCCTAAAAAAGCTACTCCCATACTCTCTCTCTCTGCGATCAAGACTCAATCAGAGTAGGTTTCCAGACTCTCTCATGAAGTCAGCTGTCTGTTTAAGTTATTCGATTGCCCCATATAGTTTCTCTTCCAGGGAGGTGGGTGTGGACCACATTGCTCTTCTCAGGTCTGTGTACTGGGTGCAATTCTGTAGAACATGTTTTGTAGTCGGGTGTCCGGTTAGCGCAATCGATAGGCGGTTGGCTTACCACGGCAACAGCCGGGGTTCGTACCCTGGCGAGGACACCTGGGTTTTACTAATTCCCTAAAAATTAGTGGGAGCCGCGATAGCTCAGTGGTTAGTGAACTGGACTACTACGGGCAAGGGGTAGGGTTCGATTCCAACCGACGGCTCCGGGTTCACCCAGCCTTAAATGGGTACCGGATTTTTTCTGGGAAAGTAAAGCAGCACGGGCGTAATACCGACCACATTACCCCAAAAATCATGTGCTGAAGGTCTGTAAAATATAGGGTCACTAACACCATATTTCCCTATACGCCACTTGGCGTGACGGGGGGTACTTTACTTACTTTATGTTTTGTAGTCATATTGTCTACAGTGGCATAGTGTGTATAGTGGCATAGGCTGGTTGTACCTATTTTGAATTTGGTGAACATGTGATTTCTCATTCTATTGTGGCCAGTGCGTAGGCGAAGTATGATGACTCCCTCCTTGATAGCTGGTGGTATCCGTCACTCTCGTTATGCTTTGGGTGTTCTCGTTTCCATTTTTCATGGTACAGACCTTTGAGGATGGATTTGGCTTAATCATAACTGAGCGGATGGTTCTCTTGTGGTAATCTCCCTCCCTCTTTAGCTAATTTATCTGCGCGTTCGTTCCCGTATATATTACAGTGTGATGGTATCCACTGAATGACTACTTTCTGGAAGTTATTGCATAGTTGGCCTAGGGTTGTTCTCAAGTCATCTAGTTAATTGTTCTTTGAGCTTTTGGAGCTGATAGTACTGACAGTGCATCAGCGAGAATCAACAATTTATTGTGCATGTTATTTTTGTGTTGAGTAGCCAGTGTTACAGCATCTCTGAGGGCCTCAGTTTCTACTTTAAAGTTGTTTGAGAATTTCCCAGTAGCTATTGAATTGGTGATCTCGTCCTGGTTATTCAGCGTCATGAACATACCTCTCCCTCTATTTCTAGTGGCATTTGTAGCAGAGCCATCTGTGTATATGTAGGACCAAGAGTCCTGTGGGTAGGTATCGTGTATGTGTTTTTCTGCTACGTGTTTTCTTTCTGTGTCTGATTGGGTGCCTTTTATCATGATTCCTATTATATCTTCCTTATGTTCTGGAATTTTGTGTTTCCTATTGGAAACATATCAGATGGGCCCAAGGGTTTCGGTATTGTTTGGGAAAGTCCATGAAGTCTAGTAATTAGTTCATTGGAGATTGCAACGAAGTTGCTCCCCTTAAGTCGTACTCTTCCGAAACCAATTACGTGAGTATATAAGTAAAAAAAGTGCGTAGAAGCCTAGGGCCGACCAGTGGCGAGTAACATTGCTACTGGGCAGCGTGTGAATGACCTTATTACCAAACAATGGTCATGTCATGTCATATAAATATGTTAAACACGTCGCCCATGGATTGGGCTGTGAAATAAAGAATGTTCGCATTAAAGTGTTCTAATTTGGTGTGTCCAACAGTTAGCAGATCACGCCTGGCGAAGAAAGACTTGGGACATTAAAATAAAGAAATAAAGTCATGGGCACAAGGTAAACAAACCACTATACTCTAGCACGGGACACGTTACGACGTGTCGGGGTTTCCCAAGCAAGTATCTCGTGCTTGACCAAGATCCAGGTGTCAAGTAAGGTCAGGGCCACGGCACATGTGTGTCGCCTGTCATATTGCACGGTCAGAGACTAGGGCAGCGAGCTGATTATAACAGCTGATTCACCAGCTGTCCGTGTTCAAACTAACATAAAAAAACGACCTCCTGATACATTGCCTTCCTAATACAAAGGGTCAAATTGCGTTCAAGTAACACACCACCCGCATTATCTCCCCCACCGATAACCCGACAGGTGGATTGCATCAGGGGCCAAATCAAGTTCGAGTAACACACCGATGAGTCAGACTCGACAGCACTTCAAGTGGAAAATGAGGTCAGTGATCCGATAACAGTGATGCTCTCCTTCACTGATTAAGAATCCATATATCAGTGATATCTTTACTCAGCGGTCCATACTAATACTCTTCTCTGAATGGTTAATCAAGATATCAGTTGGTGTTGGTACAGTCACTCTCTGATTGTGTAATTTATACCCCATTCACATTTGTAACTAGGTTATAATTAGACTAGTCGCATGTGAGATTTCGTGTTATAAGCACGATTGATGCAAGGAAGATTATTTTAATACTACTGTTCAGTCTAGTGGCCTGTGTTGAGAGTGTATTTTAAGCTGCAAGTTGGAATATTTTTATGATTTTACTCTATCTCATTACGAAGCGATAATGTTTACCAATAAAATGATACTCATTTGTATTAATTGAAATGTGTATAAAGTACGTATGTTAAACCTTGTTGAGTGGACTTCCGTTTCAAAATGGTGGAACGTTTCACGTTCTCTCGATCGCTGCAGAAAAACGCATCTGGAGTCTGATTAATTTCGTCTCTCCGATGCAATTTTCTGTGTTGAAATCAAAATGATGTTCTACTTAGCAAATCTGTGCCGATGAAGCGGGCAAATTTGCACCGCCGAATATACACAACAATGTTTCTTTTTGATAAGTCAAGTATTGTGAAAGCGAACTTCACCGTCTAGTGTTGAGATGCGGTTTACGTCACATTGAGTGCTGTTCAATGGCCGACGTTGGAATTGTTTAACGCAAGTTATTTACACGTTGAAACGCATTAATGTGGACTGCTCCGTCAAGTGGACTGAAGATTTTCCTTGAAGTGTTTCGTTCGTTGTATTGTTGTTTGATGTGCGACGGGGATAATCTGACGACTAACTGTGTGTTTATATGTTCAGGTTGGAGTCAAAAACGATGTCCTAACATCACCAAGCGCTATAAATTTTACAAATATGACGATCATCATTTTTGAGAGGACGTGAACTTCCCGTATATGATTGATAGGCGGCAGGAACCATTGAAGACTATGTCTGAAAAGTGTTCCTTGTTGCAGTTTCCTCATATTCCAAGTCCGACTTGTTGCAGGAGCTACTGAGTTAAGTGCTCTGTGCACACCGTGAGATGGTGGTCTCATCTGTTTTTATCATGTTTCGATATTCCAATTGTTTCTCGACGAATGATGCTATCGTATGGCAGGGAACAGTTGGCTGTGTTTACTTTCTGCGTGGTTTCGCCTTATGTCTTTTGGCGTGTGCTGAGACTGCAACTGTGGGGACTACAGTTACCTTTCTTTGTTTGGGAAATGAGATATTAATTCGGATGATTCCGCTGTCACGGAGCAATTGTGATTCGTTTGCAGTTATACCGAGGCCTTTCATAACCAATAATAATAATAACCTTGTTGAGCTTCTTTTTTTGCGTTCGCCAGCTTTTACCTCTGACGAAGTCCCTAGATACTTGGAACACAGGGGTCCCTCGCCTCACAGACAGATAACTCCGACTTTGGAGGTACTCATATTTTTTCCGTCGATGAGTAATTGACGTTTCATGCCGGGCCTCGCTGCTAAAACCAGGGGTGGTTGCCGCAGAGAGAAATCATAAATAAAAATCTCAACCGGTGTAGACGGGATTTGAATTCACAACCTGTCTTTCTCGAGGCCAGCGCTTTTCCTCGAGACCAACCAATCCCTAAATCGTTATGATGATGAACGGAAAAAAATGTTTAGGATAATTGACAAGGGCCAGATATACTCAAAGAAGTGGAAGACGCCTAGCGCAATATGCAAGCAGCAAAAGCTCCTGGACCAGATAACATAAGTAAAGAAGAAATTGAAGCCATAAGTAATTTTGGAATAGAAATAATAACAAAAATATTAATTGATATCTACAACAGCGAATATATAAGAGACTAGATGCTAAAAATCAATATTCATAGCCGTACTAAAGATATATGGTGCGACTGAATACGATGATCATCGAATAATAAGCCGTATGACTCACATAAGATATTACTAAGAATCATCACGCGAAGAAGGCAACACCACTTTCACTATCAGCACCGTTTGCCCTTTTATCATCGACCAAAACAGAGCCAGATGAGAAGCACCCGCCTGAGTGTAAAAAGCACAAGCCCGATGACCCTTTAGCAACACTACCCGATGATGTGTTTTATCAGCAAAACTGGTCAGTTGTAAACACCCACGCTAGTATCAATAAAACAGCTTCCATATATAATTTCTTCACTCACTTGCCAGTCCATTCGCCACAGACTGGTCTGCTGTTATAAGGGATGTGTTTGATAGTCAGACAACCCGTTTTAAAATTAACTATGGCCACCATCTTATTCTCAGACACAGAGAGAGTGGTGATTTACGCTTCTTCCAGGCATCCCTCAATAATACCACTGTTCTCGAGTTCCCACAGTTAATCAATAATCTTGGAGATTTCACCAGATTCGTCGATTCTCTAAACGAACACGATCCAGTAGACCCTGCCCAGCTCAACAGACCCGATTCTAAGTGGATGGTGGAGAGCATTCCCGCCACTAGTTTTTAATTATTTCACCTACATGACTTCCCGATTAGCTGATTAGCCCTCATGTTCCATCTTGTGTGGTCAAAAGAGGGAAAGCGAGGAGGGAGGGTGATATGGTAGGAGAGAAGAGAAGGGGGGAGGGAGAGAGAGGGAGAGACGGAGAGCGAGAGAGGTTTGTATACTTTACTGTATATTTATAAATTATGTGTTCTCTGATGTATTAATAAAATCTTTATTGTGAAAATTATATAGAAAGCATCATATTTCTTTATTTTAATTTGTCTTGGTTAATTCTTGGGGACTGTCAGAGAGAGAGAGAGAGAGAGAGAGAGAGAGAGAGAGCGAACCACTAATACAGGGTAAGAAGCGAGAGATGACCCCCACTTTTCTCCACTTTTAAAATCATCATAACACACTATTTATTTACAAGCACACACCTGTCGTGAGGAAGTGCGCCAACATTCAGCCCGAGAGATAAAAAAAAATGATCTTTCGCTCAGGAGAGGAACACATATGTCCGTCTTGCTGCGTGTACACTTTTTACATAGAAGAAAAAGCCTGCATTTTGCTGCGTTTGCTGTGTTATGTGTATACTTTTTATGTAGGAAAACCCTGTGTTTTGCTGCGTTTGCTGTGTAATGTGTATACTTTTATATAGGAAAAAAAACGCAGCATTTACTGCGCCCAACGCGGAATTATGGGGCAATAAGTGTTATAATCACTACTCATGTGTCATGTATTTACACACATCTACAAATCGAAGTTTTTAGGCGCCCCTTAGTTCTTTTACCGTATGCCAGTTGTCCGTAGAGTATATTTTTTCGTATGCGGCCATCTTTCATGGATGGTTTCATCGCGTAACCTGCGTTGCTTGAGCAGCGTGTAGACATTCGGGAAGCCTGTGCAAGTCATGGCCTCCACGTTTGTCACTTTATCCTTCCAGGTGAAACCAAGAATACGGCGCTGACACCGCATATGGAATGCATTTAGCCATCTCTCCTACTTTACATAGGTTGTCCAAGATTTGCTGCCATACAGGAGGATACTAATTATGCAGGCATTGTACACTGCGGCTTTTGTTTTAATTGTCAGTTTGCTGTTTTGCCAGACACGCCTAGTAAGACGGGCAAAGGTGGTAGCAGCTTTACCAATACAAGTGGGAGAGGTGGGTGGGTGGATAGGTAGGTAAATAGACGGACAGATAAATAGATATATAGTTATAGTTATTTGAAGGCCATGGTATCACTACAAACGGCCACGTGCCAGTGGATTCATATGAATTAACATTTAATCGAATATACAAACAAAGAAAGGCAGCTCCAGTTTCCATCGTAGCAAACACAGCACACGTCAAAAGACATAAGGCATAGTAGCATGGACAGCGAACGCAACTGAACTGTCCTTCGTCCTACGATATCATCATTCATCGTAAGCAATCTCAATACAGAAATAACATCCGATGAAACACACAGCTTACGGTGTGCACAGAGTATTAATCTCAGTAGCTCCTGCAACAAGCCGGACTTGGAATATCAGAAACTGCAACAATGACGCATTTCAGACAGTACCTCAACGGTTCATTGCCGCCTATTCGACATATTGACCGGAAGTATCAATAGACAGATAGATCAGTTGTTGACTTTCTATTCTTCTCTGGGACTACTAATCGTATAATTGAGAGACAAAGTTCAAAACCAGCTTCTTTAATTATATTTACAATCTTCTATCACCATCACCACGTGCCATACTGGTTGGCGTTGGCAATCATGTCCTTCCACAATCTTCTATCCACCGTGCATCGTATCAATTCTATTGTTGACTGTTTTCCATTCCATGACACCAAGCTATCTAGTATCTTCTATCTTTGTCGTCCACGATCCCTGTATTATCCCTGTAATTTGCCAGTTGTAACCAAGTATTCCAATTTTCCTCTTCTCATGATGTACCCGAAAACAATTGATTATTTCTTTTTGATGTTTTTAGGAGCTCCCTTTTTTTGTGTTGGCCTCTTTGAGAATGTCATCATGGGTCTTTTTAGCTGTCCAGGGAACCTTCAACATTCTTCTGAGAGATCCTATCTCTGTGGCTTCTAATCGTCTTTTCATTTTTATGTCTACTGTCCATGATTCGCTTCTATAGGTCAGAATTTGCTGTATATAGCACCGATGAACTCTCTTTCTCACTTCTGTTGACACAGACTTGTTTGTGTTGCGTCAGAACACAACTTTGTATGACTCCTTGTTTTATAACTTGGAACTGTTCCCTGATTGGTTGTTAATTCGTAATGCTGCTGTTTGTTGCCAGTACATATTTTTTTTAATTCTCAGATCCTTGCCATCAATGTTTAATTTCTCAAGCATATTGATTATTTACACATGCTTTACTGTGTCAAATACTTTTGTGTAATCTATAAATCACATATATCTTTCTTTAAGTGTATAGCTCTTTTTATCAATGTTCTGACGATGCATTATTGGTGCCCTTTCCTGCCCCAAATCCACATAGCAATGTAACAACTCACTTATTTATGGTTTTATTTTATTCCTTAAACGTCTCATGATGATTCTTAGTAATGTTTTAGTCATATGGCTCATGAGACTAATAGTGCGATGGTGTTCGCAATCAGTGGCACCTGACTTCTTTGGTATGGCTACAAAGATATATTTTAGTAGAACTTCGGTTTATGAAATTTATATATTCATTATATCTTTAACACGTTATTCTAAAATGTTGATTACTGAAAACATTTAGAGGTCGAAAAATAATACAAATCATCATCAAGTACAATGCCTGCTGGCGTAGGTGACCACAACTTTCAATCTCGACAGATAATTATCATTTCTGTTGTTGACCTTCTGCCCAGCCATTCTATTAAGCTGTCTGGTATCTTTTCCCTTTGCTTCCCTCTATCTCTTCGTCCTTCAATTTTTCCAGTTGTCGCGATGTATTCCAGCTATTCCCTTCTCATTACAATGCCAAAGAATGATGATTGTTTATTTCTTATATTGGAAATTTTCTCTCTTTTTTTGCCTTGGCCTCTTTCAGAACCTCTTTATTACTCTTCTTGGCTGTCCATGGTATTCTCCACATTCTTCTGTAAAACATTTCTATAGTCTCCAATGATTTTGTGTCTGTTGTCCTATCGTCCATGATTCACATGTATATGTTAAGACTGGCTCTACATAACATTTAAGAACTCTTTTTATTGTTTCTTTTGTCAAAAATTGATTCCACAGTATTTTCCTCATTTTTGGAAAGCTGCTTTAGCCTGAGCTATTCTGCATCTCACCTCTGTTGTACAACTACCATATGAGGTTAACATTTTTCCCAGATATTAAAATTTATTTACCTGTTTTAATATTGTTTCACTTGTCTTTATTGTGCACTTCGGTGATTTTTTCCCCCTTTTTTGCTACCATTACTTCTGTCATTTTGCTATTAAGGCTGAGTCATTTATAATACAAATACAAAAATAAAACAAAAGATGTCGTGAGGCCCTCTTTATACAATATCATAACGCATATTATTTTCTTGCAGGTTATTAAAACAGCCAGCCCCATATTTCTGCAACTCATGTGTTCAGGAGCAATTTTAATGTGTAGCAGCGTAAGTATTTAATTTTGTTGCTTTGGTGTTGTTGAAATGTGTGGAAAATATTTCACGATTTTTGCAGTACTAACTGGACTAAACCTTTATTCTTCAACAAATATTCAGCATAGGAAAGATTGTTAGGTTATTCATATTCTCACATCTACAATTACTACTCTTATGTTAGACCTCTTTCGTTGTGATCTAATATAACTAATTGTACTGAAACACTTTTTGGTGACAGGCGATCGCCTAATGTAATTATCACCTCCAGGTTCTCTAATAATTTTCGGACCATGGATGACAATATCAGGTTATTGGTTATTGATTATTGGTTATGGAAGGCCTCGGTATCACTGCAAACGAATTAAATTCCATAATTGCTCAACCACCCGTGACAGTGGAATCATCCGAATTACTAACTCATCTCCCAAACAAAGAAAGGTAACTGTGGTCCCCATCGTAGCAGTCTCAGCACACGCCAAAAAACATAAGGCGAAACCGCGCAGAAAGTGAACACAGCCAACTGTTCCCTGTCATACGACATCATCATTCATCGTAAACTAGCGGGATATCGAAACAGGATCAAAACGGATGTGACACGCAGCTCACGGTGTGCACAGAGCACTTAACTCAGTAGCTCCTGCAACAAGCCGGACTTAAAATATGAGGAAACTGCAAGAAGGAACACTTTTCAAACAAAGTCTTCAATGGTTCCTGCCGCCTATCCACCATATACCATGGAAGTTCACGTCCTCCCGAAAATGATTATCGTCGTAGCACTTGATGATGTTAGGCCATCGTTGATGACTCCAATTCCGAACATATAGACACACAGTCAGTCGTCAAATTTTCAGTATCAGGATTTGGAGGGAACGAGCATACCTGATGATAGGTGCAGATAAAAGGCACCCATTTCACCATATGCTCAACACAGGGAAAGGTGCCAGGATAAAAAGAGGCAAATCATGGGTGGATCGAGCAGAAGGTTTCATCAAACATGTCTGTGGGTTTACCAATATCAACGCTGGTGAGGGGTGGATACCGGTGTCTCATTCAGGGACACATTCTGTGTATTGTCATACTCGACAGAAAACATAGGGAACAAACCTCCGTCGTGGTCAATGCGGAGGTCAACGGTCGCATCTGGGAAAACACCGATGAGACAATCATCTAAACAGACTGATCTGTAATGCGATACAAAAGAAGTGTATGGGCATTTACAGCTCGCTCGGCAGCAAGAGTAGCCAATGGAGACAGTGGTGCATACATTATCACCACGATGCATGATAAAGGAGGTGACGGCAGTGGCCAGAAGCATTCATCTAGTTAGAGTCACAAGACTAAACCCATGCCTGCATACTGAGTGATTCGATGAGCATGATAAGAAAATAGGAGGCGGGCTATGTACGCAGACAATGGGTAGAGTCATTCTTCTTCTAACTTTTTAGCTCCCAGTGGAGCATAGGTCTTCAACAAACACTTTCCAATCCGTTCTATTTCTTGCCATTCTTTTAAGATCATTCCATGTCTTCCCCATCATCTTCATCTCTGCTTCCACCTGTCTTCTTTAACAATTCCTTGGTCTTCCTCTTTGTGTTTTTCCCGGGGGATTCCAAGAAAGGGCCTGTTGTGTAATACTCTCTGTTGACTTTCGCAGTGTGTCCTATCCAGCGCCAGCGTCTTCGCTGTATCTCTTTATCCATTGGCGTTTGACTGGTACATTTCCATAATTCTATGTTAGTGATTTTGTCCTGCCATTTCCATCCTTTTATACTGCGTAAGCATCCATTAATGAAAGTCTATATCTTCGAGATTGTCAATTTTGTTGTTCTTCATGTTTCACAGCCTTATAATAGGACCGCCTTAACATTTGAGTTGAAAATTTTTATTTTAGTATTTAACCTAATTTCTTTGGATTTCCATATGTTTCCCAGTGCAATGAAAGCTCCTCTTGCTTTTGATATCCTTTTTTTGGTATCATTTTCTGTTCCTCCTTCTTTATCTATATTACTGCCCAGATATATGTAAGATTGTATATCTAATAGAGGTATTTCTCCTAGTTTTATTTGGTTATTGCCAACTGTATTAATTGTCATAATGTTGGTCTTATCTCTATTAACCTTCAGTCCTAGCTGTTGTGATCTCTCATCAAGTATGCTCATTTTATCCTGCATCTGTTGATGGCTGTGTAATAGGAGAGCTATGTCATCAGCAAAGTCTAAATCATCAAGTTGTTTGGTCAGTAACCACTGGATTCCATTTCTGTTGTTTTGAGTTATTTCCATAATCCAATCTATGGCCAGTAGAAAGAGAAATGGAGACAGAAGGAATCCCTGCCTTACTCCTGTTCTTACTTCAAATGCTTCTGTAATCTGTCCTTCATGCACCACACTACATTTCGTTCCTTCATACATTGTTTTTATCAGGTTAATAAACTTTATGGGGATTCCGTATTGACTCAGCAACTTCTAAAGCATTCTTCTGTCTAAACTATCAAATGCCTTTTCGTAATCTATGAATCCAATATAAAGTGGGGATTTTAGTTCTAAACTTTGTTCAACTATTATACTTAGGGTAGTTATTTGATCAGCACACGATCTGTTCTTCCTAAAACCTGCTTGTTCATCTCTCAAATGTTTCTCTATGGCCTCTTTTAGTCTCTCCAGAATGATTCTGCTTAATATTTTTCCTGGCACTGATAGTAGCATAATTCCCCTATAATTTGTGCACTCCTGTAAACTTCCTTTCTTTGGTAGTTTGATCATATAACCTTCTTTCCAGTCTGTAGGTATTTCTTCCCTCTCCCAAATTTTATCTAATAGATTTTGTAGCATCTTGGTAGAGGTGTTAATATCTGCTTTGATGGCTTCCGAAGGAATTTCATCTGGTCCTGTGGCTTTACCATTTTTTAATAGTTTGATGGCTTTCATTATTTCTTCTTTGCTTGGTTTTCCGCAGTTAACGTGTAATTCTTCTTCTGCTGGTAGTATATCTGGAGGATTATTTGAGCTAGGTCTATTCAAAAGTTCTTCAAAGTGCTCTTTCCATCTCTCCATTTGTTCCCTTATATTACTAAGCAGATTTCCTTTCTTATCTTTCATAAAGGCATTGATCTGTTTGTATTTTCCACTTAATTTCTTTGTGCTGTTGTACAGTTCTTTCATATTCCCTTTATTTGCTGCTTCTTCTGCCTCTTTAGCTAGTTCATTTATATATTTCCTCTTATCCCTTTTAATGCATCTTCTCATTTCTTTGTTCACTTCTGTGTAAGCTTCCTGTGTCTTGGCTTTATTACTTCTCGTTTTGCTTTTATTTATGTCTGTTTTCTTGTTCTTTCTTTCTTTAATTTTGTCCAGGGTCTCTGCTGTCATCCATGCCTTATTCTGGCGTTCTCTTTTCCCTAGTGTTTCTTCGCATGTCTCTTTCCATATATCTTTTACCTGTTTCCAATGATCTTCTATATTTATTGTATTTTCTAGTTGTTGGAGGACTTGATATTTATTTGATATTGTGACTGCGAATTTATCTTTAATTCCTTGTTCTTTAAGAAACCCTACATTGAAATATCTTCTATCCTTATTCGTTGTAGTATACCTTTTTAGTTTAATTTTAAGTTTGGCTAACAGAAGATGATGATCAGAAGATATATCTGCCCCTCTATATACTTTTACATCCTGTAAGGATGACTTAAACTTATTATTAATACACATGTGATCAATTTGATTTTCCGTTCTATGATCTGGTGACACTCATGTAGCTTTGTGTATTCTTTTGTGTTGGAATATCGTTCCTCCAAGGCTCACTTGATTAAGGGCGCAGAAATTCACAAATATCTCTCCATTCTCGTTTATATCTCCAAGTCCATGCTTTCCCATAATCTCTTCGAAGCCTCGGTTGTCTGATCCTACTTTAGCATTTAGGTCTCCCATCAAGATTATAATATCCTTGGCTCGTCTTGCATCCATCTGACATTGTAGCTGTTTATAGAAATCATCTTTAACTAAATCATCTTTATCGTTGGTTGGTGCATAGCATTGGATAATGTGTAATTTTATTTTGTTTTTGGTTGTTTTAAATGTTGCTCTCATTATTCTCGGTCCTACTGCTTCCCATTCTATTAGTGTCTTCTGTGCATTCCTTGATAGCATTATAGCCACCCCTTCACTATGTTGTGCTCCAGGTTCCTGGTGTCCTGATGATGAAATCATCTCTCCTGTATTTAGTTTTATTTTACCCGTTCCTAGCCATCTTGTTTCACACATTCCCAGAATATCTATCTTGTAGTTTGTCATTTCTGTTGCTACCTGTGCAGCTTTTTCTTGTTCATTTAGGGTACGTACATTCCAGGTGCCAATTCTGGAGGATTTCCTGGTAGACAAAGGTTGAGTCGACAACCCGGACTCCTTGCGGCTTTCACCGGCTTGCGTCATATGTCTCTTAGACAGAGAGCCATTCTCTTTCCTGGATGGCGGATTGACTTTTCCTTTCGTTGACTTGTCCATGTTTGTGAAGTTTTTTTCGGCTTTTTTTTTTTTAAAGTATGGGATAGCCAGTCCCATGCCCAACCCTCCTTTCTCGCCTCTTACGAACATGCCTGGTAGGGTACAGCGTCATTATTCTTTACTCCCCTTTCGGGTCCCGGTAGCGCACGGGCGGGGTAGAGTCATTGCAGAAGTCAAAAACACGTAAGGTCACCTTTGTTACGTCACAGGACATGCGAGAGTTACGGGGAAATGAAGGAAAGATAAGTAAACTAGAGGGATAAGCCATGCCCCCCAGGCAGGGAAAAAAGCGGATAAGGTATTTCACACAGCGCGCAAAGCATTGATAAATATGGGTTTAGGATAAACCTTACAAATTTTGTTTTTATGGTTCGTTCAGAAATTCGTGCCCACATAGTTTATTAATTATCTCGGAAATGGTTTGATGAATTTCAGTAATTCTTTTTCATGAAATCTTTTTTTTTTTCACCGACCTTAAGTCTGATTTTTTTCCCAACTTTCATGCATTTAGGAAAGATTTGTGTTTCTTTGCGGTTTATAAAAATATGATTATCATCTTCTTCTACCTTTCAACTCCCAGTGGAGAATAGTCTTCAACAAACACTTTCCAATCCGTTCTATTTCTTGCCATTCTTTTAAGATCATTCCATGTCTTCCCCATCATCTTCATCTCTGCTTCCACCTGTCTTCTTTAACAATTCCTTGGTCTTCCTCTTTGTGTTTTTCCCGGGGGATTCCAAAAAAGGGCCTGTTGTGTAATACCCTCTGTTGACTTTCGCAGTGTGTCCTATCCAGCGCCAGCGTCTTCGCTGTATCTCTTTATCCACTGGTATTTGACTGGTATATTTCCATAATTCTATGTTAGTGATTGTGTCCTGCTATTTCCATCCTTTTATTCTGCGTAGGCAGCCATTAATGAAAGCATGTATCTTCTAGGGTTGCCAGATACACCGTTTTTTACGGATTTCTCCGTTTTTTTCACGTAATTCGATGACTCCGTTTTATCTTTGCCCGGAGTCGCTAAAACACCGTATTTTAACGCTCACGTAAATATTTTTTTAAAATATCGATTAAATAATATATAAATTCGTAGTAAATAATATTAATTAAACCATTCGGCGGTTTGTTTTGTATAATTGTTTCTGGATCATACTTTTAAGTGCGCAAATTGTAGTTCCGCGCTAAAATATTGAAGCGATTTAATTTCCGTCCTAGCCCACGACAAGAATCAATTTATTTCCGATCGTCGATGTGTAAACACAGTTTCACCGCTCCATCCAATTCAGTCCTCGCATCTACATATTATTAGTAAGTTTATTTTAAAGTTTGTTAACATTATTTTATAATGAGTGATATGGATTTAAAGAAGTCTCCTCCAAAGAAGAAATTAAAATTACAACTACAACACAATCAAAGTTACCGTAAAGTGCGGGATGAATCGTTTTCATGGGTTAAACCAGGACCTAACGAACATCGAGCTTTCTGTGTGTTATGCAGAAAAGATTTTAGTATTTCTCATGGTGGACAAAGTGACTTAAAACAACATTCAGAATCTAAAACGCATAAACTAAAATAAAAATCTGATGATGTTAGTGTAAACAAACTTTCACATTATTTTGTAAATGTAAACAATACATCAGAACACGATAATGTTGTCGCGAGTGAACTGGCTTTGGTTTATCATGCAGTCAAACATAATCAAAGTTATTCTAGCTTGTACTGTGGAAATAAGCTTGTGACACACATTTTTAAAGATTCTGTGACTGCTTCAAAAGTATCATGTGGGCGCACTAAAGCTGAAATGATTGTCAAGAATGTTTTAGCACCCAGAAGTGTCAATGATTTTTTAGATATTTTAAAGTGTTCGGAACAAGGTGTGAGATTTTTTTCATTGGCAACAGATGCCTCGAATAAGGGAAACAGGAAGATGTTTCCAGTTTGCCTTCGCTACTTTGACTCAGTGAAAGGAGTGCAGAATAAACTTCTGGATTTTATTGAAAATGCTGATGAAACTGCTTGTGGAGTTAGTCAGCTAGTGCTGCAGAGTTTAGAAAGACATAATCTTGATATAAATCACATTTCATCATATAGTGCAGACAATGCAAGTGTCAATTTTGGAATTAGACATTCTGTATTTCAATTACTTTTGAAAAAGAATGAAAATATATTGAAGGCCAATTGTACAAATCACATACTTCATAATGCAATCAAGTATGCTACAGACAAATTGGATATTGATGTAGAGAGCATAGTCCTCAAAATTTACAATCATTTCTCAGTTTCAGCAAAAAGAAGAGAGGAACTGAAATCATTTTTTAGTTTTGTGGAATTAGAATGGTCTGAAATATTGAGACATGTTCCAACGAGGTGGCTGTCTTTGACTCCAGCTGTAAATAGGCTTCTAAATTGGGGTGCAATCAAAAGTTACTTCCAGAGTATTGATGACTGCCCAAAATTATTGAAATCTGTTTTTCTTATTGATGACCCTGAGCAAGCCATTTTGCCAGAGATTTATTTTCACTTTGTAAACAATGTTGGAAACTTGTTGGATGCTGTTAACAAAACACTAGAAAGTTGTGAATTGAGTGTCTTGGGGACATTCAAACAAATGTACATTTTGAACGAAAAGCTTAAACAGAGAATAAAAGACAGTTTTTATGGCAGCAATGCAAATGAACTTATTAATGATTTGTCTGTAACACTGCAAAAAAAAAAATATCAAGTGATTTTAACAAATTTTACAATGATATGCTTCAGTATCTTGACAAAAGGTTTGATGTGGCTGCCAATAATCCATATTCATCATTGGCAGCTTTTGCTTTGGATAAAGAAATTCATTTTGAAGATTTGGAAACTGCAGTGTGTATTCTGAAATTGAAAGATCACATATGTGTTGATGCCATGTATGAAGAGTTCTGTGACTTTCAGAGTGTTCTATGTGAAAGTATTAACAAAGATAACAGTGATATCACAAACTGGTTACATTTTTTTTCTGTTGTGCCAGAACATAAAGTGCTAAACATGTCAAAGATTGTTGGATTTTTATTCAGCATACCAGGATCAAATGCCTTTGTTGAGAGGATATTCTCCTTAATGAAAAACAAATGGAATGACACAAGAAATAGGTGTAGCCAAGAACTGATTGAAGCAGAGCTCGGAGTCATGGTTAATTTTGACAATTCGTGTGCTGATACAGTAAGATCTTCAGCAGGTTACTCGGTCATTTCACCATTAACTCCGGAGTAAGACAAGGCTGCGTGCTTTCCCCCTTACTTTTCATCACATATATGGACAATATATGCAAATTAGCATGCCCAATCAGAGGAAACATACCAACACGGATGACAACAATCGATAACACAGAAGAGAACGAAATATACGTACCAGAAAACAACAGAAGAGAGGAAGAAATAAATGAAATACTATTTGCAGACGACCAAGTTCTGATACATGAAACAACTGAGGACCTACAAGAACATATCAACAGGCTAAACAACACTTGTAAACAATACAACATGAAGATCAACATAAGCAAAACCGAAGTAATGGCAATAGCGAGAAAGAAAGAAAAACTAAACATCATAATAGATAATACATCTTTGAAGCAAGTTGACAATTTTAAATATCTGGGTAGCATGCTAACACAAGACAATAACCAAGAAACAGAGATAGATATAAGGTGTAACAAAGCATGCCAAGTTATAGGCCAAGTATCAACACTATTGAAAAACAAAGCAATAACTACGGAAGCAAAAAGGGCAATATACAAATCAATTTTTCTACCAACTCTGTGCTATCAGTGCCAGAATTGGACGCTGGACTCTAGAACAATAAGAAAGATAACGACCACAGAAATGAAATGTGTCAGAAGAATGACAGGAAACAGCTTAAGGGACAGAGTAAGAAACACTGACCTGAGGAAGAAACTCGAAATTGAACCAGCCAACGAATACATAAAGAAACAACAGATAAATTGGTTCGGCCACATAACAAGACAGAAAGAACTAACAATGAATCAAAGAGCCATAAACAAACGCTACGAAAACGTCAGATTAAGAGGAAGACCGAGAAAGAGATGGATAAATGGAATACTAGAGTCACTAGGAGGAATAACATCAGAAGATGCCAACAGAAGAGCAAAGAATCGCAGATTGTTTCTCCCCTCGACGCCAACGGCAACAGAGGAAGGATAGAAGAAGAAGAAGAAGAATTGTGCTGATTTTTTTAAATTTGTCAAAACTGATGCAAGATTATTGAAAGCTGGCAAATCGTCAAGCAAATACAATTAAAATGCCTCTAGAAACACTAGGTGAGAGTTTTTTTAAATTTAAATGAGAAAATTGTCTTTGCAGAATATGAGCATTGTTTTATTTCTAGTTTCTGTATATAATTTTTCATAAATTTGTTTGAATATAAAGGCGAATTCATTGTCACTACCGGTAACAATATACAAAATCATTTGTTCGTAAATATGTAATTAAAATTGAAGAAAAAAAAATTCAGCTTAAAAGTACTCCTTTTTTTTTTTTTTAATCTGGCAACCCTAGTATCTTCATGATTGTTATTTTTGGTTGTTCTCCATGTTTCACAGCCATATAATAAGATTGACTTAACAGTGGAGTTGAAATTTGTTATTTTAGCATTTAACCTAATTTCTTTGGACTTCCATATGTTTCCCAATGCAATAAATGCCCATCGTGCTTTTGATATCCTTATTGTGGTATAATTTTCTGTTCCCCCCCCCCCTCTTTGTCTCTATTACTGTCCAGATATACATAAGATTGTACGTCTAGTAGAGGGTATTTTTTCTATTTTTATTTGCTTATTGCAAACTGCATTAATTCTCATAATTTTGGTCTTATCTGTATATATTTTCAGTCCCATCTGTTGTGATCTCTCATCGAGTATGCCCATTTTATCCTGCATCTTGATGGTTGTGTGATAGGAGAGCTATGTCATCAACAGTCTAAATCATTAAGTTGCTTGTTCAGTGACCACTGGATTCTATTTCTGTTTGTTTTGAGTTATTTTCATAATCCAATCTATGGCCAGTAGAAAGATAAATAGAGACAGAAGGCATCCTCCTGTTATTTAAAAAAAAACTTCTATAAGCTCCCCATCATGTACCACACTACATTTTATTCCTTCGTACATTGTTGTTATCAGGTTAATAAACTTTGCAGGATTCCGTAATGACTCAACAACTTCCAAATCATTCCTCTGTCTAAACTATTAAAGGCCTTTTCATAATCTATGAATTCAATATAATGTGGGGACTGTAGTTCTAAACTTTGTTCAACTATTATACGTAGAGTAGTTAGTTGATCAGCACATGCTTCCTAAAACCTGTTTGTTTTTCTTAGTTGTCCTAATTTTTAGGAGTTTACAATACACACATTTGCTGTAATAACTCATCCTTAAAAAAGGCAAATTTCACGAGCTCTCCGCACAATCTTAGCACTAGCTCACACTTACTAAACCGTAAATTGTAAGACGCGCCGTTCAGAAAGTAGTTTTATCGTTTCCGATTTCTTGTGAAAAAAAAGTTCATAGGCGTGTCTTGACAAATATATTTACTTTATATTTCTGGTATTTTCGCATCGTTCATTGTGGGCTCGTTGTGTGGTGTTGTAATCACTCTGACTTGTGACGTGGCCAAACCATTTTATCTGTTTTTTCTTTGTATATTCTATAGCGGGGGTTATTCCTAGCTTTTTCTCATTTCTTCATTTCTGATCTTATCTCTCAGGCTGTTTCCTGTCATTCGTCTAACACAATTCGTCTCAGTAGATGTTATTTTTCTTTTTGTTCTTGCATCTAGATCCAGGACTGGCATTGGTAACACAACGGTACGATGAAGATTGTATTATACAGTGTCAGTTTTGTCAATAGAATTATTTCCTTGTGGAACAAGTGGTGATAGTTGTCCAATGATTTGACAAGCTTTGATGCATCGTGAGTCTATCTCTGCTTAATGTTAATTGCCATTTGTCACTAAACTTCCGAGGTATTTGAATTCCTCTACTTGTTTTAGTTGCCCGCCTTCTATAGTTAAGTTGATGTTCTGTTTCTCTTTTGCGACATTCATGACTTCTGTTTTGTTGATGTTGATTTTATTATTGTGTTTTGTCCTGTGCATGTGCTGTTGAGATAATTTAAGTGTTATTGTAGGTTTTATATTTTTCCATGTATTAGTTAGTGCTTGATCGTCTGCAAATAAAAGCTCGCTGATCATCTCTGTCTCTGGTGGACTGGCTAACTTTTATATATAATCCATGTATGCAATAAACAGTAGGGGGTATAGTACGCATCCCTGTCTTATACCTCATCTAACGTCGAAGTGGTCCATGTACCTGCTTTGCTTTTGTCTGTGCAGCTATTGTTGATGTAGAGATATTTAATTAGGTTGGTTAGATGTTGGCTTACTCCGTAATGTTATTAGTACCTCCCACAGTTGTTCTCTATTTACTCTGTCCAATGCTTTTTCCTGGTCAATGAAAGCCATATAAAACTTTTGATTGTGTTCTGTTGTTTTTTTCTGCCAGCTGTTTTAAGGTAAATAGAGCGTCAGTTATGTTGTTAATCCTGATCTTCTTGCGACTTCTCTTGTTCATAATGTGTTGATCCCAAGGGATGTTTAGAATCTTTTTAAGACAGCGACTTTCAAATCCTCTGTCGGCTTTCTCTCTCATGGTTCACTCTCCATGTTTCTGCTGCATATAAAATATGGATAGCACATTTGACTTGTAAATTCTAAGCTTGGTGCTGAGATGGACACTATTTGAACACCAAATGTTTCTCCTAGTCTATTGAATGCCTGGACTGGCAAGCCTATTTTTGTAGATATTTCTTTCTCGATTTCGCTTTTTGATGAAAAATAGCTTTCCGGATGCTTAAAGTGATCCACTTCTTCTGATCCTATTTCTCAGAATGTAGTTTTCTTTGTACTTTTGGCATTTACCCTCATAATTTTAGTTTTCTCTGCATTTATTTGTTCTTTCCTACGGTGTTAGCAAACTGATTTGCATTGTCTGTTTCTCATGTATGTTTTGGTAACATTGGGTAATTTTTTTTTAGTACAGCTGTTCGTATTTTATCTTGGTAAATTTTCCCATTTCTGGAACATGACTTGAGTATAATTCTGCTATAATACACTAAAAATTATCATAAATGATACTATAATTTATATTTTTACAATACTTGTTGTTAGTCCAATAAACTAGTCCTATTTGTGTTCATAAAAAGCGAACTTGACCACCGAGATTGTTCGTAGTTCAGAGGAGGGGGTCATTGAGGACTGATGAAGCAGAATCGTAGAACGTAATTAAGAATTAACTTTACAGAGACAGGCAGAAGAAAATCAATGTTTCAAGATTATCTAGTTAAAGTTACAAACACTGGTGTCAGCCTTGGTTATTTAGTTATTTGGTTATGGAAGGCCCCGGTATCACTGCAAACGAATTAAAATCCATAATTGCTCAACCACCCGTGCCAGCGTAATCATCCGAATTAATATCTCATCTCCCAAACAAAGAAAGGTAACTGTAGTCCCCATCGTAGCAGTCTCAGCACACGCCAAAAGACATAAGGCGAAAACGAGCAGAAAGTGAACACAGCCAACTGTTCCCTGTCATACGACATCATCATTCATCGTAACCAATTGGAACATGGAAACATGATCAAAACGGATGAGACACACCGCTCACGGTGTGCACAGAGCACTTAACTCAGTAGCTCCTGCAACAAGCCGGACTTGGAATATGAGGAAACTGCAACAAGGAACACTTTTCATGCATAGCCTTCAATTGTTCCCGCCGCCTATCCACCTTATACCGGAAGTTCACGTCCTCTTGAAAATGATGATCGTCATATTTTTTTTTTTAAATGTATAGCGCTTGATGATGTTAGGCCATCGTTGTTGACTCCAATTCCGAACATTTAGACACACATTTTGTCATTAGATTGTCCCCGTCGCACATCAAACAACAGACCGTAAGATTAGCGTAAGGCCGGTCTAGGGATGTACGATGAGCCATTACGATGACGTAGCACACAAAAAAAAGTTGGGTAACTGAAGCTACTACTATAGTTCATAGAACATGAGAGCAAAAAAGCGAGAATAGGTCGCAAGGCATTGCTATCTTCGGGAGTCGTTCTTCTCATGATAGATTTGTTGTAATTGTGATTTTACACATGTGATTACACATAATTTGAGACGTTAGTATCTCATAATGATACTTTACTATAATTTGATTAGGTGTGGTCCACATTTTGGTTCTGTTGTGTTCGTAGAGCTTGTCCTATGTTCGTTGTGTTATTAATAAATATATATTATAATTTAGAGGGAAAAATATTAATTTAAGTTAATATTAAAATTATCATTAATGCATGTACACGTATAAATAACGTGTATTAATTTTCCCCACTAAAATAACTTAGTCATGAACATATCTTTCAACTTCTAGACAAAGTAAACTGTTGAAAATCTAACAATGGCCTTTTTTCCAACCATCAACGGTTAACTTAAAATCATCATCTTCGAGGTGCCTTCTCCGCAACGAAGGTTGATTACCATGGAGCGACATTCTGCTCTGTCTCTTGCTTTGATGGTGCAGGTTGTCATAGGCTGATTTGTCCATCTTTTGATGTTACTCGTCCATGTTAGTCTTGGTCTGCCTCTGCCTCTTTTACTTTGTATTTTTCCCTCCAGGATTACTTTTAGTAGGCTGTTGTGTCTTTTAACATGGCCCAAAAATCGCATTTGTCTTGTTTGAATTGTCTTTAGTAGTTCTCTTTTCATTTTTAGTTATTTTAAGACTTCATCGTTTGTTTTCTTTTCCTTCCATCCAGTTCTACATATTCTTCTATATATCCACATTTCAAAGGCTTCAATTCTCTGTTCTGTTTTCTTGTCTAATGTCCATGTTTCTGCACCATATAGGAATATTGAGAAGATGTAACATTTTGCTATTGTTAATTTTAGCCCTGGTTTTAATTGTTTTAATGTTAGTATGTTCTTCATGACATTAAAATTACTTTTTGCCATCCCTATTCTTTTGTTTATTTCAGTTGTACATTTTCCATCACTGGTTATAGCATGTCCAAGGTAGTTGTAGTTCTGAGCTGTCTCCAGGTCTATTCCTTCTCTTTTGATATCCACTTGTTGGTTTTGAGTATCTTCTTTGTTTATGATCATAGTTTTAGTCTTTTTGATATTCATATCTAGTCTATATTTTTTGCTTGTCATGTTTATTTCATTAAGTAATTGTTGTAGATCTTTAGGATTTTCTGCTAGCAGTACAGTATCGTCAGCATATCTTAGATTATTGATTATCTTTCCATTAATTTGAAGGCCTGGTATCGCTATGATGTTTTTAAAAATTTGCTCAGTGTATAGATTGAACATTCCGTGTGTTACCGGGGCTTCATTATGAGGGAAGTAATGAATAGTAATATTTTGACCTTCCAGGCATGTCGTAAGAGGCGACTAAGGAGACTGATCGATGGCTTGACAAGCTGTCATTGTAAAAAGTGTTGTTATGGAAACAGAACCATATATTTTAGAAGCAGTGATCTCCGCAATATGGGCCATTTTGGCACGCAAGGTTTCTGTTTTTGAGATCGTGGTTCTGCCCTAGGTGCCGTCTTTGGCTCGAAAGGACAATAGACAGACAGACAGACAGACAGACAGACAGATAGATAGATTGAACAAACTTGGTGATAGGATGCATCCCTGTTTTACTCCTCTTTTTATATCAATGGGTGTAGAGTTCTCTTTGTTATATTTTAATATTGCTGTTTGCTCCCAGTATAGATTACATATTAGTCGTGTGTACATGTCATCTAGATGTATCTCTTTTAGGCATACTATAAGTTGTTTGTGGTGTAATCTATCAAAAGCTTTGGTGTAGTCTATGAAGCAGGCATAAAATGGTTTGTTTACTTCTGTGTATTTTTCGATTAATGTTCTCATGTAGAATAGGGCTTCTTTTGTCCCGCTATTTTTCCTAAATCCAAATTGCTGCTCATCTAATTCAGTATTGATTTTATTCTGAATCCTTCCTTGTATAACTTTTAGCAGGATTTTTGTAACATGGTTCATTAGGCTTCTTGTTCTAAAGTCACTGCATTCAACTGCACCATTCTTTTTAGGCAAAGCAATGAAAGTTGATGTTTTGAGTTCATTTGGTATGTATTCTGTGTGTATATGTCGTTGCATATGTCTGTAATCATTTCAATGCCAAAATCTTCTAGTGCCTGTATCATATCTATCTGTATGCTGTCAGGTCCTGCTGCTTTTCCCTTTTTCATTGTTTTTATAGCTTTTTTCCACCTCAGATTTTAAGATTTTATAGCCTGATGCACATTTTATAACTGGTTTCTTGTCCCTTTGATAATGAAACAGTTGTGTTATATATTCCTGCTAACTCTCTCTCTCTCTCTCTCTCTCTCTCTCTCTCTCTGCGGTCAGGACTCAATCAGAGTAGGATTCCAGACTATCACATGAAATCAGCTGTAAGGTTAAGTGTGTTGATCATCCCCACAGACATCCCAATTAGAGTCTGCCAGATCCACTCTGATTGAACACCCGTTAAAACGTTGCACTGTGTTCTGCGCCATTGGCCCAGTGCATCCGATTTCAGCCAGCATTTTATTCAGGTTTTCATTTCTTAGTCTTTGATTGTCCCCAATCTTCCCGCAAGGCAGCAGATGATTTTCTGTAGGGGGATTCTGCCCTTAGATGATCTGCCCTCCCAGGTTTACGAGCACCATCTGCCCGAGTCACTAGAGGTGACTGACACAGACATGCACACACAAAGATATGAGATGTGACCAACACAGACATGCACACAGTGATACGAGGGATGACTAACACTGACACACATCAAGATATATGACACTTGACTAACATAAACATGCACAATAAGATATGAGATATGACTGACATAGACATGCACACACAAAGATATGCCACATGCCTAACATAGACATGCACACAAAGATATGAAATATGACCAACATAGACATGCACACACAAAGATATGAGATGTGACTAACATAGCCATGCACACACAGGGATATGAGATGTGACATACACAGACATGCACACACAAAGATATAAGATATGACCAACATAAACATGCACACAAAGATGTGAGATATCACTAACCCAAACATGCACACACAAAGATATGACACATGACTAACACAGATACATACTAAGATATGACTAAACACATACACACATAAAGATATGAGACACGATTAACACGGACACACCAAGATATGAGATATGACTAACATGACACACACCAAGATATGAGCCATGGCAATCTCACACACACACACACACACACAAGCTAAGATATGAGCCATGGCTAGCACAGAAACACATCAAGATATGAACCATGGCTAGCACAGAAACACATCAAGATATGAGCCATGGCTTCACGGAAAAAAAACACCAAGAAATGAACCATGTCCAGCACAGAAACGCTTTAAGGTATCCATATACTTTGATTTGTTGTAGTCGGCAGACTCTTCTTAACGTGGGAATCATCGACATACGAGACGCAGGCCCCGATTAACTGTTCACAGGTATCGTTCAAACAGTTGTCCGGAGATTTGAGGGTGCAGTCTGACCCGTAGAACGTTCTCTTGCATGTACAGTTCTCGGTTGACTGTTCACAGGTGTCGTTGAAACAGTTGTCCGAACATTTGAGAGCGCAGTCTGATCCGTAATTCGTTTCCTTGCACGTACAGTCTGTACTTTCCGGGTCACATATGATGTCAAAGCCATCAGAACACGTCTGTTTGCACTGTAGCCCAAAATTGCCATCGGGACATGTGTCACTACAGATGTAGCCAGGACATTTACGTTGTAGGCATTTTCCGGATTTTTCCTCATATAAAGAACAGACACTGAGACAAGACCCGGAGCAGTCGTGTCCATAGTTCCCATGTGAACAGTTGCCGTGACACGTACCGATGATGACGTTGTAGCCTTTGCAGCACCCACTACACACTGCACAAAACGACCAAGAATGCCCGTCCAGACAATAGGTGTCTGTAAATGTTTGCACCTCACTCATAGTCAGTACACTGTCGGCCTGCGAAATGGTCGATGAGAACTTAATCTTAATGTGTGCCATTGTCGCTTGTGTGGTAACTACAATAGTGTTCATAAAAATATGTGGGTATGATATATCATTATACTGGAACAGTACACCGCCACTGTCAGAGAAAGCCTTTAGAGTGGCATTCTTTACCAGAATCATAGTGCTAGCTCGATGATAAATTCGAATGGTGTGAGTCTTCTGGGGCGTGGCATAGTTCAGATACCAGTAAACAGAATTGGTTCCACTTCTCAATTGTGTGTGTGATAACAGATAGCGTGATGTTCAAAGTCAACATTGTATACACCACGGCTCGGACGCGGACAAGCTTCCATCTTGGTGCGTCCCATCTTCGTGCTAACTATTATATCATTATTGTCTGTTAGCATTTTTCCTTTTATGTCTGCAATGCATCCACCTTCTGTGGCTTTTTTATTTTTATTAGTCATTCTCTTTTTGTTTGCTTTCCATAGTTTCAACTTCTAGACATCTTTGGTTCAGCCAGTCTTCTTTCGCCTTTTTGCACATCTTGCGTATTTCATTATCAATTTCCTTGTATTTGACAGTGTTCTTCGCTTGTCTTCTTTCTTCCATCTTCTTTTTTACAGATGTTGTCAGTTATCCATTTTTGTTTTTTATTACTTTCCTTTTTGGGTAAGGTGTCACAGGATTCCTGTATGCTGTTTTTTATGCATTGCCATTTGGTTGTTACTTTTTCATCAGGATTTTCTCTTCTGTATTGTTCAATTCCTCCTTCTAGCAGCTTCTGGTATGTGTTCTATACTTGTATTGTATAGGTATCTTTAATATCTTTTTTATTTAAAGCTGTTATATCTAGTGGATTTGTTGATGAATTAAACTTTTGCTCGTTTCTCTTTAGTTTGATTTTCATTTTAATCATTACAGGATTGTGATATGAATTAATATCTGCTCCTCGGTAGGTTTTGGCTTTCTTTACGCTGTTACAGAACCTTTCTTTTATCATTATGTAATCTATTTGGTTCCTCTTCTTATCTCCAGGGCTTTTCCATTTTCCTTTTCTCTTGCTCAAAGTAGGTGTTACATATTATCAGCCTGTTTTCTTCACAGTTACTTAAAATAGTTTCGCTAATACCAGGTGCCGGAAGCATTTGATACAATTACATAAAAGAAACCGGCCTTTTCTTTGTTAGATGTATTATTACCTCAACAAATTAGTTAGGTATAGGACACCTTCTTGAGAAAACGGATATACTGCTACATTATAACCGAATCGATTATTCATAGATAATATAATTCGGATAGTGGCTAAATAATAATAAATACTGCAGATTTCAAAAAAATTTGAAACTATATCTAATCAAGGAACTTCTATGAACTGATGAAACAGCACTGGTTGTTCACGATGAATCCGTCCTGCAGTCAATAATTGACAATCTATAGCTCGTATCAAATCACTTGCCCAACTTCAAAACGCTATTGCTCAGTAACCGTTTGTTAAAAACTGTTGAAATTTTTCAAATGTTATTAGAATGCAAAAGACCCTTTAAATGTATATTTAACAAATATCTTGCAGCTGCAGTTTTCTTAAAGCGGCGAATTTCTTTGATGTTTGTCAAAATTGTAAATTGTGAACCCCTAAATAATAGAAATGACCGTAGTTGCTGGTCTATGATTAATTTTCACTAGGTAAAGGCGTGGCCGTAATGGGGAAATACCAGGAGAATTATTGTCTTCTCAGTTCGAGGACGGACGATAATATCAAGGTATACCTGTATGTCCAATTTTCATAGTTGTGTGGTCCTGAAAAGGACCGTTTGTTTAACTAATTTAAGGTAATATAGGGGCCAACATTGTGGGGGCTATATACTTTCATTCTGAATCAGACGAGTCTAAAAGATTAATAACTGTTTGGGGTTGAACATTCCACAAACCATCATTTTTCCAATTTTCCTCTTCCTGTTTTAAGACTTGGTCTTCACATTTAGCCCAATAATCTTTGTCTATATTTAATAAAGCGAGATTAGCAAGTGCTCTTGGATAATCTTATATATTTGAAAAATCTTTGTCCTCTGTTTTTGCTTTACTAGAGATAGTAATTCAGGTTTTAAGTACATGTTATTAAATTGTATGTGCTCCTTTGTGAGCCATATCTTAATAGCATCTTTTGTACTGGATGACGTCGGGACTTTATCTTCAAGTGCAAACAATGTTGTGGTACGCTGCATTGTCCATTATTAGGCAAGATGGTCGATCTAGTGATGGGAGAACAGAATTTTCAATCCAATGTCTAAATATGTGACGATTCATCTCAGAGTGATAATCCCGATTGTCTATGGATTTTGAAAGAAAAATGAGCTCTGCATTCTGTATTAGTCCATGTTGTCGACTACCTGCATGAACAATTATCAAGCGTTGTCCTTTGCTGCTAGGTATTAATCTCTTAATCTTTCCATCTGATGACTGCCATTCCCTTTGGTTAGTGTGGTGAGCATTGATCCATGTTTCATCCAAGTACACAATATCATAACCTTGCTTGCGCACCTCTTTTACTTCACGTAAGTACTTGCTTCTCATGACTACTATATGTGGCTTCTCACAGATGATGTTTCGTCCATTGGAATACTTTCTGAATGTAAAGCCTGCAGCTCTCACATTCCTCCATAATGTAGACTTTGATATTTCAATACTGTTGTTCTTTTTCAGCGATACTTTTAATTTTCTTATTGTAACAGTTTCATTCATACTCAACATTTTGCGAATTTCACTTCTAATAAGTTCACTGTCGAAATTATCCAAGATTTTTGCTCTTCCTTGTGATTTTGTATATTTTGAACATTGACGGTCACGTGCTTGAATCCAGCGATTAAATGACCGTTTAGATAAATCCAAAATGTGTCTTGTCCTATTCTCAGGGTTTTCTAAATAATGAAATAATCTTCCTCGTTTAGCCTCTTTGCAAAAATAGTCATACATTTTTATTGCGATGTTTTGTAAACTGCAGAATTTCATTTTAAGACTCATGATAAATGTTATCGTTCCACGTCTACACCTATGAATGAACGGAAATGGAACACACAATTTCTCAAGTGTCTAATTGTGGCAAAAAAAACCACGGCGAAAGCGTGCAAACTCGTCAATTTTACCGTGTATGGATTTTTACTCGCTATTTTTAACTTAAAATATTGTAAACATTAAGTTTTGACTACATCAATGGGTCGTTATAAATTTATATAAATCAAATAAGCAACAATAATAACCAAATGTTTTTTTTAATGAAATTAATTTCCTGTTGGGTTCTAATCATTATAACTTTACATGCAAATTTTTAACAACTTACAACAAGCGGTTAAAAAGCTATCGATTTTAAAAGTTGGGCACGAGTTATGAAATAAGCTATAGCTATTCTCCCTGTCAATAAGCATAGAGAAGATTGTGGTGCTTCAACAAGGTGTAGCCAGTCCCACACCTATATCATTAAATAACACACCCCTTGTCTCCCTTGAAGAAGAAATAAATTCCCGAATCGGAAAAGCAGCTTCCACATTTGGTAAATTTAAAGATGGAGTATGGGCCAACACCAAATTAACACTCATGACTAAGATTCAAGATATACTAAAGTTGGGTGCGTTAGTACACTTCTATGCGGATCGGAAACTTGGATTACCGATGCAGGGCATGAGAAAAAGGTTAAACAGTTTTCATGTACGTTGCCTTCTGAAGATTATAAACATCAAATAGAAGGATAAAGTAACCAGCTCTAATATCTTTCAATGAGCCAAACTCCTATCCAAAGTGGTAAAACTAAGGTGGCTGGGTCATGTAAAAAGAATGGCAAATATTCGTGTTCCCAAACAAATATTGTGTGCGAAATTAAGGACGGAAAGAGACCAAAGGACAGAACTGTCCTAAGATATAGGGATGTTTGCATGGCTTCCTTGAGGGAATTATCTATCAGTGAAAGAAACTGAGAAAATGATGTGGCTGAAGATTGTCATCATCATCATCATGTACCCTGCCGGTTGGCGTAGGCGATCATGTCCCTCCACAATCTTCTATCTACAGTGCATCGTATCAGTTCTGTTGTTGACTGTTTTCCATGCCATGACACCAAGCTATCCAGTATTTTCTCTCTTTGTCGTCCGCGATCTCTCTTTCCTTTTATTTTGCCAGTTGTAACCAAGTATTCCAACTTTCCTCTTCTCATGAAGTGCCCGAAAAATGTTGATTGCTTCTTTCTGATGTTTTTTAAGAGCTCCCTTTTTGTGTTGGCCTCTTTGAGAACTTCCTCACTGGTCTTTTTATCTGTCCAGGGGACTTTCAACATTCTTCTGAGAAATCCCATCTCTGTGGCCTCTAACCGTCTTTTCATTTGTTTGTCTACTGTCCACGATTCGCTTCCATAGGTCAGAATTGGTTCTATATAGCACCGATGAACTCTCTTTCTCATTTTTATTGACAGATTTGTTGCATAAGATATTTTTCATTTTCTGAAATGCTATTTTGGCCTGAGCTATTTCTGCTTTTTATTTCTGTGGTGCATCTCCCATCTGATGTAATTATTGTACCCAAGTATTTGAAACGTTGTACTTGTTCTAGATTTGTCTCGTTTATTTGTATGCTGCATGCTTGTGATGATTGTCTCTTCGATATAACCATTACTTCTGTTTTCTTACTATTCAGACTAAGACCTTTCTTGTTGCTTTCTTCTACTATTATGTCTATCATTTCTTGTAGTTCGTTCTCTGTCTCTGCTATTAAGACTGTGTCATCCTCATATTGCAAATTATTTATGTTGTGACCGTTGACTTCAATTCCTTTTTTGTCTACTATTGATCTCATAATATATTCGCTTTAAAGTGAAAACAAGTGATTGTAGCACATGGAAAAAAAATTAAAAAATGACACAACAACTTTCGAGTTAGTGCTGATGTCAAATTCAGAAGACAAAAGGTGCAGGATAAAGGAGACAAGGTCAGGCACCACAAATACATCTTGTCGTTATGTGGATGGATCTGTCTGTCCAATATTGTTGGCAGATTCAGCTACTAGAGAAGCTGTTCTGCAATGCAGCATCCAGCATAAGATACTAATATTTTACCAAACCACTGACTTATCATGATTGCTTGCTACCAACCGTCAGTCAAGATATATAAATCTCTTTCTCTCTCTCTCTCTCTCTCTCTATATATATATATATATGAATATATCACCTCTAGTGACTCGGGCAGATGGTGCTCGTAAACCTGGGAGGGCCGATCATCTAAGGGCAGAATCCCCCTACATAAAAGATCATCTGCTGCCTTGCAGGAAGATTGGGGACAATCAAAGGCTAAGGAATGCAAACCTGAATAAAAGGCTGGCTGAAATCGGATGCACTGGGCCACTGGCGCAGAACACAGTGCAATGTTTTAACGGGTGTTCAATCAGAGTGGATCTGGCGGACTCTAATTGTGATGTTCTGCTAGTGGGGGCGATCAACACACTTAACCTGACAGCTGACTTCATGTGAGAGTCTGGAATCCTACTCTGATTGAGTCCTGATCGCAGAGAGAGAGGGAGATCTGCAGTGCCTGTTGCTGTGGTAGGGTCAAAAGGGAGTGAGCCTGACTAGGAGTGGCTAGGTGATCGGATGGACCTGAAGCTCAAGTGAAAATATACTAGCAGGGTTTTAAGATTATGAAGGGATTTCTGTAGCGATCAGAGTATGGACCGTATGGCTTCCCTAATCTATTATTACACCAGCAATCTATACGTACATATTCATATATACCCATGAGAGGACACATACACACTTATATACAAATAACCACATGTGCACACCAATATATACAGAACATCAAGAATGACATAGGAAGAGTAATATACATTTCATTCGCCTAGCCAGGCTCACCTCCCTTTTCACCCAGCCACAGCAAGCATTGCAGAGTGGTTTCTTTTCATTCCTTAAATGACCTTGAGACAATTCAGAATTACAGTTAACTTGGACACACTATAACCAGTGATGGAAAATGTAAAACTTAAATAAACGAAAGAATTATCATCATCATCATCATGTGCCATACCGGTTGGTGTAGGTGATCATGTCACCTCCACAATCTTCTATCTACTGTGCATCGTATCAGTTCTGTTGTTGATTGTTTTCCATGCCATGACACCAAGCTATCCAGTATTTTCTCTCTTTGTCGCCCGCGATATCTCTTTCCTTTTATTTTGCCAGTTGTAACCAAGTATTCCAACTTTCCTCTTCTCATGATGTGCCCGAAAAATGTTGATTGCTTCTTTCTGATGTTTTTTAAGAGCTCCCTTTTTGTGTTGGCCTCTTTGAGAACTTCCTCATTGGTCTTTTTAGCTGTCCAGGGAACTTTCAACATTCTTCTGAGAAATCCCATAACAAAAGAATAGATATGGCAAAAAGTAATTTCAATATCATGAAGAACATATACTAACATCAAATCAAATAAAACCAGGGCTAAAACTAATAATAGCAAAATGTTATGTCTTCTTACAGAAACATGGACATTAGACAAGAAAACAGAACAGAGAATTGAAGCCTTTGAAATGTGGATATATAGAAGAATATGTAGAACTGGATGGAAGGAAAAGAAAACAAACGATGAAGTCTTAAAACAACTAAAAATGAAAAGAGAACTACTAAAGACAATTCAAACAAGACAAATGCGATTTTTGGGCCATGTTAAAAGACACAACTGCCTACTAAAAATAATAAAGAACAATATATGGTCCAAAGCGGGATCGAACCCGTAATCAGTGGCACCGCGCCTTGCCACGAGAAGCCGAACGCTTGGTACACTGCCACTAGCCAACTAAAAAAATTGGCTATTGTAAGCAGACTGCTTATGACGTTCGATCTTATCTAATGAGTCTATGCCTGCCAACGTTGCTTCTATTATAAGTGTTCTTTTTATTGTTTTTTTTTTTGTTATGTCTTCCTCTTTCTCTGCATCCTGTTTCCCATAGAAGAGCCTGTTTTGGAATTCTCTTGTTGTCTCTTTTCATCCCATAGCCGACATGTCCATCTTCTTTCCTTAACTTTAAATGAGATTTTTGGTTGCAAGGCCATTTCTCTTATTTCAATATTAGTAATTATTAATGTAATTTATTCCATTGTACGCCGAGTTTTTTTCTTAGGCATGTGTCTTCAAAAACGTTTACTTTTCTCTCAATCTCTTTTGATGGTTTCTAGGTTTCACATGCGTAGGTAAATGTTGGTAATACGTTTGTGTTGAATATTCTAAGTTTGGGTTGCTTGCTTTGTATTTTTAATTTCCATATTTTGTCCAGGTTTCTGAAATTCATTTCTGCTTTTGCTAACCTGCTTCTGATTTATTTCTTAGTTTCACCTACTTGATCTATATTACTATCAAGATATATATAGTGGTCTACTCTTTCCAAGGCCTGGCAATATATATATATATATATATATATATATATATATTGCCCTCTGAGGGATTGTTATTTTTAATTATTTTCGTTTTATACCTGTCATTTCAAGTCTTATTTTTCCCGCCATGAATGAGAAGGTATCTGTTATATTTTTCATCTTGTTGATATTGTCACTTAAGAGCACTATATCATCTGCAAAATAAAGATCTTTCAAGTAATTCTTATCGTGCCATTTAATGATTTTATGTGCTTATAATTCCAAAAAGAATGTATGACAATTATTATTTAATTATAACTATTATTGTTTTTATTAGTGGTGGTAGTTGTAGTAGTTGTAGTTGTAGCAGTAGTAGTAGTAGTAGCAGTAGTATATGCATCGATGCGCCTGTTGTTTCTTTGTGGATTTTTACGAGTGCTGTAAACATTCATTCTATACCATTCTCTCTCTCTGAGATCAAGACTCAATCAGAGTAGGATTCCAGACTCTCTCATGAAGTCAGCTGTCTGTTTAAGCGAATCGATTGCCCCATGTAGTTTTTCTTCCAGGGAGGTGGGCGTGGACCACATTGCTCTTTCTTCTCAGGTCTGTGTACAGGGAGCAATCCTGTAGAACACGTTTTGTAGTCATATTGTCCAGTGTACAGTGGCATAGGCTGGTTGTACCTATTTTGAATTTGGTGAACATGTGATTTCTCATTCTATTGTGGCCAGTGCGTAAGCGAAGTATGATGACTTGATCCCTCCTTGATAGTTGGTGGTATCCGTCACTCTCGTTATGCTTTAGGTGTTCTTGTTTCCATCATCAAGGAACTGACCTTTGAGGATGGAATTGGCTTCATCATAACTGAGCGGATGGTTCTCTTGTGGCAATCTCCCTCCCTCTTTAGCTAATTTGTCTGCGCGTTCGTTCCCGCGTATATTACAGTATGAAGGTATCCACTGAATGACTACTCTCTGGAAGTTATTGCGTACTTGGTCCAAAGTTGTTCTCAAGTCATCTAGTTAATTGTTCTTGGAGCTTTTTAGAGCTGATAGCACTGACAGTGCATCAGTCAGAATCACCAATTTATTGTGCATGTTATTTTTGTGTTGAGTAGCCAGTGTTGCAGCATCTCTGATGGCCTCAGTTTCTGCTTTAAAGTTGTTTGAGAATTTTCCAGTAGCTATTGACTTGGTGATCTCGTCCTGATTATTCAGCGTCAAGAACCACACCTCCCCCTCCATTTGTGGTGGCACTTGTAGCAGAGCCATCTGTGTATATGTGGGACCAAGAGTCCTGTGGGTAGGTATTGTGTATGTGTTTTTCTGCTACGTGTTTTCTTTCTTTGTTTGATTGAGTGCCTTTTTTCATGATGCCTGTTATATTTTCCTTAAGTTCTGGTATTTTATGTTTTCCATGAGGAGACATATCAGATGGACCCAAGGGTTTCGATATTGTTTGGGAAAGTACTGGGTCTCCAGTAGTTAGTTCATTGGCAATTGCAGCGAAGTTGCTCCTCTTTAGTCGTACAATTCCGGAACCAGTTATTCTTTGGTGCATGGGGTGGCATGGAGCCTTCTATATTTCTCCGCTTGTTGCAGTGACCCGTCTGTCATCTATGATTTGTAAACCTGCTACTGCTTCTAGAGTCTTGATAGGTGTTTGATTTCATAGCACCAGTGATGATACGGGCAGCTTGGTTCTGTGTTCTGTTAATTCTGGTAAGGTGTGATTTGGAAACCATAGTGACTCGATACTCTAAAACTGGTCTAACTCTTCCTACGTATAGTCTTTTCAAAATATAGCTGTCTGTCCCCCAGTCCGTTCCTGCCAATTTCTTCATAATATTTGTTCGTTTTCTGGCTTTTTCCCTTGCTCTGTCTATCTGATTTGTCCAAGTCATTCTGCGATTCATGGTGACGCCAAGATATGTTGGGTTTTGGTCAATAGGAAGTGTATGGTTTTTTATCTTCAAGTTTGCAGAGAGTGTGTTTCTTGATAGGCGGAAAATTGTATATGTAGTTTTTTTCATTGATTGGTAAGAACCAGGTGTTCGTCCATTTTTCAAGTTTACCTAGGGCATCTTGCATCCTGGGTCCAGCCACTGGCATACTTTCCTCGCGAGCCCATAACGCCAGATCATCTGCGTATATTGCTGAGTGTATTCTGGGTGGAATGTCCATTAGGATGTCATTTATGAAAATTAAAAAGAGTGTTGGGGACAAAACTCCGCATTGTGGGACACCTTGTTTAATAGAGACCTAATTACTTACTTGACCTTGAACTTGTACTCTATCCGTTCTATCCTGAAAGTATTGAGAGACCCAATTGAATAAACGACCCTGGATGCCAAGTCCAAAAAGCTTGTTCTTTAAACCCTCTCGCCAAACCCTATCCAAAGCCTTCTCCATGTCGACCCACACTGCCTCAGTGTGTTTCTTTTCTTGTAGAGCATCCTCTATTTCCTGTGCAATGTAGGTGACCAGGCCTTCAGTTGATCTGTGCTGACGGAAGCCGCTTTGTTGTGGTACGATTTGTTGTTTTGTCTCCAAATGCCACATAAGTCTTCTGTTAACCAGCCTTTCCATGAGTTTACTCACAGATCAGTAGGCTAATTGGTCTATAGCTACTTGGGTCTAGTGGGTCTTTTCCGCGCTTGAGGATGGGCACCATAATAGCTTCTTTCCAGATTGCCGGCACATGACCTCTCTTCCAGCTAGCATTTATTATCCTTAGAAGCTGGCTCTTGGCTCCCTGTCCCAGATTTAGGAGCATTTCGTTGGAGATTCCATCTTTACCAGGGGAACATTTGAGCTTCAATCCTTTGAGGGCAACATCTAATTCATTTGGGGTAAAGATGGTCGACTGATGCTCTTCTGGTGCTAAAGACGTGTTTTGCATCTTGGTTTTCCCGTCTTGCAGCTTTCTGTTTGTCTATTGGAATGTTTATTCTACTAATGTTTTTGTAAGTTTCTATCAGTAGATTTGCTGCCCTTTTGCCTGTGAGGATGTTCTGATTGTGTGCTAATGATATTGAAGGTCGGCAGTTATTTTCGTCGCTCAGAGCTTTCGCAAGTTTCCATAGTTTATGACCATTTTTGTCTAGATTAAGGCTCTCTGTTTTGTCTATCCAGCTCTGTCTTGCTGATATCATGACCTAACGTCTGTATTTGGCCGAGGCTGCTTTGTAGGCAATGTTGCTCTCTGTGCTGTGTGATGTTTCAGCTAGTTCTCTGGCAGAGTCCAGTTCCTCTTCTAATCTTTGTATTACCTTGCTCCAGTATGGCTTGTAGTTTCTTCTTGCTCCTCTAGGAATGGATTCTTTAGCAGCTCTCAGGATTCCATACCATTCTATCTATTGTTCTTTATAGTTGTTCACAATTGTATTATTACTTATTATGGGCACATTGATATACTCTATGGACAACTAACAGATGGCAAAATAATTAAGGAGCGCTCGAAACTTCAATTTTAGACGTATCAAATTGTGACATGAAGACTCTGAAAATAAACTCTGCAGCCTGGGAAGCTGCAGACCGCAATCTTTGGAAACATACTCTAAAGCTCTAACTCAAACAAGAAGCAGACAGATTGATAGAAAATGAGAATACACGGCTAAAAAAAAATAAAAAATAACATTTTTAGGGGGGCGCAAAAATCCATAGTAAATTATGACTGACGGAGGCTACTACTGCTACTACTACGTTCTAACTGCATCTAGCTAAATCTAACTCACTTCTAGATTAGTTAGAGTCTATCTTATGATACTTAAATCTCACTGATTGTCTCTGCGATTAATAAACTCCGTAGAATTATGACTAAGGAGCATTACTTAATCAGGCTCTCTCTCTGTCTGAAATCCACTGCTTATAGACTATGTTCCATGTCCCAGTCAACCAATCGAAAGAGGTGTTTGTTGCAAGCTACGTGCCTTCCAGCTGAACTTGTTTAAAGCTATTTTTTTTCTGATTGGCATGGCTATATCCAGGTTTATTTGACTAAAATCTTCTTCTATCTATCTATTGTACTTTCGAGCCGAAGACGGCACATAGGGCACAACCACAATCTCAAAAACAGAAATCTTGCGTGCAAAAATGGCACATATTGCAGAGATCGCAGCTTCTAAAATCTATGGCTCTGTTTCCATAACAATACTTTTTTACAATGACAGCTTGTCAAGCCATCAATCAATCTCCTTAGTCGCCTCTTACGATATGCCTGGAAGGTCACAGTGTCACTATTCTTTACTTCCCTCATAATGAGGCCCCGATAACACACGGGAACAAAAAAAATTCTTCTTAATTTTTATTTATTTATGTTTTTTCGTTCGCCAGCTTTTACGTATGAAGAAGTCCCTAGAGTAGAGGCTAGGACCTGAATTTTGCGCGTTAATCCATTTTTCCCTGGCAGCCGTGTGCACAGGGGTCCCTCGCCGTACAGGCAGATAACTCCGACTTCGAAGGTACTTATATTTTTTCAGTCGATGAGTAGTTGACGTTTCAAGCCGGGCCTCGCTGCTGAGACCAGGGGTCGTTGCCGCTGAGAGAAATCATAAATACAAATCCCAACCAACCGGGATTTCAACCCACAACCTCTTTGTCTCGAGACCGGCGTCTTACCTCGAGACCACCCAGTTCCCCAATATTTATTTATTGCTATTGTAGATATAACGCGTTCGTCAATTGACTCTTAACGACAGTGGCCTCTCTAAATTAAAATGTAAATATCTTTTTGTTTTATTTTGTCAGTGAAACTTTTACCTCTAAGTGAACATTCAACTCACTCTGCTAATGTATTATTCCGGAATTTAACTCTAACTTGGTTGTTGGCGAGTTCTTCTCTCTATAATCTCATCTCTTCGTTTTATCTATTAACTTATCTCTCATTCTATGTTTCTGTCCTCTTAGTCCTATTAGTTATATGAATACTGCTGAACATGCTTAGAAGCGCATATGTTCACTGCAAATGTAAAAACATAATATCTGAGGCAAGTGTACTGCTGCCCACACACAACAAATGTATTGCGACGCTTCAAAAGGAACAAAAGAATGTAAATAAAAAGCTCATTTAATATTGATTCCTTACATAATTTTGTGTATTATTAGTATTACTAATGAAATGACAAAATTAATTTCATCCAGGTGTTTGTCCTTTATGGAGAAGTTACAACATTAACGTGCACAATGCAGATATGGTTTTTTCATCTGGGATTTTCTGTGACATATGGCGCCCTGTTAATTAAAACCTGGAGGTAACTGTGCCCTTTTTTAAATTAAATTTATTATTGTGATCATATAGAGAGAATGTCGTTTGATTAGCCCAGACGGATGCAATAACACACTTAATTATAATATTAATTTCTAAGAAAATTTGTCAGTCAGACTATCACGCCGTTTCACGCTCTCCACAGCTACAGTGTAGTCTGTAATTGCTGTTACTGTTGGGCCTGGGCGAGGAGATTACTCCACTTTAGTGACGCAAGTTCCAGAACTAACTATCCATTCGTACACTTGTATGCCACTCACAAACCTGTTATCCTACTTAAATGTTTAACGCCTTCACTAATAAAAGAACTCAATTTGCGTGTCCGCTGAACTACTTTTGTATATATATGTATGTATTACACAAGGTTTCTGAAAGGTTTGATGTTATCTTTAGCTATTTGTCCTCCCAAAATGTTCAATCAATAAATAATACATAATAACCGTATGTTCCAAACTAATCAGACTGTTCTTCTTGTTTTCAAAATCGCATGTCTTTTTTTAACAACTGTAGGGTTTCCCTGTAGTTGATCTTTTCTTCTGTCCTCTTGTGGGTGGTTCCTAAGGTGACACTGCCTAGCTATGTGTTCGACTTTATTGCACCTATAGCATCTCCTACTCTCTTGTATAGTATTTACAACACTAGTGTAGTCTCGCCTAAGGTATCTCTGTCTCATGTGGTCGATTTCCATTGGACTCTCGTGTCTATTTACCCTAAGTAGGTCCTCCCTGGTTTGGTACTGATTTTCCTCAAACCTCTTGCCAATACTTTCTTCCTCCATGGCTGCACTCATAACTTGCGATAATGTTGCAAGTGCTCTCCTTGTCAATTGTAATTTTAACGCTCAATTTCGTAATAGAGGATAATAATATTAAAAGATAATTATATTTCCCGTTATAAATGTAGCTGTAAGTAACTTATTTATATATTCATTGTCCATCCCTTGTCCGAATCCTTGTTCTGCAAATTCTAATAATCTCTCCCCATACTCCTGTACTGATTCATTTATTTGTTGTTGCATCCTCTTCAACATCAATATGGCATGCTGTCCATCTTTGTATTTTGCATATTGCTTCGCCAAGTAGAATTTAAATTCCTGCCATGTTTCTTCTTTTGCTTCCTCTAGCCTTCTTCTAATACAGTTTGCCACACTAACATGACTAGTAACTAATGCAATGTCCTTCAATTCCGACTGTGCCATACCCCTGCATCTGCCCCCAATGTTCTATACCATTTATCCATGTACTGATTTGCTCTACTTCACCTGCGAATACCTGGATCTTTCTTATTGCTTCCTGAATTGGTATATTATTCTTTAGCTTTTATATAGCCTCCCCCATCGTATGCATTGTCTGCCACATATATACCTCTTGTCCCATTCCTTCCATTTCTTCTGTTGCACTATTTCCTTATCAACTGACTACATTGTCTCCCTCTACTCCAGTTCTAATAGTTTTATATATAGCACACTTTGATCACAATATTACAACATTCCTACATCACATCTTGCATCCTATTTACAAGTCATACTAAATATAATAACTTACAATTTATATATTTCACTTATACCAACATCATGTGCGTCCTTTACTTGTTACTGCTCCTGCCGATAATTCCTTACTTAATTTACTGTTATCCCCCAACTTTCAATCCTACTTATTTGGCTCTATGTGCCTATCAAAAAAAAACTATTGGACACACATGATGTTATTATAATTTATACAACCATGTTGACACATTCGATCATTTAACAATATGCTATTTACTATAACTTTTCACTGTTCTTTCTGGACTCTACGGAAAAAACAAATTCAATGTAGTACTTACAATTTCAACTAACTTAATGTCACTTTACTAGATTATCCTTAATACTCCTTACATGTAAGCCACTCAATGTTTATGTTTCATAATTTTACATCTGAAGATCCTTAGAATCGTCCATCGGCAATGTTTATGACTGATGCTTTAACCTAAATGTACACAGTCCTGTGCCTTGTCTGATTATTGACACGTTTTGTAGTACGTACTACGATTGTGAATGTCAACTTGACTCTGTTCCGCTGCTTGAATTTCTCGAGAATGGTTTTAACTCGTCTGGTCACATGTGCTTGTTCTAGCATAACATGAGAACACTTCAAGGCGTCGACTTTGTTACTCGCTGACCATTCTCCTGTCTATTGTGTTTACTTCGTAAGCAATGTTAGCAGTTTTTTTTAACATCTCACCGTGTATCCTGGTCACGGCACCATTGTAACATGCAGATATACTGGATGCTTGATTGTTGTAGTTTTATAGAGGTGTATCTTCGTTGTGCATAAGTCTCTTGACGCTTGACAGCTGTTTGGCGGCGTAAATGTGTAACACCGGCCTGATACTGTCAACACTGTCACAACTTAAACAGGTTTGTACAGTATCGGTAACAGCACTTGTTTACTCGACTCTTGACTGATGTTTCTGGTGTGGGTCGTCGTTGAATCTCTGGCTCTCCCCAACGCACAACCTCAGCTTCGTCTATCGTCACAGCATATATATATATATATATATATATATATATCCTCAATCGTTAATGGAACCTATTACAACTTCAGTACTTCGCGTTAGTTCAGTTTTACTTCTATGAGGCTTGGATACAACACACACATTTCATGGTATACATAAGTCTCTCTGAATAAAACATTTAAAAACTTTATTGATAGAGTCCGCTATAACAAATCCTCACCAATAAAGAACCCAGCGGTATAACATTCCCGCTCGAGTCTCCACGTAAAACTAAATACACATCGTTCCGGATCTCACTATACAGTGCACTGTCCTCACGCACACCGTTGACTCTCCTCTTAAGAATGTTGGCTGGTTCTACTGCGCTCAACCTATTCTTGAAAAGTATTTCTACAACCGCTTCAATACTGCTCTACTCGTGAGAGTTCTCTTCTAAGGTATCTGACTTCTAGAGCCCTCTGAGTATTCCTGATAACCAGGTTCAATTTACTGTTACTATTTAGTGACTGACATGTCTCCCATTATATTATCTTTCTCGTTTTTCATGTGAGCCCTCTCTACTAGAATGTTCCACTTAACTATTTCTCTCCAATCACAGAGGATGTGCCCAACTACCACTAACGCCCTCGTGGTGTGGCCACTCGGCTACTCTCTAGTTTTACATGTGTCTTCTCTCTTGGAAAGTAATTTCTCGACCGCTCTACAGACCCTTAAATCTCTCGCCCCTCAGTCAATCAATAACCACTTCCTTAATTTCCCATCAAATGGATTCTATTAACATCATCCCTTCTATTTCACCTTCACCTTTCCCCAATCTACTGACTTCCCCGTGTTTGTCACCTGTCTCCACAATCACGAGACTCTCCTACCAAAACAGTTCACTCAAACCTCTCGGGAATATCACTTCCTTACACATACGGTGTTTCTCAACTCTCTCCACACCTTCCCTACTCCCCTTAATTCCTGATATTCTTACGTCCTCGTTTACAAATGGAACCAGTAGAATAATTCTAACCTGTCATTTAAAAAAATCACAACTCGAAAATGAGACTTGACATAGATCCAAAGAGATTGAAACGCAAAAAAAGGAGATGCCAAAGCTATAAACAAACAAATTGAAAATTTAACAGGAAGAAAAACGCAATCAAAAACTGGATTATTAAGTTATTTGAGTTATTAGCGGATCATCATCATTGCACTCCGAACATGTCCATAGGTGCTCAGATCCCCTCCTCAGCAAGTCTCGAAGTGTCCAACGACTGACAACTCTTGGTTGATTAGTCTTCTTACACGCTTACTAAGTTTCTAGTTTTTGGCTGTGCCTATCTTAACTTCCATCTCTTTCATCCAAAGGAGTGACGTGGACTCATGATTGTCGAAGTTCTGTGTTCTTCCCACTTCTCGGATGGCATTGATGATGCCCGCCCAATCCATTTGGTTGACCGTCTTCAACAACAGCGCAGATAGCAAAGCTGTCCGCTCTTTCCTTTCCCCGTACTCCCGCGTGTCCTCGGACGTAGACAAAGGTAACCTGACGTATATTTTACTTCTGCAATGATTACACCCATTGCATACGCACAGAGCCCGCCTCAACTTTTCTTATCATGCTCATCGAATCATTCAATATACAGGCGTGAGTGTAGTCTTGTGACTCTAATCAGATGAATGCCTTGGTCACTGCCATCACCTTCATCGTCATGCTACTCGTGGTCATAATATATGAACCACTGTCTTCCTTGACTATTTTGCCTGCCGAGCGTTCTGGAACTGCCCATGCACTCCTTTGGTGTCACATTACAACACTTCGACAAACACAGATCCACGTCACTTCTTCGGATGATGGAGATGGAAGTTAAGATGGGCACAGCCAGAAATTAGAAACTTAGTGGCCGTGTAAGAAGACTTATCAACCAACATAGAACTGGAGTCGTCAGTCGTTGGACACTGCAGGACTTGCTGAGGAGGTGATCTGAGCACCTATGGACATGTTCGGAGTGCATTGATGATGACCCGCAAATAACTCAATAACTCCTTTGGTGTCACATTACAGATCCGTCTGTATAGATCATCTTTCTAATCGGTTCGTTTAAGAACTGGATGTTTAAGATCAAAGGAAGGAATACTGTTGATTGAACAAGAAAGCATAAGGAAACGATGAACAGAATACATTAAAGATCTATATGATGATGAACGAACAGAAGTAAATATTAAGGACAATGGGGGCTGGGGGGATGACCAGAAATGCTCAAAGAAAACGTGGAAGACGCCTCGCGCAAAATGAAAGCTGGAAAAGCTCCAGGGCCAGATAATATAACTATAAATAAGAGATTGAAGTCATGGGTGATTATGGAATAGAAATAATAACACAAATATTTAATTATATCTATCTATTGACCTTTCGAACCGTAGCCGGGCCATATGACTTAGACCAAGATCATCATCAACATCAAGTACCGTGCCTACTGGCGTAGGTGATCATATCTCTCCTCAATTTTCGATCTCGGCAGCTATTTATCATTTCTGTTGTTGACCTTCTGCCAAGCCATTCTCTTAAGCTGTATGTTATTTTTTCTCTTTGTTTCCCTCTATCTCTTCGTCCCTCAATTTTTCCAGTTGTTACAATATATTCCAGTTGTTCTCTTCTCATTACATGGCCAAAAAATGATGATTGTCTCTTCCTAATATTGGAAATTAGCTCTCTTTTTGCTATGACCTCTCTCAGAACATCTTCATTACTCTTCTTAGCTGTCCATGATACTCTCAACATTCTACTGTAGAACCACATCTCTACAGACTCCAATGATTGTCTTGTCTGTTGTCCTATTGCCCATGATTCGCATCCATATGTTAAGACTGGCTCTACATAACATTTAAGAACTCTTTTTTTTCTTGTTTCTATTGTCAAAAAATGGATTGCATAGTATCTTCCTCATTTTTTGGAAAGCTGCTTTTGCCTGAGCCATTCTGCATCTCACCTTTTTTGTACATCTTCCGTCTGAGGTTAACAAAGTTCCCAAATATTTAAATTCATTTACCTGTTTTAATATTGTTCCACTTGTCTTTATTTTGCACTGATGTGATGTCTTTTTCTTTGTTGTTACCATTACCTCTGTCTTTTTGCTATTAAGGCTGAGTCCTGTATTTTTGCTTTCTTTTACTATAATGTCCAACATTTCTTGTAACTCATTTTCACTCTTAACGATTAAGACTGTATCATCAGCATACCTTAGATTATTTATATTATGACCTCCAATTGTTATTCCAGGCATGTCCCTTATGGATCTTAAAGTAATCTCACTATAAATATTAAACAAATCTGGTGGGTGACAGCACACAACCTTGTCTAACACCCTGTTTTATTTGTTGAAACATTCCCAATTGGTTTCCAGTTCTTATGGCCGCTGTTTGTTGCCAGTACATGTTCTTTATTATTCTTAGACCAAGATACACCTTCTCATATCTGAATTTTGGTTCTAGCAGTTTTCAATTCTTTTAAAGATATTTTATCAAATCTCACCATTTGCCTCTGTTCTGTGCAAGCAGCTCTATCTCATTGAGGAAGCCGATTACTGCTGCTCTTGCCTCTCTCATCAATGTTCTTCTCAGGTGTCTCTCTGGGTCTTCATCTTTTCTCTTACCTGTTGTTTCCCACATGAGGGCTTGCTTTGCTATTCGGTTATTATCTCTTCTCATCACATGTCCAACATATGACCATCCTCTCTTCTTTATTACTGAAGATATTAGTAGCTGATTGGCGATTTCTCTAATTTCCTCATTTGTTTTGAATTCGTTCCACTCTATACTAAGTATTTTCCTTAGACATTTATTTTCGAATGCGTTCAACTTTGTTTCTATATCTCTTGTTGTTTTCCAGCTTTCACGCGCATACGTAAGGGTTGATAGTACATTTGATTTGAATAGTCTAAGTTTTGTGTTTGTGCTGATGAGTTTTGATTTCCACAACTTTTCAAGGCTTCTGAAAGACATTGCTGCTTTAGCTATTCTGATTCTAATTTCTTTGCTTGTATCCCCTTCTCGATCATTGTGACTTCCAAGATAGATAAAGTGATCGATCTCTTCCACTGGTTTGTTTTCCATCTATATTTTGTCGTCTATTGGAATTAAGCTTTTCATGACTTTAGTCTTTTCATGATTGATTTCAAGCCCAATTTTGCTGGCTATTGATGATAGTTTATTTGTGTTTTCCTGCATAGTTTTTATCTGACTGCTGATGAGAACTATGTCATCAGCAAAGTCGAGGTCCTTCAAATAGTCTCCTTGTATCCATTCGATGACTTTTTTTTTAACCAGTGCAGCATTTCTTCATTATGAAGTCCATAACACCTGTGAACAGTCAACCGGGAACTGTACATGCAAGGGAACGTTCTACGGCGTTAGACTGCACTCTCAAATCTCCGGACAACTGTTTGAACGAAACCTGTGAACAGTTAAACTGGGACTGCGTCTCGTATGTCGATGATTCCTTTAAGAAGAGTACTACAACAAACCCAAGCATATGGATAACTTAATGTGTTTAACTTCGTGTTTTTTCCGTGAAGCCATGTCTCATATCTTGATGTGTTTCTGTGCTAGCCATGGCTCATATCTTAGCGTGTGTGTGTGTGTGTGTGTGTGTGTGTGTGTGCGTGCGTGCGTGCGTGCGTGCGTGCGTGCGTGTGTGTGTGTGTGTGTGTGCTGGCCATGGCTCATATCTTGGTGTGTGTCATGTTAGTCATATCTCATAACTTGGTGTGTCCGTGTTAATCATGTCTCATATCTTTATGTGTTTAGTCATATCTCATATCTTAGTGTGTATCTGTGTTAGTCATGTGTCATATCTTTGTGTGTGCATGTTTGGGTTAGATATCTCATATCTTTGTGTGCATGCTTATGTTAGTCATATCTCATATCTTTGTGTGTGCATGTCTGTGTATGTCACATCTCATATCTTTGTGTGCATGTCTATGTTAGGCATGTGTCATATCTTTGTGTTTGCATGTCTATGTCAGTCATATCTCATATCTTTATGTGCATGTTTATGTTAGTCATGTGTCATATATCTTGATGTGTGTCTGAGTTAGCCATGCCTCGTATCGCTGTGTACATGTCTGTGCTGGTCACATCTCATATCTTTGTGTGTGCATGTTTGTGTTAGTCACCTCTAGTGACTCGGGCAGATGGTGCTCGTAAACCTGGGAGGGCCTACCATCTAAGGGCAGAATCCCCCTACAGGAAAGATCATCTGCTGCCTTGCAGGAAGATTGGGGACAATCAAAGGCTAAGGAATGCAAACCTGAGTAAAATGCTGGCTGAAATCGGATGCACTGGGCCACTGGCGCAGAACACAGTGCAACGTTTTAACGGGTGTTCAATCGGAGTGGATCTGGCGGACTCTAATTGTGATGTTCTGTCTGTGAGGGCGATCAACACACTTAACCTGACAGCTGACTCATGTGAGAGTCTGGAATCCTACTCTGATTGAGTCCTGATCGCATAGAGAAGTCCATAACATAATGATATCTACAAAAGCGTATATATACCAGACGACCTGCTGAAATCAATATTCATATCCCTACCAAAGAAATCTGGTGCAATTAAATGCGATGATCATCACACAATAAGCCATATGAGTCACATGACTAAGATACTACTAAGGATCATTCTGTGAAGAGTGTGAAACAAAATTAGTACAGAAATTAGTGATGAACAGTGTGGTTTGGTTGGAGGTAAAAGAGCAAACATTGCAATATACATCATAAGATCTTTAGTAGAAAGAGCCATAGCGGTGAAAACAGATTTATACATATGTTTCATAGATTATACCAAAGCATTATACAAAGTAAAACACCAAGAAATAATCAACATTTTAGAAGCCAGACAACGTAGACAACAAAGATCTAAGAATAATAAAGAACATGTACTGCCAACAAACAGCAGCCATAAGAACTGGAAATCAATTGGGAATGTTTCATCAAATAAAACATGGTGTTAGGCAAGGTTGTGTACTTTCACCAGATTTATTTAATAAGTATAGTGAGATTATATTAAGATCCATAAGGGGCATGCCTGGAATAACAATCGGAGATCATAATGTAAATAATCTAAGATTCTTTGGTTATGGAAGGCCCCGGTATCACTGCAAACGAATTAAAATCCATAATTGATCAACCGCCCGTGCCAGTGGAATCATCCGAATTATTAACTCATCTCCCAAACAAAGAAAGTTAGTTGTAGTCCGCATCATAGCAGTCTCAGCACACGCCAAAAGACATAAGGCGAAACCGCGTAGAAAGTGAACACAGCCAACTGTTCCCTGTCATACGATATCATCATTCATCGTAAATAATTGGAATATCGAAACATGATCAAAATGGATGAAACACACAGCTGACGGTGTGCACAGAGCACTTAACTCAGTAGCTCCTGCAACAAGCCGGACTTGGAATGTGAGGAAACTGCAACAAGGAACACTTTCATACATAGCCTTCAATTGTTCCTGCCTCCTATCCACCATATTGACCGGAGGTTCACGACCTCCTGAAAATGATGATCGTCATATTTTTTTAAAATGTAAGCGCTTGATGATGTTAAGACATCGTTTTTGACTCCAATTACGAACGTATAAAACACAGCTAGTCGTCAGATTATCCCTGTCGTACATCAAACAACAGACCGCAAGATTAGCGTATGGCCGGTCTAGGGATATACGATAAGCCATTATGATGACATAGCACACACAACAATGGCTGCGCCCATAGATTCCTGATTACTCTAGTGAATGCAGCCTACAACGAATGAAACACGGTGCAAATTCCTAAAGAGATAAAACTTCGATTGACTTAACGGAGCAGTCCACATTAATGAGTTGTAACATGTAAATAACTTGCATCAAACAATTCCAACAACGGTCATTTAACAGCACGCAATGTTTCGTAAATCGTAGATCAACTCTAGACGGTGAAATGTCGCATTCACAACACCTTGATTTGTCAAAAAGGAATATTGCCGTGCGTACAACTCCGTTTCATCGGCGCAAATGTGTTAAGTAGAACATCATTTTGACTTTAGCGCAGAAAATTGCAATGGAAAGCCGAAATTAATCAGACCCCAAATGCAATTTCTGCAGCGATCGAGAGCTCGTGAACAAGTTCCACCCTCTTGGAAACGGAAGACAATCTAATGTATGTTGATGATACAGTCTTAATCGCGAGAAGAGTGAGAATGGGTTTCAAGAAATGTTAGACATTATAGTGAAAGAAAGCAAAAATAAAGGACCCAGCCTTAATAGTGAAAATACACAATAAAGACAAGTGGAACAATATTAAAACAGATAAATTAATTTAAATATTGAGAACAATGTTAACCTCAAATGGTAGATGTACAACAGAGGTGAGATGCAGAATGGCTCAAGCAAAATCAGCTTTCCAAAGAATGAGGAAGATATTGTGCAGTCCATTTTTGACAATAGAAACAAGAAAAAGAGTTCATAAATGTTATGTATAGCCAGTCTTAACATATGGATGTGAATCATGGACAATAGGACGACAGACAAGAAAATCATTGGAGGTTGTAGAAGTGTGGTTTTACAGCAGAATTTTGAGAACACCATGAGAATACCATAAAAAGAGTAATGAAAACGTTCTGAAAGAGGCCACGGCAAAAAGAGAGCTAATATCAAATGTTAGGAAGAAACTTTTTTGCCCATGTAATGAGAAGGGAACAGCTGGAATATGTTGTGACAACTTGGAAATTTGAGGGACAAAGAGATGGAGTGAAGTAAAGAGAAAAGATACTAGACAGCTTAAGAGAATGGCTTGACAGGTCAACAACAGAAATGATAAATAACATTGTGTTGAGATCGAAAATTGTGAAGAGACATGATCACCTACATCAGCAGGCGTGGTACTTGATGATGATGATTGTGACGATTTTATGTAACAGAGAAAATAAATCAAAAGAGGGGAGAAAAAAAAGAGGAAAATAATATTCCTCATCTTTATTTAATTTGTTCCCAATATGTAGCTCACATAAATTCTTCATTTTTTAGACATGTATTTAATGGATACATTAAAATAGGAAGTACTGTTTGTGTTCAACAATTACAAACACTGTAAGATAAACATTTTCCTGAATTTATGGTTTTCACTGTAAAGTGATGTTACTTCGGTGTTATAGTTATATTATATATCAAATATAAATCTATGTCAATAGGGATAAGAGAGAGAGTTTATCGGTGCTGTATAGGGCCGGTACTGACCTGTGGAAGCGAGTCATGAACAGTCGACAGCCAGATGAAAAGACGATTAAAGGCCATGGAGATGGTATTTATAAGAAGAATGTTGAAAGTTCCCTGGACAGCTAAAAAGACCAATGAGGAAGTTCTCAAAGAGGACAACACAAAAAGGGAGTTCTTAAAAAAGATCAGAAAGAAACAATCAACATTTTTGGGCACTTCATGAGAAGAGGAAAGTTGGAATACTTGGTTACAACTGGCAAAATAAAATGAAAGAGAGATCGCGGACGACAAAGAGAGAAAATACTGGATAGCTTGGCATGTAAAACAGTCAACAACAGAACTTTTACGATGCACCGTAGATAGAGGATTGTGGAAGGACATGATCGCCTACGCCAACCGGTATGGCACACGATGATGATGATATATTAAATATAAATTATAATATGTATCAAATTTTTTCTAAACATTAATTCCATAAAATTCAAAGATATACTATTGTGTAGTTAATAAAGATTACTTATGTAGGTCATATATAATTAAAATAATACTAAGGACGGAAACAGACCAAAGGGCAGGCCAGTGAAGCAGATATAAGGATGTTTACAGTGCTTCCTTGAGGGGATTTTTTTATCCATGAAAGAAACTGGAAAAAAATCTGGCTCAATATCGAAGCACATAGAGAACAAAAATTAAAAAATGGCACAGCAACTTTGTAGGCAGTGCTGATATAAATTCAAAGACAAAAGGCGCAGGGACAAGGCCAGGAACTACGAATACATCTTGTTCGTTCTGCGGGTGGATCTGTCTGTCCATTATTGACATATTCAGCCAGTAAAAAAGCTGTTCAGCAAAGCAGCATCCAGCATAATGACACTAATATTTTACCAAACCTCTGACTTATCATGGTCGGATCGTGTCTGCCCAAGAAGTAGACAAAACTAGCAACACAACAATAATAATTTTATCGCATAGCATTAGTGATTTTCACTTCCATTTTAGGATGACAATTGCTGTCTTATATAACCCGAAAGGCTTAGTCTGAGGATGAACGGATCTTGCCTCGCCAAAAATTAAGCAAAACCTGTAACTGCATTTTATCGCATTCGCTTCCACATTTAACAACAGTCTGAACGTTTTGTTTTTACATGACAACTGCAGTTTAATATAACATGGAAAACTTAGTTTGAAGATGAACGGTTGATCCTTGCCAAGAAGTATGCACAAAAATGAAGACAACAACAAGAAATTTTATCGCATTTATTAATTAGTATATATAAAGTAAGTAGCATGTCCTTTACATAACGTTGCTATTACCTCATCATATTTTGGCCTTGTAATTGTAAAGTAACGTTTATCAACCTGTAGTCCGCTGCCCCCTAGTTATCCGTGATGTCGTCACCGTGGGAAAACGGGGGTGGTGGGGTTTGGGGGGGGGGGCTTTCATGGACGCTTGAAGAATAAATAGTGCGATATTTTTTAGCTAAATGGAAAGAGCGAATGAATGAATGAAAGCACAAAAAGAAAATAAATCGTAAAAAGAAGTACTGTTTTCCCTTTTAAAAAAAGACGAATTTTCTGACTATCTCCAAAAAATCAGTCATAGCACAAATAAAGAAATGGTAGAGTGATTCAAAGACACTTTAATTTGACAAATATCAAAGGTACAACAAGACCGACCAGATCAAACATTTTCAAGCGGACTTAACATTGATTAGAACGATGTAGGGGGAATTACCCCGCCTCTACTAAATGTGGTGTATTTAGTAAATGAATGAATACATTAATAAAGGAGATTGGTAGGAAACAAAAAAAATATGTACCGTACATGCAAGTGATTGGCTATGTGTAATTGAAAGAAAGGACGTGACATTTCTTGCAGGTGTACTGATATGTAATATGACTGATATTATTGGGGCGAATTTACAATCAACACATTTTAGCCCTTGAATGATGTCCAAGTTAATGAGACATCAGAATCGTGTGGCAGCAGCTACAAGAAGGGAGCAGAGAACATCAAGTTCTGCTGCTATAAAGGAGACTTGCCTTGCTATCACAGAATTGCCTTAAATGGGATCACTGTATTTGAAAACTTCTCCTCTTGTGTAAACTACACATTCACATCCAAGAGTGAATCAGTGAAGGTCACAAAATCATATTCTCTCTGTGGTTTTACTAACTACAGGTCATGTGGCTTCTGTTGGATTGGAAATGATAACTTACCACCACTGTGTGTCTATATGTTTGGAATTGGAGTCATCAACGATGGCCTAACATCATCAAGTGCTACGACGATCATCATTTTCGGGAGGACGCGAACTTCCATGGTATATGGTGGATAGGCGGCAGGAACCATTGAAGGCTATGTCTGAAAAGTGTTCCTTCTTGCAGTTTCCTCATATTCCAAGTCCGGCTTGTTGCAGGAGCTACTGAGTTAAGTGCTCTGTGCACACCGTGAGCTGTGTGTCTCATCCGTTTTGATCCTGTTTCGATATCCCGCTTGTTTACGATGAATGATGATATCGTATGACAGGGAACAGTTGGCTGTGTTCACTTTCTACGCGGTTTCGCCTTATGTCTTTTGGCGTGTGCTGAGACTGCTACGATGGGGACTACAGATACATTTTCTTCGTTTGGGAGATGTGTTAGTAATTCGGATGATTCCACTGGCACGGGCGGTTGAGCAATTATGGATTTTAATTCGTTTGCAGTGATACCGAGGCCTTCCATAACCAATAACATTTTAGCCCAACATGAAGATGGATCGTTGGCTGAATATGAAACGTATAAGTATTGCTGATGTTAACATGTGATCCTGTTCTTGGAAGGGCATTAACTGCTCTTTTGTTGACTTGATGTGGTTCAGTAGACAAGCAGAAACCACAGTGTTCGTTGTGTTACGGTGTATTGTCAAATGAGGCTATGAAACCATCTCGGTTACGAAAACCATTTCAATGCTAAAGATGAAGAACATGCCACAAAAAGCTAAGCGGGACCCGTTCTCGGAGGTTGAAAAACCGAGTAATAAAAAACCGAGCTGTAAATGCCCATGCACTTATTTGGTGTCGTCTTACAGATCCGTCTGTATAGATGACTGCATCTTTCTCATCAGTGTTATCGCAGATGAGACCGTTGACCTCAGCATTAACCACGATCGGGTTCTGTTCCCTACTTTTCCTGTCGAGTGTGACAATACACAAGAAAGTCCCCTTGAATGACGTAGTCACCGGTATCCACTCCTCACCAACGCTGATATTGTTAAGCCCACAGACCTGTTTGATGACATCTTCTGCTCGGCGCACCAATAATTTGCCTCTTTTTAGCCTGGCACCTTTCTCTGTGTTGAGCACGTGGTGCAATGGATGCACTGTATCTGTACTAATCTTCAGGTATGCTCGTGCTCTGTCAAGATCTTGATTCTGTCATCCACAGTTGGAAAGACAAGAAGATACCTCATTGCTAAACAGGGAGTGTCCATCGTACATCCCAGGATAATGCGCATGGCTTCATTTTGTATTTTCTCCAGCCTATCAATTTGAGTCGTACTGACAGTAAGAATTGCCAGGGCATACTCGATTGGTGCGAGGACTAATCCCTGGAACAAAAGAGTAAGTAGCCTCTGCTCGATGTTGGCAGCTGCCATGACCTTCAAGGCGGCTAATCCGTTGCGGGATTTTTTATCACATGGTCGACGTGGTCCCGAAAACACAGGCTGCGATCAAACTTAACTCCGAGGTATGTCATCAACTTGTCCCTGGTCACCTAAACAGCTTCTATTCGTACTACCGGTGTGGTCGTATTAACGATATGATTCTTAAGGGAGAACCATGAAACTGATGCTTTATTAGGATTAACCAAGACATCTGAAACCCCACACCAGGAAGAAATGCGATCGAGTTCGCCTTGCATTGTGGAGGCGATTCCCCGTCTGTCTCTTCCCTGTCGATATACCAGAATATCATCAGTAAAAGTCATAGTTCTTCCCCTGCCATCCAGCTGTCGTTCCGTGATCGTTATTGTGTACACGTTAAATACAACTGGTGACAATGGTGAGCTTTGTGGCAGCCGTGGACAAATGGATGTTGGCTCGGAAGACCAACTTCCACATCTGAGTATCACCTTCCTCTGAAACAGTGCCGCGGCGATCCATCTAATGAGGAACGGGTGCACCGCTAGTTTGAGGAGCATATGCATGAGATATTCAAATGGTACCCTGTTGTATGCATCCTCCAGATCTATAGCAGCAGCACATGTCTCCTCTCGTCTGTGGAAGCCTTCGAAGACGTCATAGGCGAAGACTGCTACATTGAGCCATGTCCCTTTGTTATATCTATAACCTCCGAATGTGGGTGGGAATACGCGTTTCTGTTCAAGGTGACAGGTGAGGACACGGGCAACTATTTTCTACAGCAGCTTGCCCGAAGTGTTCTGCATTGTGATGATTCTGTAGACACTGATCTGAGAATGGTCCTTGTTTGGCTTCGGTAGCGATAGTAAGTAGCTGTGTAGCCACTCCTCCTTAATCTGGCCACTCCGAATACTGGCATTAAACGCATTGGCCAGTTTTGTCAAGTCGTCGTCAGCTAAATCGCCTATGCCATCGTACCGAACACCATCTGGACCAGGAGCAGTGTTGTGTTACCTTTTAAGTGTCATGTGAATGGTATCGGTTGTGATTGTGAGATCTTCTTCAAGCCCTACATCATTACACAATTTTGACAGCGATCCCCGTATCCTCATTCTTACAGCCTCATTTCTTTGGTCCGTCTGCTCAATGTAGCGGGCAAGCAGGGCCTTCCCTTTGCTCTCATCAGATTTGTGCCATATCCGGCCTGTGGTCTGAAAGTCTGGTATGCCTATATGTCGTGTTGTGCCATTCATGCACTGATGAAGACGCCAGAATGTGTCGACTTTTTTACAGAAGTCATCCCATTTGGCATCCTTAGCCTGCTTAGCGCATAGTTTAAAGTGCATCATTTTTTGGTCGACCTCTACTTTCAGACGCTTCAAGAGCTGAGGTTGTGTTCTTCCATTCCTTCTGGCTTTCTGCCATGTCTTGACCGTTTATTTCTTGCTCCGCCAAGCTTATATGTATATATATAACAAATAATAGGAGCAAATGAAATATTTTATGTACATGTATTATTAATCTAAAAACTATTCACTATACCACTACAATACTATACAACTTTAAAAAACATTTCGAGATCGATAATGATCTTATTCTTAGTGAATTCTTCTTCCTTTTCTTTCTTTCCTCATTTGCCTTTCAGCGTCGAGTGGAGATATAATTTGCGGTCTTTTGCTCTTCTGTTCGCTTCCGCTGCTTTTATGTTTCCTAGTGCTTCTAATATTCCACCCATTCATCTTTTTCGTGTTCGACCATTGGGTCTGGTATTCTCACAACGTTTGTTGAAGGATCGTTGTGTTGTGTTTTGATCTTTCTGCCTTGTCACGAGGCCAAACCATTTTATCTGTTGTTTCTTTATATATTCTATGGCAGGGGCTATTCCTAGCTTTTTCTCAGTTCTTCATTTCTGATCTTATCCCTCAGACTGTTTCCTGTCATTCGTCTGACACATTTAATCTCAGTAGAGGTTATTTTTCTTATTGTTCTTGCATCTAGCGTCCAGGTCTGGCATTGGTAGCACAACTTTGGGATGAAGATTGTTTTGTATAGTGCTCCTTTTGCCTCGAGTTATTTCCTTGCTGGACAATAGTAGTGATAACTGTCCAATGATTTGACAAGTTTTGTTGCATCTTGATTCTATCTCTGCAGTTTGTGAATTATCGCTTGTCATTAAACTTCCTAGGTATTTCTTAGTGAATGGTTCGATCTATAACTGAAGTTCGCGACGAATGATTGCTGTCGCTCTAAAGCATTAGAAACTTCACACAAGTAGAAGACATTAGAAAAACAGCCCACATCGAAATGAAGCTGCAGAAACTTAATGTTGATATTGCAGCTTTCAAGGAAACAAAGCTTGTGGACTGTCGTTCGGTCAGAGAGAAAAAAAATCATATCTTTTTATGGCAGGGGCTAAAATCTGAGCAGATTCGCCTACAAGAGTGAATTTTGCTGTGCATAACAAGCTCATAAATTCTATAACAACCCCTAATGATGGCTATAATATCACCAAAAATAATTTTTAAAAATGTACCAATCAATATTATTAGCGCCTATGTGCTAACAATGGCAGCAACCAATAAATTATTTTAAAAAAGTAAAGTGCCCCCGTCACACCAATTGGTGTTAGTGACCATATATTTTACAGACCTTCGGCACATGATTTTTGGGGTAATGTGGTCGGTATTACGCCCGTGCCGCTTTACTTTCATAGAAAAAAATCCGGTACCCATTAAAGGCTGGGTGAACCCGGAAGCCGTCGATTGGGATCGAAACCTACCTCTTGTCCTTTGTAGTCCAGTTCACTAACCACTGAGCTATCGTGGCTCCCTATAAATTTTATGAGATGCTTCAAATTACCTTTCATTCAGTCCCCAAAGACGAGTGTGTTCCTATAACAACCTTAGTGCGACTAATACGTTCTTCAGCGTTGAAAACCTCCAAAAAGCAACATAGCGCCGCCAAAGATCCGGACATTGGCACTATAGCTCGTTTCAAATCACGTGCCCAACTTCAAAACGCTATTACTCAGTAACCGTTTGTTAAAAACTGTTGAAATTTTCCAAATGTTATTAGAATGCAAAAGACCCTTTAAATGTATATGTAACAAATATCTTGTAGCTGCAGTTTTCTTAAAGCGGCGAATTTCTTTGATGTTTGTCAAAATTGTAAATTGTGAAGCCCTAAATAATAGAAATGACCGTAGTTGCTGGTCTATGATTAATTTTCACTAGGTAAAGGCGTGGCCGTAATGGGGAAATAACCTAATAAGACAAAACACCAGGAGAATTATTGTCTTCTCAGTTCGAGGACGGACGATAATATCAAGGTATACCTGTATGTCCAATTTTCATAGTTGTGTGGTCCTGAAAAGGACCGTTTGTTGAACTTATTTAAGGTAATAAAGGGGCCAACATTGTGGGGGCTATATACTTTCATTCTGAATCAGACGAGTCTAAAAGATTAATAACTGTTTGGGGTTGAACATTCCACAAACCATCATTTTTCCAATATTTCTCTTCTTGTTTTAAGACGTAGTCTTCTCATTTAGCCCAATAATCTTTGTCTATATTTAATAAAGCGAGATTAGCAAGAGTCTTTACATCGCATATTTTGAATGTTGTATTTTCATCTGCCACTTGTCCTTTTAATTTTGCCCAGATTAGTTCAATTGGATTTAAATGAGCATGGTAAGGTGGCAGCCCCAAACTTATATGACCGTGCTCTTGGATAATCTTATCTATTTGAAAAATCTTTGTCCTTTGTTTTTGCTTTACTAGAGATAGTAATTCAGGTTTTAAGTACATGTTATTAAATTGTATGTGCTCCTTTGTGAGCCATATCTTAATAGCATCTTTTGTACTGGATGACGTCGGGAATTTATCTTCAAATGCAACAATGTTGTGGTACGCTGCATTGTCCATTATTAGGCAAGATGGTCGATCTAGTGATGGGAGAACAGAATTTTCAATCCAATGTCTAAATATGTGACCATTCATCTCAGAGTGATAATCCCAATTGTCTATGGATTTTGAAAGAAAAATGAGCTCTGCATTCTGTATTAGTCCATGTTGTCGACTACCTGCATGAGCAATTATCAAGCGCTGTCCTTTGCTGCTAGGTATTAATCTCTTAATCTTTCCATCTGATGACTGCCATTCCCTTTGGTTAGTGTGGTGAGCATTGATCCATGTTTCATCCAAGTACACAATATCATAACCTTGCTTGCGCACCTCTTTTACTTCACGTAAGTACTTGCTTCTCATGACTACTATATGTGGCTTCTCACAGATGATGTTTTGTCCATTGGAATACTTTCTGAATGTAAAGCCTGCAGCTCTCACATTCCTCCATAATGTAGACTTTGATATTTCAATACTGTTGTTCTTTTTCAGCGATACTTTTAATTTTCTTATTGTAACAGTTTCATTCATACTCAACATTTTGCGAATTTCACTTCTAATAAGTTCACTGTCGAAATTATCCAACATTTTTGCTCTTCCTTGTGATTTTGTATATTTTGAACATTGACGGTCACGTGCTTGAATCCAGCGATTAAATGACCGTTTAGATAAATCCAAAATGTGTCTTGTCCTATTCTCAGGGTTTTCTAAAGAATGAAATAATCTTCCTCGTTTAGCCTCTTTGCAAAAATAGTCATACATTTTTATTGCGATGTTTTGTAAACTGCAGAATTTCATTTTAAGACTCATGATAAATGTTATCGTTCCACGTCCTCACCTATGAATGAACGGAAATGGAACACACAATTTCTCGTGTTTTTTACAAGTGTCTAATTGTGTCAAAAAACCAGGGTAAAAACGTGCAAACACGTCAATTTTACCGTGTATGGATTTTTACTCGCTATTTTTAACTTAAAATACTGTAAACATTAAGTTTTGACTACATCAATGGGTCGTTATAAATTTATATAAATCAAATAAGCAACAATAATAATCAAATGTTTTTTAAAAATGAAATTAATTCCCTGTTGGGTTCTAATCATTATAACTTTACATGCAAATTTTGAACAACTTACAACAAGCGGTTAAAAAGCTATCGATTTTAAAAGTTGGGCACGAGTTATGAAACAAGCTATAGCTGGTCTTTGCTCAGGTTTGCAGATACCACTTAAATCATGTTAGAATAATCCCATGCATACCATAGCACAAACTGTGATACAAACTATGCACTTGTCTTAAGTAAAGTAAAGACAACCACTAACAGGATACACAAATCCAGAGAACTTGTGGTAACTGTAGACTCCATGATGAAAGAAGTGAATATGTCAGAATATTAAAGTTACGGTCAGTGTAAAAAAAACACTCTTATAAATGGGTACCATCTAAAGGATACTATGTACATTGTAATATATGAGAGCATATCTGCATATGTTATATGGAGATAAATGGTGATACCTGAGTTCTATATGAGATAATCTCTCTCTCTCTCTCTCTCTCTCTCTCTCTCTCTCTCTCTCTCTCTGCGATCAGGACTCAATCAGAGTAGGATTCCAGACACTCACATGAAGTCAGCTGTCAGGTTAAGTGTGTTGATCGCCCCCACAGACAGAACATCACATTTAGAGTCTGCCAGATCCACTCTGATTGAACACCCGTTAAAAACGTTGCACTGTGTTCTGCGTCAGTGGCCCAGTGCATCCGATTTCAGCCAGCATTTTATTCAGGTTTGCTTTCCTTAGCCTTTGATTGTCCCCAATCTTCCTGCAGGGCAGCAGATTGTCTTTTCTGTAGGGGGATTCTACCCTTAGATGGTCGGCCGTCCCAGGTTTACGAGCACCATCTGCCCGAGTCACTAGAGGTGACTAACACATACATGCACACACAAAGATATGAAATGTGAATAATACAGACATGTACACGGCGATACGAGACATGACTAACACCGACACACATCAAGATATATGACACATGACTAACATAGACATGCACATAAATATATGAGATATGACTGACATAGGCATGCACACACAAAGATATGACACATACCTAACATAGACATACACACAAAGATATAAGATATGACTAACATAGGCATGCACACACAAAGATATGAGATGTGACTAACATAGCCATGCACACACAATGATATGAGATGTGACAAACACAGACATGCACACACAAAGATATGAGATATGACTAACATAAACATGCACACCAAGATATGAGATATCCCTAACCAGACATGCACACATGAAGATATGACACATGACTAACACAGATACACTCTTAGATATGAGATATTACTAAACTCAGACGCACATAAAGATATGAAACATGAATAACACGGACACACCAAGATATGAGATATGACTAACATGACATACCAAGATATGAGCCATGGCTAGCACACGCACACACACAAGCTAAGATTTGAGCCACGGCTAGCACAAAAACACACCAAGATATGAGTTCCCGCTGTATATTACAATGTGATGGTATTCACTGAATGACTACTCTCTGGAAGATATTGCATAGTTGGTCCAGGGTAGATCTCAAGTCATCTATAGTTCATTGTTCTTGGGGATTTTTAGAGCTGATAGCTGATAATCGAGTCCGATTGATTAAGAGACTACAGAAGGAGAGGGGAGAGGAGAAATCAAAAGATAGAGAGGTGAGATAATAAGAAAAGGGGAAAAGTTACGGAAAACGAAGACTGATTACCCGTGAGAAAGGGATATATTGATACCCCCTCGTTTGAGGCAACCCATGCGGGCAATCAGAATGTTCGGCTTTCCGAAGAACATGACACTAAAGAGGTGACATGGACATCAACCTTACCATCATGGCCCTGAGAGTTAACGTGAGTCGCTACAAGGGCACCTACATCACATGAAATATCATAGAGGTGTTCTCAGCATAGATCATTCCTTTCCCGTTGGATTAAACAAAACTCAAGAGTGCGCTCATAGCAAGCAAGGAAGGAAAAGGAAAGTTGGCGACTTTGACGTAGATGTCATGAGACGGGAGATATTTAAAATGTTTGCTGGAAATTTACTTGTTACTCTCGGGAAATTGAAATTAATATTCAATTTCAGAAAAATTGTGAGTGACAGGAATTTTATTTTTGTAAAACCACATTTGATTGTTGCCCGAAACAAATACCCGAGACAGATCCCTGAGCGGCGGAGTAAAAGATATGATATTATATATTTGGACGAATCCTGGGTCAGTGCTCACCACACACCTATGCTAAAGAATGGCAAACAGTATACGGTGAAAGGAACAGAACAACACCCAGCAGCAAAAGCTAGCGCATCATACTAACGCATGCTGAATGCAATGAAAACGGCCCTGTCCTTGGCGCTGTACTTATTGTCCAATCAAAAAGTATCAATGGTATGACCACAGAAATGGACATTTTCGGGCTCTGTTTGGAGAACGATCTTCTTCAAATCCTTCATGCCAAGAAATTGATAATGCATCTTATCAAAATAATGTGTCAGCGGAATACAAAGTAATAACTACACCAAATACAAAAGATCAAATTAGGATATGCTTGCTACGGAAAATGTCAAATTTGAAAACACTGTTTCACGGTAAAACTAAATGGTTCTGCCTCATGTAACAATTAATCACGGTTTGTAGTTAGTACGCACGAGATTGATGTCTTTTGCTCTGGGGCTGGTCTGATCAACAAGTTACGGATTGAGGGGGCGATAATTGCAAATATCTGCTCCATCTACATTGGCGGGGGTCGGAATGTGGCTCTCAAACAAAACACAAACCAGACCGACACATTTAATGCTTGCTATACAGGAGACGGATGTGGACCAGAGTCCGCAGTTAATGGCAAAACAAAGACCAATCTCTATAACAATGACTGCACACACACACACAACTGAGAAGTGGAACCAATTCTGTTTACTGGTATCTGAACTTTGCCACGCCCCAGAAGACTCACACCATTCGAATTTATCATCGAGCTAGCACTATGATTCGGGTAAAGAATGCCACTCTAAAGGCTTTCTCTGACAGTGGCGGTGTAGTGTTCCAGTATATTGATATACCATACCCAAATAATTCTGTGAACACTATTGTAGTCACCACACAAGCGACAATGGCACACATTAAGATTGAATTCTCAGAGACCATTTCGCAGGCCGACAGTGCACTGATTGTGTGTGAGGTGCAAACATTTACAGACACCTATTGTCTGGACGGGCATTCTTGGTCGTTTTGTGCAGTGTGTAGTGGGTGCTGCAAAGGCTACATCGTCATCATCGGTACGTGTCACGGCAACTGTTCACATGGGATCTATGGACACGACTGCTCCAGGACTTGTCTCAGTGTCTGTCCTTTATGTGAGGAAAAATCCGGAAAATGTCTATAATGTAAACATCCTGGCTACACCTGTAATGATACTTGTCCCGGTGGTAATTTTGGGCTACAGTGCAAACAGACGTGTTCTGATGGCTGTGATATCATTTGTGACCCGTAAAGTACAGACTGTACGTGCAAAGAAACGTACTACGGATCAGACTGCACTCTAAAATGTCCGGATAACTGTTTCATCGACATCTGTGAACAGTCAACCGGGAACTGTACATGCAGGGGAACGTTCTACGGGTCAGATTGCACCCTCAAATCTCCGGACAACTATTTGAACAAAACCTGTGTACAATTAATCGGGGCTTGCGTCTCGTGTGTCATTGATTCCCACGTTAAGAAGAGTACTACAACAAACCCAAGCGTATAGATACCTTGGTGTGTTTCTGCGCTGGACATGGTTCATTTCTTGGTGTTTTTCCGTGACGCCATGACTCATATCTTGATGTGTTTCTGTGCTAGCCATGGCTCATATCTTGATGTGTTTCTGTGCTAGTAATGGCTCGTATTTTAGCTTGTGTGTGTGTATGTGTGTGCTGGCCATGGCTCATATCTTGGTGTGTGTCATGTTAGTCATATCTCATATCTTGGTGCTTTATGTGTTTATGTGTTTAGTCATATCTCATATCTTAATGTATATCTGTGTTAGTCATGTGTCATATCTTTGTGTGTGCATGTTTGGGTTAGTGATATCTTATATCTTTGTGTGCATGTTTATGTTAGTCATATCTCATATCTGTGTGTGTGTGCATGTCTAGGTATGTTACATCTCATATCCCTATGTGTGCATGGCTATGTTAGTCACATCTCATATCTTTGTGTGTGCATGTCTATGTTAGTCATATCTCATATCTTTGTGTGCATGTCTATGTGAGGCATGTGTCATATCTTTTTGTGTGCATGTCTATGTCAGTCATATCTCATATCTTTATGTTCATATTTATGTTAATCATGTGTCATAATATCTTGATGTGTGTTAGTGTTAGTCATGCCTCGTATCGCTGTGTGCATGTCTGTGTTGGTCACATCTCATATCTTTGTGTGTGCATGTCTGTGTTAGTCACCTCTAGTGACTCGGGCAGATGGTGCTCGTAAACCTGGGACGGCCGACCATCTAAGGGTAGAATCCCCCTACAGAAAAGATCATCTGCAACCTTGCAGGAAGATTGGGGACAATCAAAGGCTGAGGAATGCAAACCTGAATAAAATGCTGGCTGAAATCGGATGCACTGGGCCACTGACGCAGAACACAGTGCAACGTTTTAACGGGGCTTTTTCAATCAGAGTGGATCTGGCAGACTCTAATTGTGATGTTCTGTCTGTGGGGGCGATCAACACACTTAACCTGACAGCTGACTTCATGTGAGAGTCTGGAATCCTACTCTGATTGAGTCCTGATTGCAGAGAGAGAGAGAGAAAATTTGAAAACACAAATTTAAAACCCGAGTTGTTGCAGCTTATGAGGAATACAAAAAAGAAAAAGGCGTATCATATTGACAGAATCATTGAGGAATACTGTCACACTTCTCTGCGACTCCTGCATGTCGTGCATACCTCAATCCGATCGAGCTTGTGTGGGCTAAAGTTAGAGGACAAGTTGCAGAATAGAACAGGACGTATAAAATGTGTGTTGTCGAAGACATGTGAGTCCCTCTCAAGAATAGACAATAAGTTATGGAAGAAGCATGTTACATATGTGCTCCGGATGGAAGACGAATTCTGGCAACGAGATGGATTACAATTTGTCCAGCCATTAACATTTATCAACCTCTTGAATCGTCAGATTTGGAATGATGGAGATAATGTTTTGTTAACAGAGTGAAAAAAGCCATGATGATTAAGCGTATGTTGAGCAAATGGTTAAGTGTATCTACAATGGCAACAAATATATTTCCATTTCAAAATGCATCTAGCATCATTCAATATGGGGGTGTAGTTAGGACACAATGGGGTCCAAAGATGACCGAATTACGTTTGCTAATACACATAGCGGGAAATTTACTCAGTTACTTTATCTATAAAGTAATAAGTAGAGTTTCACCTCTGAAAAGAATTGAACTAGAAATTAACACGTTTACTGTAAAATCTAAAAGTTTAATTAGCTTATTTGCATTGGCACTAAAAGATCAAAGGAATTCACCGATGTGAAAATTCTATTGTATCTGTGGAATAAAAAATTGCAATAATTTTGCGTCACGAGTAGTGTATTATGGCTTATAGGTCCCGCAAATATATTAGTTTACCCTAACATTTGGCCCTACATAAATAGTCCACCCTAACATGTCCAGAATTTTTCCTTATATGAGAGTCTAGCCGAACATTTTTTTGTCAAGTCGGGATGATCGGGGTGACCTCTCGTTGACCTATAGTGGTTGATTTCTCGTCGTGGCAGGGACTCATGAAAGTGGGGCCGTGAAATGTGTTGTCGTCGTGGTGCCATAACTTTGTACATTCTCTCAAAACAGTCTTTAAGTTATGCAAGACAACTTTTAATTTATACCTAAAATTTTTTTGCATCTAAAGGTAACAACTTACTCAGTACTTGTCCGTTACACATACATAGGCCTAGGTATTTACACGAAGGCGCGTTAATAACTTTAGAACTTACCCGCCAAAAGCATAACCAAAACCTACAGAAACACACTCAGGCCGCGTTAATGACTTTAGCAGGTACGCTGTCAAAGACCCGTTTCTCTGTGAAATTTTTCGCATGAGTAACTTAAACCGCTCTAACCGTCTACATGAGCTGCGCTAATGAGTTTAAACACCTGAACGGCAGAAAGGCATTAAAGGATAAATTGAGCGCTTGCTGCCCGCGAAACAGACGACATGAGAGCTGCGCTAATGACTTTAACATCTGAACGATAGAATGACATCTAACAGGGGAATTTTACGGTACCGATGTTTTAAAGTAACACGCTGTGGGGGAAATTAATCGGCTCGTGATGGAAAGTAATTGACCGCACAGAGAGTTTAGAACGGTATATACGTAGATTCAAGCAGCAAGTCAAATATTCTCACAACAGTCTCTGAAGCAGTTTCAACGAGTGTCTTGTGTACAAGTGAATTTCTTTACAAACCGTAAGTAGAAACTTATTTTAATCATATATTCTATAACGTTGAATATTCTAATACAACAAAATAGGAATAGTATAAAATAATTTTAAAATTAAACAAATTAAAATAAATTAAAACAACTCAAATAAAACAAACAAATGTGTTGCTTTTCTATATATTTTTTTTATTTTTTATTGTTTATTTTCACAATAAAACATATATATATATATATATATATATATATATATATATATATATATATATATATGTATGTATTAATACAACATCAACGTGGACAACACATGTTACACGTTCAAATATTTATAATTGAACAATTATGATTTAAATAGTACAAATATGAATACAAATCAACTGAAAAAGTACACATATAACAACATAGTCATGTGTATAGGCTAAATAATAAAACTGTCACTGTCCTGCAGTAGAATTTATTAATTTTACTCGTCTAGGCTTCCTTACATTGTTGGAGCTGTCTGTTTGAGGTAAATATCTATCAAACACTGGTGCATAGGAAGGTTGATTAACGTTCAAAACACAACCACCCTCCATTTTGACAAATCCTTGATCAAAGACGGCATAAGTAATTGGTGACTGTGTGGAAAATGAATCACTCGGGGCATCCATGTCTCTAGGATCTTTCGGTTGGTTATCAAGAGGCGTAGTGTTATTGAGGTTATCATAATCTGATAAAATGTCATCTCGCATATCAATTAATGTGGTAATCATCTCTCGATAGTGTTATTCCAGTTTTGGTAGGGAACTTAAGCATACCCTCACCACGATATGTCCTTATGTTTATTAATGGTCTATTATGAAAAGCAGAAGCTGAGACTGCCTTAACACCATCTTTTGACAATGGAATTATATTCTCATTGCCACGAGACATGGAAATCCGTTATCCGTTGATCACAAACATCAAATGAAGCTGGCATATTCACGCTAGACGACTACATTCGAAAAAACACACCACTTGGTAGCAGGGCTCTGACTTTCTGTGTGTATCGGTACTGTGAACGGCTGCCCTTTATACGCTGTAACAAGGGTGCGTTTATCGTCATCAAACGGTAAATGATTCGGTCGTTAATATGTTGTCTCGTTGAAAATGGCATGAGAATTCTGTTAATGTTCGCACCACGACACTTTAAAATTATATAATAAACACAATATAGACCATCATCATCATTGAGTGCCGTCTCCGCAACGAAGGTTGGCTAACATGGAGCGCCATTCTGCTCTATCTCTTGCTTTGATGGTGCAGGTTGTCATCGGTTGATTTGTCCATCTTTTGATGTTACTCGTCCATGTTAATCTTGGTCTTCCTCTGCCTCTTTTACCTTGTATTTTCCCCTCCAGGATTACTTTCAGTAGGCTGTTGTGTCTTTTAACATGGCACAAGAATCGCATTTGTCTTGTTCTAATTGTGTTCAGAAGTTCTCTTTTCATTTGTAGTTGTTTTAAGACTTCATCGTTTGTTTTCTTTTCCTTCCATCCAATTCTACCTATTCTTCTATATATCCACATTTCAAAGGCTTCAATTCTCTGTTCTGTTTTCTTGTTTAATTTTCATGTTTCAGCAGCATATAGGAATATTGAGAAGATGTAACATTTTGCTATTCTTAGTTTTAGCTCTGGTGTTATTTGTTTTGATGTTAGTATGTCCTTCATGACATTAAAATTACTTTTTGCCATTCCTATTCTTTTGTTTATTTCAGTTGTATATTTTCCATCACTGGTTATAGTATGTCCAAGGTAGTTATAGTTCTGAACTGTCTCAAGGTCTATTCCTTCTCTTTTGATATCCACTTGTGGGTTTTGAGTATTTTCTTTGTTTATGATCATAGTTTTAGTCTTTTTGATATTCATATCTAGTCCATATTTTTTGCTTGTCGTGTTTATTTCATTAAGTAATTGTTGTAGGCCTTTAGGATTTTCTGCTAGTAGTAAAGTATCGTCAGCATATCTTAGGTTGTTGATTATCTTTCCATTAATTTGTAGGCCTGGCATCTCTATGATGTTTTTAAAGATTTGCTCAATGTATAGATTGAACAAGCTTGGTGATAGGATGCATCTTTGTCTTACTCCTCTTTTTATATCAATGGGTGTAGAGAACTCTTTGTTATATTTTATTATTGCTGTTTGCTCCCAGTATAGATTGCATATTAGTCGTATATCCATGTCATCTAGATGTATCTCTTTAAGGCATTCTATAAGTTGTTTGTGGTGTACTCTATCAAAAGCTTTGGTGTAGTCTATGAAGCAGGCATATATTGGTTTGTTTACTTCTGTGTACTTTTAGATTAATGTTCTCATGCTGAATATGGCTTCTTTTGTCCCGCTATTTTTCCTAAATCCAAATTGCTGCTCATCTAATTCAGTATTGATTTTATTCTGAATCCTTCCTTGTATAACTTTTAGCAAGATTTTTGTAACATGGCTCATTAGGCTTATTGTTCTAAAGTCACTGCATTCAACTGCACCATTCCTTTTAGGCAATGCAATGAAAGTTGATGTTTTTAGTTCATTTGGTATGTATCCTGTGTGGTATATGTCGTTGCATATGTCTGTAATTACTTCAATGCCAAAATCTTCAAGTGCCTGTATCATCTCTATCTGTATGCTTTCAGGTCCTGCTGCTTTTCCCCTTTTCATTGTTTTTATAGCTTTTTCCACCTCATATTTTAAGATTTTATAGCCTGATGTACATTTTATAACTGGTTTCTTGTCCTTTTGATCATTAAATAGTTATGTTATATATTCCTGCCATTTATCTATGATATCCGTATTGTCTGTTAGCATTTTTCCTTTTTTGTTTGCAATGCTTCCACCTTCTGTGGGGTTTTTTTTTTTATTAGTCATTCTCTTTATTTCTGCGTGCATTCCTCTTATGTCTTGTTTGCTTTCCATAGTTTCTATTTCTATACATTTTTGGCTGAGCCAGTCTTCTTTTGCCTTTTTGCACATTTTGCGTATCTCATTATCTATTTTATTGTAATGGGCAGTGTTCTTCGCTTGTCTCATTTCTTCCATTTTTTCTAAGATGGTGTTAGTTATCCATTTTTGTTTTTTGTTCTTTTCTCTTTTGGGTAAGGTATCGCAGGCTTTTTGTATGTTTTTCTTTATGCATTGCCATTTGGTTGTTACTTTTTCCTTAGGATTTTCTCTTCTGTATTGTTCAATTCCTTCTTCTAGCAGCTTCTGGTATGTGTTCTTTACTTGTATTGTATAGGTATCTTTAATATCTTTTTGATTTAAAGCTGTTATATCGAGTGGGTTTGTTGATGAATTAGATTTTTGCTTGTTTCTCTTTAGTTTGATTTTCATTTTAATCATTACAGGATTGTGATCAGAATTAATATCTGCTCCTGGGTAGGTTTTGGCTTTCTTTACGCTGTTACGGAACCTTTCTTTTATCATTATGTAATCTATTCGATTCCTCTTCTTATCTCCAGGGCTTTTTCATGTGTATAGTTTCCTTTTCTCTTGCTCAAAGTAGGTGTTACATATTATCAGCCTGTTTTCTTCACAGAATTGTATTAATCTTTCTCCTCTGTCATTTCTTTTTCCTAAACCATGATTTCCTAAAATGGTCTTATATCTACCTTTTCCTACTTTAGCGTTCATGTCACCCATTACAATCAAGATGTCTGAAGATTTCACTTGCTTCATAACTTTATTTAGGTCTTCATAGAATGCCTATATTTATTCATCTGTGTAGTCTTGAGTAGGTGCATATGTCTGTATTATTGCTATGTCGAATGGTTTTGCTTTCAACTTGAGTAGTATAATCCTATCACTGTATGTCCAGTGGGTACTTATATATTTTTGTAGCTCTCTTTTTATCAGTATTCCTACCCCTCTTTGATGTTCTGTTGTGTTTCCTGAGTATATAAATGTATATTTTTCGTCCTCTATGTACCCACATTCTTTCCATCTTGTCTCTGATATGCCTAAAATATCTATATTTATTCGTTCTGCTTCTTGAATCAGATTTTCCAATTTCCCCATAGAGTCCTAACATTCCAAGTACTTATTTTAAGATCTTTCCTCCGACATAAGTTCGAATTCCTCTCCATGGCTTCCTCTGGACTAGTACGTGATGAGGCTTCAATCTCTTTCACGGTGGTCAGCCATGTTCGTCTTTCGTGTTCTGAACATGCCTCTTGTGTACCACACACTTTGCTGTTTTCGCTTTCTGGGCCATTGATCATTCTTGATTCCTCCGCCTCCATCCACCGTCACAGACTTTTCACATAAGGGTTGAACATACCCGGTTTGCCGGCGACATTTTGTCGAACCATGTGCTTGCCTATCGAACCGCGAACACACGACACAAAGAAGAATAAATCATATTCCACTTAAATATCGGTAATCACAGTCCATCCATACGTCAGAAGTAAAACATACACCAAACGGGAGAATAGCAACACATAATTTCACAACTAGACTGTCGCGTAAATCATTTAAATATATCAGCAATTGCCGAATTATAAAAATCGACTACACGAAGCCACCATGACACCGGAAGCATGATAGACCACAGAAATCAATATATTTATGAGATAAAGATAAATGAATGAATGTTTAGTAAGTGTATACATTTAGAATTCATCACGAACGTGGAACACTGGTTGACCTTAGAGGCTGTTTCCCTTCTGGACTTATGTCCTTCCCCTCTGATTCTTCTGAGCTCCCCCTCTAGACTATGTACTAAAGGGTCATCAGCCTTGTGCTTTTTACTCTCAGGTGATCGTTCCTCGCCTATCTTTCGTTTGGCCGATGGGGCCACAGGTGATGTAGACGATGATGATGATGAAGTGGGTGTTGTAGCAGGTCTCGATGGTGAAGTGGTTGATGCAGATGGCTCTTTTGTAGGATGTTTTAGTCTCATATGTCTGGCTAAAGAACCAAGGGTCATATACGTGTGTTGACAAATGTTACACACGTGCCGTATAAGCTGATGAGCACCACGGGTGTGTTCCAAGAAACCTCTGCGCCATTTAAACGTCTTTGGACACAATGGACCCTGATGATCACCAGAAGCTGCATCGTTATGAGAAACCATCTGTAGAAAAACAAATAACCCTTTGTCAACAATATTTCCCAATCCTAGTTTAAATACGTTAAGAAATTTAACCATCAAGACGTAAAATACATACTTCTATACAACCAATAAGAAAAACATATGAAAAACGAAGGAATGGTATATTCAACAATTCTTAACCTAACCACTTTAAACACATCAATAAAATTGAATAACCTTTTATCGATAAGCCTTAACATAGTTATAAGAGAAAACAAAAATATTCCATCTTACAGTGTAATATATAGTCTAAATCCTCTAGACTGAACAGTAGTATGAAAATAAGCTTCCTTAAATCAACCAAACTTATAACATGAAATCCCTCATGGGTGTAGTTTAAATGTTAATTGGTATCAGATCTATAAATTAACAAATCAGAGACTGACTATGACAGACATCTGAATTAACCAATCTGAAAAGAGCATTAGGATGGGAGGTGGAGCAAAGAAATGACTGAAAGGTTGATTAACGCATCAGGGAAAAGCATTAAGTGAATACTTACCTCATGTAGCGGCTGTCAGAGCAGCGGTGGGGCCAAGTAATACTGTTGGGGGTGGTGAGTTAAATGAACTCGAACTGACCCCTGCTGCAATTCCAGTCTCTTCTGATTCGTTCATGTTACAAAGAACTGAGGAGGGTGGTGCAGAGTCAGTTTTCTCCCAATCGACGTATCCCATTATTCGTTGGGTTATGTGTTCTGCACAAACGAAGACTACATCCTCTTTTATTGAGCTCATGATATAAAATATCATTTATTTGCGCGTTAAGGCGCTCCTCAAACTCTAGAAGACATGAGCAAGGTAACTGGTTGTCATGTTTCATCTGACACCCTTTACAATAGTCGTGTGGCTGATACTGTAAAATACACAGCACCTTGTCGAATAGGAGGTAAGGTCTGTTAGATGCCATTTTACGGTGATCTGTAAAATAAGAAAACCACATCACAAACATTTAGAAAGGGACAGAAAATGTAGTACATGATAAAAATACTTTAGAAGAGATAATACCCAAGCAAAGTGTTATTAGTGATTATGGAGCCTCGGTGGAAACACCCCTTCACTGCTCTGTTGCTGGTCCCACAGGTTGTGGAAAAACAGTATTTGTTCAAAAGTTTCTACAGAATCTACAAGAGCTAGTTGTCACCGTACCCGAGGATGTTATATGGTGTTATGGAGAATGGCAACCAATATACGAGACTAAGGAGAAAGTGAGATTTATCGAGGGTCTACCCGATATCGATAACTTGGAAGGGGATAAGAAGAGAAGACTCAACATCCTCGATGACGTGATGTCAGAAACGGATGAGAGGGTAACAAAATTATTCACCAAAGGCAATCATCACAGAGATATGAGCGTGATCTACATTGTTCAAAATCTATTTGGGAAAAATAAGGAACATCGCACTATAAGCCTCAATACCCATTATATAGTTCTCTTCAAGAACGCGTGAGACGGAAGTCAAATTACCAATCTGGCTAAGCAAAAGTACCCGGGTCAAGTGACATACATCCAAGAGAGTTTTAAGGACGCGACCGCCTCTCCCCACTGTTATTTGTTGGTGGATCTTCGAAAGGAAACACCGGATCATCTTAGGCTGAGAACAAAAATATTTTCAGGGAAGAGACAAATCGTCTAGAAATCGCCAAAGTAACAGAATGAAAGATTCACTTAGACGACACGGTGAAATGTTGAAATGTCTGCGCTCCGCCACGCCGAGTGGTTTACTAGCCATATTGAAAACGACCTCTCCCAAACTCATTCGCTTTTTATGCGAGTGTTGTCATAACATATTAAAAGGTAATGTTAGACTCATTCAGCGACAGAAGTGCGATCTACGTCGACACAAGAACAAACTGAGACTATTCACTAAAAAGACACCTATTCTTAAGCGGAGGAAAACGATTCTACAAACTGGTGGATTCATAGGTGCTTTGATAAAACCTATATTAAGTCTTCTCGGTAGTATATTAGGTCTAAAAACATGGAAAAAAAATGATCTTGATGGATCCTCTGGTCTCGAGGGTATGAAGCAGACTACCACGTATACTCCACCTGAGGCGATCAATGACAACTTGAGAGATTTAGACGATGAAACAACGTATCCTAAACCGCGATGATTTTGCCTCCGTTGATAAGGCCAGAGTGTACCAACGTGCTCTGCAACAGTATTTAATTAGAATGGAGCAGTATAAACGACGTCCTTTGGGGTCAGTCGATCTCATTCAACATAACTCTTCAACAGAAAGAATACCTTCTCCTCCACCTCCAGTCGATGTGCAACCAAAACAAGCCAAGGAACCCGAAACCCCCAAGACAAGTGATGAAAACACTTCACGGCTAACCTCGTATAAACTGAGGTCCAAAAGAAAAAAGTATAAAATCCCAACACCGAAATGGAAAAGGTGGGGAAAATATTTAGACGTCATTACTTTGACCCTAAGTCAACCAGGGTTGTATAGTAGTGCAACAGCTTTGAAACGTAACACCAAAGTAGGAATTAAAGAGATCAATCGTTGGTTGAGTCACCAGGATACTTATACCCTGAATAAACCAATTCGACACAAATTTTAAAGGCGCCCCATTATAACGAGTGGACCCCAACAGCAATACCAAGCAGACCTAATCGATTTGAGACCTTTGAAAAAACACAATGACGGGTATTCCTATTTGGTTTCTTGTGTGGATGTTTTCAGTAAATATGCGTGGGCCGTACCAATACGAACCAAAACGGGGAAATCTTTAGTGGAGGCTGTTGACAAAATATTTATCGATGGGAAACCTGCGAGTTTTCAAACCGACAAGGGAACAAAACATTTAAGAAATTCCTTGCTGACAACAATTTTCACTTTATCACCATCTAGACGAAGATATTAAGGCTGCTGTTGTGGTATGCTTTAATAGGACTCTGAAACAAAGGATGTGGAGATCTTTAAGAAATCCAATCGACTTTGTTATGCCCATGTGCTACCCGCCCTACTTCGACGCTATAATCATTCGTACAACAGAAATATAAAAATGGCACTGGTCGACGTTAGCAGAGACAATCAAGAACTAGTGTGGATGGAACACGCTGTATAACAAACACAACGTGAAATTTGAAAGACCCTTGTATAAAGCGGGTGATCGAGTTAAACTTGTCCTGGGCAGAGCTAATTTTAAAAAAGGTTATGCCCCAGCATGGACGGAGGAACTGTTTACCATCAGTCGAGTTCAAACAAAACTCGTTACATATGTGCTGAAAGACGATAAGGGCGATGAAATAGAGGGATCATTATACACACAAGAAATTCAAAAAGTCCGAGACAAGCGCGAGTACAGGGTCGAGAGGGTTATAGCCCAGCGTCGCACGTCAATGGGACGAAAAGAGAGTTTAGTCAAAGGATTTGGATATGATTCCTCATTCAACAAGACATTGTCAGATACAAAAACTAGAGATGGTAGAAGAAGGTGAAACTTTTGAAGACCCTGTTTTGCGAGCCCTGAACTCTGGTGGGGAGAGAACCTCGTTCTGGCCAGTATTTGGAAAATTATTCGCCCGTTTAGAGATTGTCTTTATGTGTCAAATGGTGGTTATATATGCCGTTGTAGCGGTCTCGCTGTTCAATCTGTCCAACGAAAAGCCAGACGCGAAGGACGGAAAACTGTGGATAACCCTACGGAGCAGTTGTTTGAGTTGCATGCTCCCGAATCCAAAGTTGGAGACCAGACGGTGAATCAAAGAAGATGAGTTTTTATGTCACGTTACCCAGCAATGCCTCAATGGATAATTTTAAAGATAATAATCCCGGCCACCTTTTCGTTACACTTCCTCAGACTATTGACATTTCAACACAATATGAGAACGCACATGTCGTGATACAGTTTCCACTTAAATTTTTCAGTGTCATAGAGGGGGATGTCTTGATTCGTTACGAGCCTCTCAGTAGCAATGATATTCGTAGCGTTAGATCTCCCTTCACCGTGACCCTGGCACCTGGGTTATACAAGATATCCGAAGCTTTTATTGGCGCGTTGAATGCATTGATCGTAAGAGAGGAGTTGAATGCCAGTGTAGAAGAGGCCAAAATGAGATTCCTTTATGCGAAGGAGGCGAATAAAGCCATCTATAAACTCTACGAAAAAGGAGCCAGGATTACCATAACCGACACTTTGAGAAATACCTTAGCCTTCCCCACGACATGTATATCAGTCACGGCTCCCGATATCTACAGCGTGGGTGAAATGGACTTGGAAAGTGTTGCGAAAAATGTCTACGTCTACTGCGATCTCGTTTTACCGAAACCGGTTGGGGTTGTGATGGTACCCCTCCATAGGAGCGTTGCTGTTCTCAACAAAAAGCACACCGTTGTGTTTCAGAACTACGAAAAACCTCACTACGTCCCCCTGAGTAAATTTTCCTTTGACACTGTGGAAATCCTTTTAGCCAACGAACACGGAAAAACCATCTCATTTCCTAGTGGGACGTCGGTGCTAACGGTACACTTTCGAACGAGAAAACATCTTGAGCTGTCATAATGGTGAGACACACACCCTTTCAGCACAATGTCAAGCTATACGAAGACTTTTATTGCTGTCAGGCGGGTGATGTCAGGCCTGTGTTTATTGGTGGTCGAAATCAACGGCGAAGAGGAATCGGTAGTTTCTTTGGCGAAATCGGGAGGGCTATTTTACCCTGGCTAAAAACTGGGGGTAAAGCCTTACTCGGAGAAAACGTGAGGACCGGTCTGCAAGTCGCGCAGGACGCATTAGCCGGCAGAAATATCGGCGACGCTTTTAAATCATGAGCTAAGGAGGCTGACCTGCGGTTGTTAGACGGGGCCGTAGACCACCTGAGTGGTGAAAACCAATCAGGAAGTGGTTTACGACGCCGAATCAGAAAGAGAATCGGGAAGGAGGCACCACCTGGAGACCCCGTTACGAAGAGAATAAAACCATCAGGTAGACAGTCCCCCGTTCATTCTGCAACCAAGAGGAGGACTAAGCTGTCGGTACCAAAGGATATATTCGATTAATGATGTCTCTCATTCACCCCAAGTCATGTGAATGTCTTCACTCTGATTTGGTTTTATTTAGCGTTCCACCGATTCAGACTGCTGTAGACTCGGGCCAATTTACTGAAATTCGACCTCTTGCCTACTTAGCGCATGCAGCACCCATCGAGTTTTTTCATTTCTGGAAACAGTTAAGAGTATCTAGATCTTTTCAATACGTTTCAACATCTGCGGGTCAGGATCACCCTCCCCAAAGGTGAAAGTTTACCGTTGGATGCCAAGGTAGGACCAGTCAACAATTATCTTCACAGTTAATTTTGTCAAGTCGACGTATCTCTGAACGACACATTGATTACACCATCCGAGAATACCTATCCATTTAGAGCAGTGTTCGAGACTACACTAAACTATGGGGAGGATGCGAAAACGGGGCACTTGACAACCGCTCTCTTCTACAAAGACACAGCAGGCCACCATGATGATATGCAGGATAACGAGGGATTTAAAATACGGCGTGATTTGACTTCGGGTAGTAAAGACGTTGAAATGATGGGTCGTTTGCACTCTGATCTCTTTGTGCAGGATCGTTAAATGTTAAACAGAGTGGATGTAAAGATTAAACTCACACCCTCTAAGGACGTGTTCAACATCATTGCTCATGACAAGTCGTGGATTATAAGAGTGTAATCACTCTCGTGGTCAGGAAAGCTAAGCTAAACCCAGCATTATCTCTGGCCCACGAAAAGGCTCTTTTAAGTGGGAATGCTCGGTACCCAATCAAGCGGGTTACCATCAAAACATTTGCCATTGCTAGCGGCATGTTTTCCCACAACCAAGACAATTTATTCTTGTCTCAAACGCCAACAAGTATAGTAATAGGTCTAATTACCGCCAGTGCCTTAATGAGATTATGACAATAGCCCGTTCAATTTTCAACACTTTGGTTTGACTTATATGAACCTGACAGTTGACGGAAGATGTGTTTCCGAAAAAAGCCTCTAACTATGGACTCTGAACGAAATCACTATGTGCGAGACTTTTTTGGTACAAATTTCGCCATGGGTCTGACTGGTAGAGACGCTGGAAATGGTGTTGATTATCAACAGTACAAGGACGGCTTTTGTCTATTTGGTTTTGACCTCTTCCCCAGCCTGCTAGACGGACCCCAATTTGAGCTAGCCACAAGCGGACCCTTGTTGATAGAGCTCAAGTTCGCCGCTCCCACAACAACTCCTCTACAATTTATTGTCTACGCCGAGTTAGATTCAGTACTTCAGGTGTACAAGACACGACAGATTCTAACAGACTACGCTGTTTGAGAAAATGAACACGGGGGAGATTTACAACCTTTTGATGTCCGATGTTTTCGTTTGACGTTGTTCCCTTGTTAGTGTATTCCCACGAAACCGCTTACCACTCTTCATCGACTTAACCAAGACTGCAGCCTTTGTCATAAACACCGACCCTGCCCACAAGCCAGGTGAACACTGGGTGGCCCTCTTTTACAACGGCCTTGGACAAATAGAGTATTTCGATTCCAACGGTTTACCTCCCAGGCACATTTATCTTTTAAACGTTATCGACAGGAATTCACATGTTCCATTCGTCTACAACCCACGAGTGTTACAAGATTTGTTTAGCAACACGTGTGGTCTATATTGTGTTTATTATATAATTTTAAAGTGTCGTGGTGTGAGCATTAACAGAATTCTCATGCAATTTTCTACGAGACAACATTTTACCGACCGTATCCGTATCATTTATCGTTTGATGACTACATGGATGCATCGGATTCGTGGAACAAACTTCACGTGACTCATCGCATATGGCGACTCTCTGAACATGCCTCAACACGTCCAATAACGTATATCATTAGTTACTATAAATAGACAGGCCACGCCCCCTTGTTACAGCGTATAAAGGGCAGCCGTTCACAGTACCGATACACACAGCAAGTCAGAGCCCTGCTACCAAGTGGTGTGTTTTTAGAACGGAGTCGTCTAGCGTGAATATGCCAGCTTCATTGATGTTTGTGATCAACGGATAACGGATTTCCATGTCTCGTGGCAATGAGAATATAATTCCATTGTCAAAAGATGGTGTTAAGGCAGTCTCAGCTTCTGCTTTTCATAATAGACCATTAATAATCTTAAGAATATATCGTGGTGAGGGTCTGCTTAAGTTTCCTACCAGAACTGGAATAACACTATCGAGAGATGAGTTTACCACATTAATTAATATGATATGCGAGATGACATTTTATTAGATTATGATAACCTCAATAACATTACGCCTCTTCATAACCAACCGAAAGATCCTAGAGACATGGATGCCCCGAGTGATTCATTTTCCACACAGTCACCATTTACCTACGCGGTCTTTGATCAAGGATTTGTCAAAATGGAGGGTGGTTGTGTTTTGAACGCCAATCAACCTTTCTATACACCAGTGTTTGATAGACATTTAACTCAAACAGACAGCTCCAACAAAGTAAGGAAGCCTAGACGAGTAAAATTAATAAATTCTGCAGCAAGACAGTGACATTTTTATTATTTAGCCTATACACATGACTATGTTGTTATATGTGTACTTTTTCAGTTGATTTGTATTCATATTTGTACTATTTAAATCATAATTGTTCAATTATAAATATTTGAATGAGTAACATGTGTTGTCCACGTCGATGTTGTATTAGGGTATATATATATATATATATATATATATATATATATATATATATATATATATATATATGTGAAAATAAATAATAAAAAAATAAAAAATTATATAGAAAAGCAACATATTTGTTTTTTTTTATTTGAGTTGTTTAATTTGTTTTAATTTGTTTAGCTTTAAAATTATTTTATACTATTCCTATTTTGTTGTATTAAAATATTCAACGTTATAGAATATATGATTAAAATAAGTTTCTACTTACGGCTTGAAAAGAAATTCACTTGTACACAAGACACTCGTTGAAACTGCTTCAGAGACTGTTGTGAGAATATTTGACTTCCTGCTTGAATCTTCTTATGTACAGTTCAAAACTATCTGTTCGATCAATTACTTTCCATCACAAGCCGATTATTTTCACCCAAGCGTGTTACTTTAAAACATCGGTACCGTAAAATTTCCCTGTTAGATGTAATTCCATCGTTCAGATGTTAAACTCATTAGCGCAGCTCTCACGTCGTCTGTTTCCCGGGCAGCAAGCGCTCAATTTATCCTTTAATGTCTTTCTACCGTTCAGGTGTTAAACTAATATGCGCGCCACAGCGGGCAGTATCGCGGGCAGGAAGCGCTCAATTTATCCTTTAATGCCTTTCTGCCGTTCAGGTGTTAAACTCATTAGCGCAGATCATGTAGACGGTTAGAGCGGTTTAAGTTACTCATGCGAAAAATTTCACAGAGAAACGGGTCTTTCACAGCGTACCTGCTAAAGTCATTAACGCGGTCCGCGTGTGTTTCTGTAGGTTTCGGTTACGCTTTTGGCGGGTAAGTAAGTCATTAACGCGCTTTCGTGTACATCCTAGGCCTGTGTATGTGTAACGGACAAGTACTGAGTAAGTTGTTAACTTTATATGCAAAGAAATTTTAGGTATACATTAAAAGTTGTCTTGAATAACTATAAGACTGTTTAGAGAGAATGTACAAAGTTATGGCACCCCGACGACGACACATTTCACGGCCCCACTTTCATGAGTCCCCGCCACGACGATAGATCAACACGAAGAGGTCACCCCGATCGCCCCGACCGGAAAAAAAATTGTTCGGCTAGACTCTCTTATAAGGAAAAACTCTGGACATGTTAGGGTAGACTAGTTATATCTGGCCAAATGTTAAGGTAGCCTACATTTGTGGGTCCTCTAATGACATAATAAACTACTGTCATGGAAAATGTTGAATGCAAAAAATCAGTGCAATGTATCAGGTAGTTTTCACGCAAATCGAAAGAAAACGTATTCATTAATTTATGAACGGACTATACCAGAATTTGACACAACATCATCATCATCAAGAATCGGGCCTGCTGGCGTAGATGATCATGTATCTCTACAACTTTCGATCTCAGCAGCTATTTATCATTTCTGTTGTTGACCTTCTGTCAAGCCATTCTCTTAAGCCGTCTGTTATTTTTTCTCTTTGCTTCCCTCTATCTCTTCGTCCCTCAATTTTTCCAGTTGTTACAATATATTCCAGTTGTTCTCTTTTCATTACATTGCCAAAAAATTATGATTGTTTCTTCCTAATATTGGAAATTAGCTCTTTTGCTTTGACCTCTCTCAGAACATCTTCATTACTCATCTTAGCTGTCCATGGTGGTTCGCATCCATATGTTAAGACTGGCTCTACGTAACATTTAAGAACTCTTTTTCTTGTTTCTATTGTCAAATATGGATTGCATAGTATCTTCCTCATTTTATGGAAAGCTGCTTTTGCCTGAGCCATTCTGCACCTCACCTCTTTTGTACATCTTCCGTCTGAGGTTAACAAAGTTCCCAAATATTTAAATTCATTTACCTGTTTTAATATTGTTCCACTTGTCTTTATTTTGCACTGAGATTATGTCTTTTTCTTTGTTGTTACCATTATCTCTGTCTTTTTGCTATTAAGGCTGAGTCCTTTATTTTTGCTTTCTTTCACTATAATGTGGTATTTATCAGTTCAGCTATTTATCATTTCTGTTGTTGACCTTCTGCCAAGCCATTCTCTTAAGCTGTCAGGTATCTTTTCTCTTTGCTTCTGTCTATCTCTTCGTCAAACAATTTTCCCAGTTGTTACAATATATACCAGTTGTTCCCTTATCATTATATGGCCAAAAAATGATGATTTTTTCTTTCTATTTTTTTATTTTAGCTCTATTCTTGCTTTGGCCTCTTTCAGAACGTTTTCATTACTCTTCTTATGGTATTCTCATGGTATTCTCAACATTCTTCTGTGAAACAACATTTCTATTGCTTCCAGTGATTTTCTTGTCTATTGTCCTATTGGCATGATTCACATCCATATGTGTAGACTGGCTCTACATAACATTTAAGAACTTTTTTTCTTAGTTCTATTGTCAAAAATTGATTGCACAGTATCTTCCTCTTTTTTTTTATTAGCTGCTTTTGCCTGAGCCATTCTGCATCTCACCTCTGTTGTACATGTACCGTCTTCTTCCTCTTTCCTTCTTCATTTGCTTTCAGTGTCTAAGAGAGATATAATTTGCGGTCTTTTGCTCTTTTATTCGCCTCTTCTGCTGTTATGTTTCCTAGTGATTCTTATATTCCAGCAATCCATCTTTTTCATAGTCGTCCATTGGGCCTGGTGGTCACAACGTTTATTCAGGGATTGTTGTGTTGTGATTTGATCACTCTACCTTGACACGTGACCAAACCATTTCATCTGTTGTTTCTTCATATATTCTATGGCGTGGGTTATTCCTAGCTTTTTCCTCAGTTCTTCATTTCTGATCTTGTCTCTCAGGCTGTTTCCTGTCCATTCATTTATCATCAAAGATTAACAATGTTCCCAAATATTTAAATTAATTTACCTCTTTTAATATTGTTCCACTTGTCTCTATTGTGCATTGCGGTGATGTCGTTTTCTTTGTTGTTACCATAACTTCTGACCTTTTTCTATTAAGGCTGAATCTTTTATTGTTGCCTTTCTTCACTATAATGTATATCATTTCTTGTAACTCGTTTTCACTCTTAGCGAGCGAGATTGTATCACCAGCATACCTTAGATTATTTACATTATGACCTCCGATTGTTATTCCAGTCATGCCCCTTATGGATCTTAAAATAATCTCACTATACATATTAAATAAATATGATGCGAGCATACAACCTTGTCTAACACCCTGTTTTGTTTGGTGAAACATTGCCAACTGATTTCCAGTTCTTATGGCTGCTGTTTGTTGCCAGTACCTTATTATTGGTTATTGGTTATGGAAGGCCTCGGTATCACTGCAAACGAATTAAAATCCATAATCGATCGATGATCGTCGTAGCACTTGATGATGTTAGGCCATCGTTGATGACTCCAATTCCAAACATATAGACACACAGTGGTGGTAAGTTATCATTTCCAATCCAACAGAAGCCACATGACCTGTAGTTAGTAAAACCACAGAGAGAATATGATTTTGTGACCTTCACTGATTCACTCTTGGATGTGAATGTGTAGTTTACCCAAGAGGAGAAGTTTTCAACTACAGGGATCCCATTTAAGGCAATTCTGTGATAGCAAGGCAAGTCTCCTTTATAGCAGCAGAACTTGATGATGTTCTCTGCTCCCGTCTTGTAGCTGCCGCCACACGATTCTGATGTCTCATTAACTTGGACATCATTCAAGAACAATGTCAGATTAACATTCCATAGATCTGGCTCTGCTGATGAAGTGTTTGGTGCAACAGTTGTATCAATCATACAGGAGGCTCCTGGTTTGTGGTCATTAATATCACAGACGGCATATGATGTTGTTATATTCAGTATTTCTTTATGGGGTGTAAATATGTGGCACACACATGGAGAGTGGTTTGTGGTCACAGTCATCCCATTAAAGGCAATTCTAGGGTAGCATGGCATAGCTGTTTCAGAACAGCACAATCCTATGATGTTTTCCGTTTTCGCTATAAAGCTGCTGCTGCTACACAATCCTGATCAATTATAGGTGTGGACATTATTCACTTGCAATGACAAAACTGCTTTGTTTACATCATAAACCTCAGGAAGCGAATCATTTATGGGACTAATAATACAATTTATTCTTCCATCGGGGATATCTTCCTTGAGTCCCCCCCAGAAAAGGTCTTTGGTTAAAAAGCACATATGCTTTTGAGTTAAACACAAAATGAGCCCACTTCATAGATTCAAAATTATCCTTGCCAATGCCATCTGTTTGAACAAGTTAGGTCCTTAGCTACCAAGGTCATAAACGAAGCCATCAAATTAAAGACTTTATCTACAGCGAAGGTTAACGAACTGTGAACAAACATTTATGTTCAAACCCTTGAATACATTTTCAAAAATCTGCCAACTCGCTGCAATAACAGATATCGTGGTGTTCAAAGTAAACATTTCTTAGTCCATGGCTCGAATATAAATAAGTTGCCATTTTTGCAAGTACCTTGTTCTTTATTATTGTTAGATCGTTGCTGTCTACGTTTATGCCTTCTAAAATATTGATTATTTCTTGATGCTTTACTTTGTCAAATGCTTTGGTATAATCTATGAAACATAGGTATAAATTTGTTTTCACCTTTATGGCTTTGACTACTAAAGATCTTATGATGTATATGGCATTGTTCATTTCTTTACCTCCAACAAAACCATACTGTTCATCACTAATTTCTGTACTGATTTTGTTTCGCACTCTTTGCATGATGATTCTTAGTAATATCTTAGTCACGTGACTCATAAAGATTATTGTGCGATGATCATCGCATTCAATCGCACGCAAAAATATTTATATTTTATATATTATGATAATATACACATATAATATATGTGTTACAATATAACGCAGATCAAGAAAAATAAAAATAAAATTAATTAGATGCGATTAAATGCGTATACCATGGAATGAAATGAAGACTAGCGCAGAAGCCAGAAATATTATCATGCATTAGGGGTTAACAAAATCATATAAAATCAAGACAAGAAGTTGGTAATATGTCTGTCATGTAGCCCAAGAAGAGATAGCAAGAGAATTGAAAGCAGCAGAACAGCAAGTTATTTTAGACTGCTGCCATCATGAAGAGGACATCAATAAAGGTTGAAGCTTAGACAGTCATGTGCGATAGATTTTTTATAGTGAAATCGATCAGATGTGTTGCGAAGAGTCAATTGAGTATTGTGTGCCAAATATTGTGTAAAGCTTTCAAGTTCAAGAAGCAGGAGTTGACGCCTAAGAGTCATGACTTCAACTAGAGTGTAACGAAGCTAAAGTCAGAAACGCTTGCTGGACAGTGCCAAACTTCTGACGATCAGATTGGCTTTTGTTGCGACGCACCGTATAGTTTCCTATTATACTAGCTTCACTACTATATATATATATATATATGGTTATTTGGTTATGGAAGGCCCCGGTATCACTGCAAACGAATTAAAAATCCATAAAAATATACATATATTACACAAAACAGTTACAAAGAAATGTCTTAAAATGTGGCAGTGTTAATAACTACACCACAACAGAGACTCTTCTGAGAAAATCAAGAATTTCTTTATTGTTGTGTGAGGGTTTCCTTCGCCGACTAGCAATATTGTACATTTTATAAGACGAATTTTTAACAAATTATCATTTCAGTTAACACATTTCTCAGCAAACATTTTTTCACTGTAGGTCTATATTAAAAATTATCTCCAACACGCGAAAATCATCCACAGTTTTATCCTTTTTTGTCTTGATGGAACTTTTTCCAAATATTTCAGATCGCACAAACTTGATCGACATACCTTCATTGAAAAGTGTATTTGAAATTTAGTACATGGGTTTTGTGTGTCTTGCGATGCTGGTATAAATCTTAAGCCAAGATATTCGACTGAGTATTGTCTATATTTCTTCTTTGTCGAGGTAGCCATGATGTACACGTAGCCATGAACATTCTGTAAAATGTACTGGGAAAAAATCGAATCGAAATAGATGGAGACTAATTGTACATATGTTTACAGCTACAAAATAATAAAGATCGCCTTCCATAAATAAAACAGAACTAGAATTTCCCACAGGAAGCAAATTAAAGATTTGCCATTTCTAAACTTATATTCATAATATTATTATCTACATATTTTAGGTGCATAACGTTATCGTAACCGTGTGTTACCGGGGTCTCATTATGAGGGCAGTAAAGAATAGTGACACTGTGACCTTCCAGGCATGTCGTAAGAGGCGACTAAGGAGGTTGATCGATGGCTTGACAAGCTGTCATTGTAAAAAGTATTGTTATGGAAACAGGACTATACATTTTAGAAGCAGTGATTTTTGCAATATGTGCCATTTTGGCACGCAAGGTTTCTGTTTTTGAGATTGTGGTTCTGCCCTATGTGCCGTCTTCGGCTCGAAAGGACAATAGATAGATAGATAACGTTATCAGTATACTTTCTATTTACAAAATGTATTACCTATTCATACATGTGTGCATATACTCAGAAATCACGGGTTTTGTCGATCACGATACATTTTTACAATGATTAGAAGTTAAACACAGCAAACGCGAAAGAATCGACTATAGCTTCGTTCTTTAACACTCTGATTGGCAAACTTGTGAATCTCCTCTCCATCTGACGAGGGAAGACCAGGATCATCGCGCTTAATGTAGCCATCCAGAGGATCCCAATCATCTTCGAGGAGCGAAAAAGAGTCTTTGCAGTGTGCATGAAACCTCATTGAAAGACACGGAGGCCGTCCATAGAGTCAGAGAGACCATGGGGTAGTAGAGATCATCAACAAGGGTAAGGGAAAATTCAAAGTTTATTCCTTCCAGTTCATGCTAACACCCAAACTGCTATGACACCTGCTCGAGGTACGAAATTAGCTCAAGTATGGTAGAAGCGACAGATAGCAGAAATAATAAGTACGCGCGGAAATAGTTGCCATAATGACTGACAAATATAGCACTGTACTATAGTAAGCTTAGCTGGTCCTCCCGTTTGAATTAATCCTAGAGAAATACAAAACCGTAAAAGCAAGACTACCACTTACACTATGATGCTGATCAGACGAAGAAGTCCGGACAGTGGAACTTACTTTCAAAACTAGTCAGATATTGGCAGACGAAACTCGTGAAAGTCTAAAACTAAGAAAGTGATGGGAGATGATCTCAGACCAACAAAACGCATACAACATGCAACTTATAATCATGGTAATTCTAGAGATCGGAGACGCCAAGGAGAACAAACGTGTTGAAAAGGCAGCCCAACAGGTGCAGCAAGATCAATGGACCACATGGTCTTGCAGAGAATGCTAACATGGATAACTATTCATGCTATACTAACTATTCATAATATTATTATCTACATATTTTAGGTGCATAACGTTATTATTTACAAAATAAATTACCTATTCATAAATGTGTGTGTATACTCAGAAATCAAGGGTTTTGTCGAATCACCATCATGTGCCATACCGGTTGGCGTAGGTGATCACGTCCCTCCACAATCTTCTATCCACAGTGCATCGTATCAGTTCTGTTGTTGACTGTTTTCCATGCCATGACACCAAGCTATACAGTATTTTCTCTCTTTGTCGCCCGCGATCTCTCTTTCCTTTTATTTTGCCAGTTGTAACCAAGTATTCCAACTTTCCTCTTCTCATGATGTGCCCGAAAAATGTTGATTGCTTCTTTCTGATGTTTTTTAAGAGCTCCCTTTTTGTGTTGGCCTCTTTGAGAACTTCCTCATTGGTCTTTTTAGCTGTCCAGGGAACTTTCAACATTCTTCTGAGAAATCCCATCTCTGTGGCCTCCAATCGTCTTTTCATTTGTTTGTCTACTGTCCATGATTCGCTTCCATAGGTCAGAATTGGTTCTATATAGCACCGATGAACTCTCTTTCTCATTTTTATTGACATAGATTTGTTGCATAAAATATTTTTCATTTTCTTAAATGCCATTTTGGCCTGAGCTATTCTGCTTTTTATTTCTGTGGTGCATCTCCCATCCGATGTTATTATTGTGCCCAAGTATTTGAAACGTTGCACTTGTTTCAGATTTGTCTCGTTTATTTTTATACTGCATGATGGTGGTGATTGTTTCTTCGATATAACCATTACTTCTGTTTTCTTACTATTCAGACTGAGACCTTTCTTGTTGCTTTCTTTTACTATTATCTCTATCATTTCTTGTAGTTCATTCTGTCTCTGCTATTAAGACTGTGTCATCCGCATATCGCAAATTATTTATGTTGTGACCGTTGACTTCAATTCCTTTTTTGTCTACTATTGATCTCATAATATATTCGCTGTAAAGTGAAAACAAATCCGGCGACAGAACACAGCCTTGTCTGACTCCTTGCTTTATATATTGGGATTGTCCTGTTTGGTTGTTAATTCGTATAGCTGCTGTTTGTTGCCAGTACATGTTTTTTTATGATTCGCAGATCCTTGCCATCAATGTTTAATTTCTCCAGCATATTGATTATTTCCATATGCTTTACTTTGTCAAATGCTTTCGTGTAGTCTATGAAGCACATATATAGATCTTTCTTTACCTCTATAGATCTTTCTATCAACGTTCTAAAGATGTATATTGCATTATTAGTGCCCTTTCCTTCCACAAATCCACATTGTTCCTCACTTATTTCTGGTTTTATTTTGTTCCTTACACGTCTCATGATTATTCTTAGTAATATTTTAGTCATATGGCTCATGAGGCTAATAGTGCGATGGTCTTCACAATCAGTGGCTCCTGACTTCTTCGGTATGGCTACAAAGATAGATTTTAGTAGATCTTCGGGTATGTGTCCAGTGTTATATATGTCATTGAGTAATTTTGTTATTAATAACCTGAGATATGCTGATGATACTGTTCTACTAGCAGAAAATCCTAAAGACCTACAACAATTGCTTAATGTGATAAACACAACAAGCAAAAAATATGGACTAGAAATGAATATCAAAAATACTAAAACTATGATCATAAACAAAGAACATTCTCAAGACCAACAATTAAATATCACAGTTGAGGGAACACATCTGGAGACAGTCCAGAGTTACAACTACCTAGGACATACTATAACCAATGATGGAAAATGCAAAACTGAAATAAACAAAAGAATAGGTATGGCAAAAAGTAATTTTAATGCCATGAAAAATATACTAACAACAAAACAAATATCAGCAGGGCTGAAACTAAGAATACCAAAATGTTACATCTTCTCAATATTCCTGTATGGTGCAGAAACATGGACATTAGACAAGAAAACAGAACAGAAAATTGAAGCCTTTGAAATGTGGATTTATAGAAGAATAGGTAGAATTGGATGGAAACAAAAGATAACAAACGATGAAGTTTTAAAACAACTGAAAATAAAAAGAGAACTGCTGAACACAATTAAGACAAGACAAATTAAATTTTTGGGGCATGTTAAAAGACACAACAGCCTACTAAAAGTAATATTGGAAGGAAAAATACAAGGCAAAAGAGGCAGAGGCAGACCAAGACTAACATGGACGAGTAACATCAAAAGATGGACAATCTATGTCAGCCTGCACCATCAAAGCAATAATATTAGCAGTAATACTTTCGAATTCAATGGCCAATTCTATGACCAGGTGAGTGGGGTAGCAATGGGAACCAAGATGGGTCCTAGTTATGCTTGCCTGTTCATGGGTTACCTTGAACATCAAATACTGAATTCATACCGTGGCCCCCTGCCCATTAAATACCTCCGGTACATTGATGATGTCTTTGGACTGACTGACTTGCCGGAAGATGACATCTCCAGGTTCATCGACTACATTGGTAACTTTCACAAATCCATCAAGATTACATCTTATATCTCTACCTCGTCCGTCACTTTTCTTGATCTGGTCGTCTCCCTTGGTACCTCCAGCCTCCACACTTCCGTCTTCTATAAACCCACGGACGCCCACTGTTATCTTCTCTACACCTCGTCTCATCCATCTCACTGCAGAGATTCCATTCCATATTCTCAATTATTACGACTTCGTCGTATCTGCCAGGATGATCACGATTTTCTCCAACAGGCCCACCTGATGTTAAGTTTCTGTAGGCGTCGTCTCTATCCTGATTCGGTTCTCCAATCTGCCTTTAAGAGAGCTCTCGATATTCCCCATTCGGTGGCACTCACCCCATCCACCCGCCGTTCCTCTGATAGGACCATATTTACCCTCACCTACCACCCCCATAACTTGGCTGCGGTGAGGATCCTTAACCGGTATCGCTCCATTCTCCACTCAGATCCTACTACCCGCCTACTTTTCAGTGATCCTCCTTTGGTCGCCTTCAAACGTGACAGGAGTCTGAGAGGCATTCTTGTCACTAGCCGCCTCCCCCGCTCAAACCACAAACACCTTGGTACTGGCCTTGTGGACGTCGAGTTTGCAGAACTTGTAACTACGTGCTTTGCACCGATTCGGTCTTGTTCCCTAATAAGCGATTCGACATCAAGGAGTGGTTCACTTGTGTGTCGCGTAATATCATCTACACCATAATATGCAAGCACTGCCAGATGACGTATGTGGGTGAAAGTGGACGACGCTTGAGTGAAAGATTTTGTGAGCATCTTCGTGATGTTGAGCAAAAGACTGGCAGCCTGGTGTCTGCCCATTTCAACTCCCCTGGACATAGTAGTAAACTCGACATGCAAGTTACTGGCATTGTCTCATGTCACTCTAGCAATCGCAGCAGGTTCGCCCTTGAGAATCGCCTTATTGCCCAGTTGGGTTCGCTGTCCCCCCAAGGAATGAACATATCACTCTCATACTCATAGGACACCAATTACATATTTTATACCCCCATGCGCTACTTAACCTGTATATATGGATATATTTGTCTGCACATGTATTGGCACATTTGGGCTCCTTTGGGTTTTTCTTTTGTGGGCCTTGCGGCAATATATGTGCCGATTTATGCTTGTACGCATGCATTGTTACATACACATATTTATGTTTACACATCGGTTCGGGGTGCATACACAGAGTTAGACGTGCATAGTTTACACATATCCTGTACCCACTTCCCCATATTTTTAGAACCCTTCCTTTCCGTCTTCTCACCTGACTTCCTGGCTAGAGAGATTTATATCAATCGTATTATTACCTGTCGTATCAATTCAGTCCATTTGGAGACTGACCCAGCTCAGGAACACAGGGAAGTGACCATTTTTTAAATTTTTCCTCTTTTTAGTATCTAGCATATTATCGCCATGTAGTTAGATTTGGTAATATATCGTTATATATAATTCTTGTGTTTGTTGTTCGTCCAGATGAAGGCCTACTTGGCCGAAACGTCGACTTTTGTTTCATCCATTACCACGTAAAGCTGTCACCATACCACACTTTTTCTTCCTTTTTTTGAGTATCGCCATTATCATCAGCTTTACAGCAACTTCGCATCTCTACGCATCTTGGTGCATCTTGATGCATTTACCTCTTTTGAACAGGGCAGTCTCTACAAGATTGTTGTTGTTTAAAGATTTGACAAGTTTTGTGAAATCGTCAATGTTATTGACTAAATGCTGGAACCCCAGAACAGTTGTGTTATTGGTGGAGGCGTGGGAGAATCGCAGATCGCCAATATTTCTGTGTCTGAGAAAAAGACGGTGGCCATAGTTCATTTTAAAACGAATGGTCTGATTATCAAACACACCCTTTGGAATAGCAGACCAATTTGTTGTGGATGGACGTACCGGGGAGTGGAAGAATCTATATGAGGATATTGGTTTATTGCTTATAGGTGTGTGTTTATAGCTGACCAGTGTTGTTGGTATACATAGCGCACATCATTCGGCAGTATTGCAAAAGACTCATCATTCTTGTGTTTTTTTACTCTTGGGCAACTGTTTCTCTTTTTCCACATCGTGTATCTTTCGTTTGCTGTGTGAAGTAGAAGAATCCTTCCTTGATCTTAAACAAACGATTTGGAAATATGATATGGTTGGTTTCTAGCAGAAACGGGAGCCACAAGGGACTGTAACTATGTAGTTATGGGTGGCGTTCCAGATTTTCATACGAATATATGAGCACGACCGTGAGCTTTCTGGCCCGTTTAAAAGCAACCAAAGAGGTTTTGGAGAATAGACACAGGTCAATCTTAGGGCTTTTAAAAAAATCCTTATATAACCATTTCATCTCTTTTCTTCGCTTGAAGGAAACAGAATAGAAAATTGAAGCCTTTGAAATATGGATATATAGAAGAATACGAAGAATTGGATGTAAAGAAAAGATAAAAAACGATAAACTCTTAAAAACAACTTAAAATGAAAAGAGAACAAATGAAAAATACAATTCAAACAAGACAAATGAGATTTTCATAGCATGTTAAAAGAAGCAGCGGCCTAATAAAAGTAATCTTGGAAGGAAAAATACAAGGGAAAAGAAGCAGAGGCTGACTAAGACTAACATACGAGTAACAGCAAACGATGGACAAGTCAGCCTATGACAATCTGCACTATACCTGCATTGAAATTAATGGGCAGATGTCATTGCCTAACCAGGAAATATTATTAAAGGCAAAAGAGGCCCTCTACTAGCCAATATTCACCATAATAATGTGCTATACACTATGCCATGAGTACTAAACCAAGGGACAATATAAACAAATAACCATGAATGAGAGCAGGAAAGCTTTTGACAAATAAGCCAGAAGCAAAGAATGAAGGGAAAAAAATAACTTTGGATTTACTTAAATAAACAGCATGTGTTGATCATCTTTTAGGTTTGAACGAAGAAAATATAATACAATGAGCTATTAACACATAGTATACGAACAATAGAACCGAGGGCTGATAACAGCAGGATTTATTGATAAAATAGTAACACTATAAATCATAACAGCGGGAAAAGTAAACAGACTGTAAATAAAAGTCTGAGAAGTATACCTTTTTTTCAAATTCATTACCGACGTATTCAACATTTTGTGTATCTTATGTTAACAACTGTTACGAGTGTAATAGCACTATAATGGCCATCTCAGTCTGCCTGAGTCTTGACGATGTTGATCGAATTAGATTTGAGCATATGTGGTTAGCATGAAGATAGCTGGAGTAAGTGAGAATGGCACCAAAATGGCAGCTTATTTATATTCGAGCCATGGACTAAGCAACGTTTACTTTGAACACCACGATATCTGTTATTGCAGCGAGTTGGCAGATATTTGAAAATGTATTCAAGGGTTTGAACATAAATGTTTGTTCACAGTTCGTTAACCTTCGCTGTAGATAAAGTCTTTAATTTGATGGCTTCGTTTATGACCTTGGTAGCTAAGGACCTAACTTGTTCAAACGGATGGCATTGGCAAGGATCATTTTGAATCTATGAAGTGGGCTCATTTTGTGTTTAACTCAAAAGCATATGTGCTTTTTAACCAAAGACCTTTTTTTGGGGGACTCAAGGAAGATATCCCCGATGGAAGAATAAATTGTACTATTAGTCCCATAAATGATTCGCTTCCAGAGGTTTATGATGTAAACAAAGCAGTTTTGTCATTGCAAGTGAATAATGTCCACACCTATAATTGGTCAGGATTGTGTAGCAGCAGCAGCTTTATAGCGAACACAGAAAACATCACAGGATTGTGCTGTTCTGAAACAGCTATGCCATGCTACCCTAGAATTGCCTTTAATGGGATGACTGTGACCACAAACCACTCTCCATGTGTGTGCCACATATTTACACCCCAGAAAGAAATACTGAATATAACAACATCATATGCCGTCTGTGTTATTAATGACCACAGACAAGGAGCCTCCTGTATGATTGATACAACTTTTGCACCAAGCACTTCATCAGCAGAGCCAGATCTATGGAATGTTAATCTGACATTGTTCTTGAATGATGTCCAAGTTAATGAGACATCAGAATCGTGTGGCAGCAGCTACAAGACTGGAGCAGAGAACATCATCAAGTTCTGCTTCTATAAAGGAGACTTGCCTTGCTATCCCAGAATTGCCTTAATTGGGATCACTGTAGTTGAAAACTTCTCCTCTTGTGTAAACTACACATTCACATCCAAGAGTGAATCAGTGAAGGTCACAAAATCATATTCTCTCTGTGGTTTTACTAACTACAGGTCATGTGGCTTCTGTTGGATTGGAAATGATAACTTACCACCACTGTGTGTCTATATGTTTGGAATTGGAGTCATCAATGATGGCCTAACATCATCAAGTGCTACGACGATCATCATTTTCGGGAGGATGCGAACTTCCATGGTATATGGTGGATAGGCGGCAGGAACCATTGAAGGCTATGTCTGAAAAGTGTTCCTTCTTGCAGTTTCCTCATATTCCAAGTCCGGCTTGTTGCAGGAGCTACTGAGTTAAGTACTCTGTGCACACCGTGAGCTGTGTGTCTCATCCGTTTTGATCCTGTTTCGATATCCCGCTTGTTTACGATGAATGATGATATCGTATGACAGGGAACAGTTGGCTGTGTTCACTTTCTGCGTGGTTTCGTCTTATGTCTTTTGGCGTGTGCTGAGACTGCTACGATGGGGACTACAGTTACCTTTCTTTGTGTGGGAGATGAGTTAGTAATTCGGATGATTCGGATCACTGGCACGGGCGGTTGAGCAATTATGGATTTTAATTCGTTTGCAGTGATACCGAGGCCTTCCATAACCAATAACCAATAAGTGAGATTATTAAAACTATAGTTTTTCTTGTGTTTAAAGTAGGCTTTCTATTTGGCTTTCTTTAAAAGGGCGTTCTCAATATTCCACGGTATCCTTTTCGTCATTTTTTTTTCATTTTGCAAAATGTTATCCTGATACAGGGAAGAGGTGAAAATAAAATCGGTATGAAGTTAGTAGAGAAATTATTTTGATTTAGAAAACAAAACAATGCAACAAGCGAAGCCATCTTCTGCAGGAGGATGTTAGTGTAAAAGTACACTTACATGTCAATACTTTTTACGTTCCAGACATTTTTAGATGTTGCATTATTAGTAACATTGTTTACTTTTTTGGTTCTTTCTTCTTACTTATTAGTAATGTTATTAAGAATAGTCGTATCGCTCTTGTTTATTTTATATTAACTTCAAGTGTTCGCTGTAGTACAAGATGCAAAATACCTTCAGGCAAAGGCTGGATTACAGAAGTTTAGAAATAAAATTAACCAATATTTGTTGCTAAAACCACTGTTTCGCTGGCTGAAACCGACGTACGGTGTTCCGCACCCGCGGTAAACAGAAATGATTTTTTCTATTCGGGATGAAATAAAAATTGTGAGTCTCACACGTCTTGGCGAATGCTTTGACCAAGCGGCCTTTACCCCTCAGGTTCTATCGTGTGCACTCCCCCCCCCCACACCACCACCACCCAGGGACATTCACCAGCGATGGTGCTATGTGTCGTAAAGATAGTTTCAAAAATATTTGTCAATACAGTTAAGTAAAATGTCTTCATTGATATGTGAGCCAGTAATACCATATGAAAGTGAACAATCGAACGATGGTAAAAAAAAATCGTCACAGGCAACATTAAATGTAGTTATTGCAGAAGACGAAAAGGATACCATTGAATATTGAGAACGTCCTTTTAAAGAAAGCCAAATAGAAAGCCTACTTTAAACACAAGAAAAACTATAGTTTTGATAATCTCACTTACTCCAGCTATCTTCATGCTAACCACATATGCTCAAATCTAATTCGATCAACATCGTCAAGACTCAGGCAGACTGAGATGGCCATTACAGTGCTATTACACTCGTAACAGTTGTTAACATAAGATACACAAAATGTTGAATAAGTCGGTAATGAATTTGAAAAAAAGGTATACTTCTCAGACTTTTATTTACAGTCTGTTTACTTTTCCCGCTGTTATGATTTATAGTGTTACTATTTTATCAATAAATCCTGCTGTTATCAGCCCTCGGTTCTATTGTTCGTATACTATGTGTTAATAGCTCATTGTATTATATTTTCTTCGTTCAAACCTAAAAGATGATCAACACATGCTGTTTATTTAAGTAAATCCAAAGTTATTTTTTCCCTTCATTCTTTGCTTCTGGCTTATTTGTCAAAAGCTTTCCTGCTCTCATTCATGGTTATTTGTTTATATTGTCCCTTGGTTTAGTACTCATGGCATAGTGTATAGCACATTATTATGGTGAATATTGGCTAGTTGAGGGCCTCTTTTGCCATTAATAATATTTCCTGGTTAGGCAATGACAGCTGCCCATTAATTTCAATGCAGGTATAGTGCAGATTGTCATAGGCTGACTTGTCCATCGTTTGCTGTTACTCGTCTATGTTAGTCTTAGTCAGCCTCTGCTTCTTTCCCTTGTATTTTTCCTTCCAAGATTACTTTTAGTAGGCGCTAGCTTCTTTTAACATGCTATGCAAATCTCATTTGTCTTGTTTAAATTGTGTTTTTCATTTGTTCTCTTTTCATTTTAAGTTGTTTTTAAGAGTTTATCGTTTTTTATCTTTTCATTACATCCAATTCTTCGTATTCTTCTATAAATCCATATTTCAAAGGCTTCAATTTTCTATTCTGTTTCCTTCTCCAAAACTCATGTTTCTGCACCATACATGAATGTTGAGGGGATATAACATTTTGTTATTCTTAATTTTCCGTTACTTTTTGCCATACCTATTCTTTTGTTTATTTCAGTTTTAACCTTTTCCAGCACTGGTTATAGTATGTCCAAGGTTCTAAGCAATATAATATGTAATTGATTACTAAATAAAACAAGCGAAAAAAAGAGATGAAATGGTTATATAAGGATTTTTTTAAAAGCCTTAAGATTGATCTGTGTCAATACTCCAAGACCTCTTTGGTTGCTTTTAAACGGGCCAGAAAGCTCACGGTCGTGTTCATATATTCGTATGAAAATCTGGAACGCCACCCATAACTACATAGTTACAGTCCCTTGTGGCTCCCGTTTCTGCTAGAAACCAACCATATCATATTTCCAAATCGTTTGTTTAAGATCAAGGAAGGATTCTTCTACTTCACACAGCAAACGAAAGATACACGATGTGGAAAAAGAGAAACAGTTGCCCAAGAGTAAAAAAACACAAGAATGATGAGTCTTTTGCAATACTGCCGAATGATGTGCGCTATGTATACCAACAACACTGGTCAGCTATAAACACACACCTATAAGCAATAAACCAATATCCTCATATAGATTCTTCCACTCCCCGGTACGTCCATTCACAACAAATTGGTCTGCTATTCTAAAGGGTGTGTTTGATAATCAGACCATTCGTTTTAAAATGAACTATGGCCACCGTCTTTTTCTCACACACAGAAATATTGGCGATCTGCGATTCTCCCACGCCTCCACCAATAACACAACTGTTCTGGGGTTCCAGCATTTAGTCAATAACATTGTCGATTTCACAAAACTTGTCAAATCTTTAAACAACAACAATCTTGTAGAGACTGCCCTGTTCAACAGGCCCGACACTAAATGGATGGTAAAGAGCAATGGTGCAGTTGAATGCAGTGACTTTAGAACAATAAGCCTAATGAGCCATGTTACAAAAATCTTGCTAAACATTATACAAAGAAGGATTCAGAATAAAATCAATAGGAATTAGAATAACACGAATTTTTATTTAGGAAAAATAGTGGGACAAGAGAAGCCATATTCTGCATAAGAACATTAATCGAAAAGTATACAGAAGTAAACAAACCAATATATGTCTGCTTCATAGACTACACCAAAGCTTTTGATTGAGTACACCACAGACAACTTATAGAATGCAAAAAAAGAATACATCTAGATGACATTGACATACGACTAATATGTAATGTATACTGGAGGCAAAGAACAATAATAAAATATAACAAAGAGAACTCTACACCCATTGATGTACCTAGAGGAGTTAGACAGGGATGCATCCTACGGCCAAGTTTGTTAAATGTATATAAATATATATTCCTAGATGGTTTTTTTAACGTGTAGGCATTCGATGCATTTATTTATTTAAAAAAAATAACTTCTGTCATATCGTATTTTCATGACTTTTTCCCCTACCATCATCATCATATGAACGCAAAAGTAGAAAAAGGTTAAATGTAGAGCCATTCTTAACATATGGATGCGAATCATGGACAATAGAACAACAGACAAAAAAATCACTGGAGTCTGTAGAGATGTGGTTTTACAGAAGAATGTTGAGAGTACCCTGGACAGCTAAGAAGAGTAATGAAAATGTTCTGAAAGAGATCAAAGCAAAAAGAGAACTAATTTCCAATATTAGGAAGAGACAATCATCATTTTTTGGCCATGCAATGAGAAGAGAACAACTGGGATATATTGTAACAACTGGAAAAATTGAGGGACGAAGAGATAGAGGGAAGCAAAGAGAAAAAATAACAGACAGCTTAAGAGAATGGCTTGGCAGAAGGTCAGCAATAGAAATGATAAATAGCTGCCGAGATCGAAAATTGTGGAGAGACATGATCACCTACGCCAGTAGGCACGGTACTTGATGATGATGATAGGAAATCATGGTTTAGGAAAAAGAAATAACAGAGAAAGAGATTAAGAAATTTATAGTATAAACCTAGGAGCAAGAGATAAAGGAAATTAGTGTGGAAAAATATAACAATAGGAAACTTATAAGTAAAGAAGAAAGAGCCCCCGGCCATAGTGAAAGAAGTAAAGAGTACCGTCACGAATATGGTGTTAGTGACTATAAATTTTACAGAACTTCGGCACATGATTTTTGGGATAATGTGGTCGGTATTACGCCCGTGCCGCTCTACTTTCCCAGAAAAAAATCCGGTACCCATTTAAGGCTGGGTGAACTCGGAGGCCGTCGGTTGGGATCGAACCCTACCTCTTGTCCTTTGTAGTCCAGTTCACTAACCACTTAGCTATCGCGGCTCCCTTAAAAGAAACTGATACTGTACAAGTAAAGAACACATATCAGAAGCTGCTAGAAGAAGGGACTGAGCAGTTCAGAAGCGAAAATCCTGAAGATAAAGTCGCAACCAAATGTCATTGCATAAAAAACAACATACAAGAATCCTGCATCACCTTACCCAAAAAAGGAAAGTAACAAAAATCAAAAATGGATAACTGACAATATTTTAGAAAAAATGGAAGAAAGAAGACAAGCGAAAAACACTGCCAGATACAAGGATATAGACAATGAAATACGGAGAATGAACAAAAAGGCAAAAGAAGACTGGCTCAACCAAAGATGTCTAGAAATCGAAACTATGGAAAGTAAACAAAACCTAAGAGATATGCACACAGAAATAAAGAGAATGACGAATAAAGACAAAAAAGCTGCAGGAATCGGATGTATAGCAAACAAAGAGGGAAGAATGCTATCAGACAACACAGATATAATAGATAGATGGCAAGAATATATAACAGAATTATTTCATGACGAAAGGGACAAAAAGCCAGACATAAAATGTACATACAACTATAAAATCCTGAAATCGAAGTAGAAAAAGGCATAAAAACAATGAAAAAGGGAAAAGCAGCAAGGCCTGACAATATACAGATAGAGATGATACAGGCTCTAGAAGAGTTTGGCGTCGAGGTGATCACAGACATATGCAATGTACCATACCATACAGGATACATACCAAATGAACTAATAACATCAACTTTCATTGCATTGCCTAAAAAGAATGGTGCAGTTGAATGCAGTGATTTTAGAACAAGAAGCCTAATGAGGCAGGTAAACAAAATTTTACTAAAAGTTATACAAGGAAGGATACAGAATATAATTAATACTGAATTAGATGAGCAGCAATTCGGATTCAGGAAAGACAGTGGGACAAAAGAAGCCATATTCAGAATGAGGACATTGATTGAAAAGTGCATAGAAGTAAACAAACCAAGATATGCCTGCTTCATAGACTACACCATAGCATTTGATAGATTACACTATAATCAACTTATAGACTGCCTAAAAGATATAAATCTGGATGACACAGACATACGACTGATATGTAATTTGTACTGGGAGCAAACAGCAATAATAAAATATAACAAAGAGAACTCTACACCCATTGATATAAAAAGAGGAGTAAGACAAGGATGCATCCTATCACCAAGCTTGTTCAATTTATACACAGGGCAATTCTTTAAAACCATCACTGAGATGCCAGGCCTAAACATTAATGGGAAGATAATCAATAACCTAAGATATGCTGATGATACTGTACTACTAGCAGAAAATCCTAATGATATACATCATCATCATCATCGAGTTCTCCGCAACGAAGGTTGGCTATCATGGAGCGCCATTCTGCTCTGTCTCTTATTTTGATGGTGCAGGTTGTCATAGGCTGATTTGTCCATTTGATATTACTCGTCCGTGTTAGTGTTGGTCTGCCTCTGCCTCTTTTACCTTGTATTTTTCCCTCCAGGATTACTTTTAGTGGGCTGTTGTGTCATTTAACTTGGTCCAAAAATCGCATTTGTCTTGTTTGAATTTTGCTTAGTAGTTCTCTTTTCATTTTTAGTTGTTTTAAGACTCCATCGTTTGTTTTCTTTTCCAGTCACTATCTTTCTTCATTCATTTCTCTGGTAGTTTGGTTGGATATGGGGAAGCCTCGTGTTTGTCAGTCACAGTCTTTCTTCATTCTGCTGCAAGTTCTTATAGTTCTTGGTTGTTTCTTAGTTCCCATGGTTGAGAGTTCCCTAGTCATTGTTCTGTGTCGTGTTTCTTCTGGCCTTCCTTCTTTTCTTTTACCAGATGATTTCCACATGAATCCCTGATGGTGAAGTCTTTCTTCAACTATTCTCAGCACATAACCATTGTATTTCCAATGCCTTCTCCATATAATGATCAACACTTATTGTAAAATAAATACCAGACATATTTCTAGGAAGTGTGTCCTACTTACCCACAAGCAGCTTCTTGCAGTGATAAGTTATTTTCAATAAGCGTGGTTTCTTGAGCAGTTTCATGTTTACTTTGTTTTCATCATGATGTTGTTTTAAGTTTCACAAGAGTTAATGAGTTGTTCCACATAGATTGTAGTTTTTAAAAAAAAATTACTTTCTAGTTTATTAGTTCCTTCCTTCCTGTTCAGTAAACCTTGATTGCGGTGTCTTGATGACTACAGTCAGTGGAGAAAATAAACTGTTATCTCTTTCTTTCTCTTTCTCTCTTTCTCTCTCTCCTCTGGCATCCCTTTGAGTCTTGATTAAGATATAAAGTTCTAGCTCTTGTCCTTCTGCCAACCTCAGCCATTATCACTTGATGTTGATGCAGTTTTTCTCAGAAATTGTCAGTTCATTTTACTGTAGGTCATCCACTAGCTCTTCTTCCATCCCCTTATGTAATATCTGTTTTGTATGTTACAGTATCTGTTTTGTATGTTGCAGTATCTGTTTTGCATGTTACAGTATCTGTTTTGTATGTTACAGTATCTGTTTTGTATGTTGCAGTATCTGTTTTGCATGTTACAGTATCTGTTTTGTATGTTACAGTATCTGTTTTGTATGTTACAGTATATATTTTCTATGTTCTAGAACCTCTAGTCATCCCTTCCAGATGAGCAAACCATTTTGTTTGTTGACTCTGTATGTAGTTTAGAACTGATTAAAACAAATTGTGCTACTTTCCCTATTTTAAAAATGTGTAACCCCTACCAACATTTGTCATTTCTTATCTCTAAATGTACTTACATGTGTGTTATCTCTACCAACATTTGTTATTTCTTATCTCTAAATGTACTTACATGTGTGTCATCCCTACCAACATTTGTCATTTCTTATCTCTAAATGTACTTACATGTGTGTCATCCCTACCAACAGTTGTCATTTCTTATCTCTAAATGTACTTACATGTGTGTTATCCCTACCAACATTTGTTATTTCTTATCTCTAAATGTACTTACATGTGTGTCATCCCTACCAACATTTGTTATTTCTTATCTCTAAATGTACTTACATGTGTGTCATCCCTACCAACATTTGTCATTTCTTATCTCTAAATGTACTTACATGTGTGTCATCCCTACCAACATTTGTCATTTCTTATCTCTAAATGTACTTACATGTGTGTTATCTCTACCAACATTTGTTATTTCTTATCTCTAAATGTACTTACATGTGTGTCATCCCTACCAACATTTGTCATTTCTTATCTCTAAATGTACTTACAAGTGTGTCACCCCTACCAACATTTGTCATTTCTTATCTCTAAATGTACTTACATGTTGTGTGTCATCCCTACCAACATTTGTCGTTTCTTATCTCTAAATGTACTTACATGTTGTGTGTCATCCCTACCAACAATTGTCATTTTATCTCTAAATCTACTTACATGTGCGTCATCCCTACCAACATTTGTCATTTTTTATCTCTAAATGTACTTACATGTGTGTCATCCCTACCAACATTTATTTCTTATCTCTAAGTGTACTTACATGTTGTGTGTGTCATCCCTACCAACATTTGTCATTTTATCTCTAAATGTACTTACATGTGCGTCATCCCTACCAACATTTGTCATTTCTTATCTCTAAGTGTACTTACATGTGTGTCACCCCTATCAACATTTGCCATTTCTTATCTATCTCATATCCTTATGTGTATGTTTATGTTAGACATGTGTCATAATATCTTGATATGTGTTAGTGTTAGTCATGCCTCTCGTATTGCTGTGTGCATGTCTGTGTTGGTCACATCTCATATCTTTGTGTGTGCATGTCTATGTTAGTAACCTCTAGTGACTCGGGCAGATGGTGCTCGTAAACCTGAGAGGGCCGACCATCTAAGGGCAGAATCCCCCTACAGAAAAGATCATCTGCTGCCTTGCAGGAAGATTGGGGACAATCAAAGGCTAAGGAATGCAAACCTGAATAAAATGCTGGCTGAAATCGGGTGCACTGGGCCACTGGCGCAGAACACAGTGCAACGTTTTAACGGGTGTTCAATCAGAGTGGATCTGGCAGACTCTAATTGTGATGTTCTGTCTGTGGGGGCGATCAACACACTTAACCTGACAGCTGACTTCATGTGAGAGTCTGGAATGCAACTCTGATTGAGTCCTGATCGCAGAGAGAGAGAGAGAGAGAGAGAGAGAGGTTATTGATTATCTTTCCATTAATTTGTAGGCCTGGCATCTCTATGATGTTTTTAAAAATTTGCTCAGTGTATAGATTGAACAAGCTTGGTGATAGGTTGCATCCCTGTCTTACTCCTCTTTTTATATCAATGGGTGTAGAGATCTAAACTAAAAGATCTACAACAATTACTTAATGTAATAAACATGACAAGCAAAAAATATGGACTAGATATGAATATAAAAAAGACTAAAACTATGACCATAAACAAAGAAAATTCTCAACACCTACAATTAAATATCATAGTGGAAGGAATACATCTAGAGACAGTTCAGAACTACAACTACCTGGGACATAGTATAACCAGTGATGGAAAATGTACAACTGAAATAAATAAAAGAATAGGTATGGCAAAAATTAATTTCAATGCCATGAAAAATATATTAACATCAAAATAAATAATACCAGGGCTAAAACTAAGAATAGCAAAATGTTACATCTTCTCAACATTCCTATATGGTGCAGAAACATGGACATTAGACATGAAAACAGAACAGAATATTGAAGCCTTTGAAATGTGGATTTATAGAAGATTAGGTAGAATTGGATGGAAAGAAAAGAAAACAAACGAGGAAGTCTTAAAACAACTAAAAATGAAAAGAGACCTACTAAACACAAGTAGAGCAAGACATGAAATTTTTGGGTCATGTTAAAAGACACAACAGCCTAATAAAAGTAATATTGGAAGGGAAAATACAAGGTAAAAGAGGCAGAGGCAGACCAAGACTAACATGGACGAGTTGCATCAAAAGATGGACAAGTCAGCCTATGACAATCTGCACCATCAAAGCAAGAGACAGAGTGGAATGGCGCTCCATGGTAGCTAACCTTCGATGCGGAGACGGCACTCAATTATGATAATCATCATCATCATCATGTGTCAGACCGGTTGGTGTAGGCAACCATGCCCTTCCACAATCTTCTATCTACCGTGCATCGTATCAGTTTTGATGTTGACTGTTTTCCATGCCATGATACCAAGCTATCCAGTATTTACTCTCTTTGTCGTCAACGATATCTCTTTCCCTGTATTTTGCCAGTTGTAATCAAGTATTCCAACTTGGTCTTTTTAGCTGTCCAGAGAACTTTCAACATTCTTCTACGAAATACCATCACTGTGGCCTCTAATCGTCTTTTCATTTGTTTATCTACTGTCCATGATTCGCTTCCATAGGTCAGAATTGGCTCTATATGCCACCGATGAACTATCTTTCTCACTTTTATTTGTTAAGGTTTGTTGCACAAGATGTTTTTCACTTGCTGAAATGCTATTTTCTATATGTTACACACACACACACAAAATATATACGGTTGTTACTTACGAGAATACAGCTGGCTCGCCCTTTCGTCGTTTGCAGTATATTTATATTTACAGTATTAGTATATATTGGTTTATATACTCGAAAAACGTCGTATCCCTGCGTTGCCACATCAACTTTATAAAACACCACAGATATAGCTCGTTTCAAATCATCTGCCCAACTTCGAAACGCTATTACTCTCTAACCGTTTGTTAAAAACTTTTGAAATTTTCCAAATGTTATTAGAATGCAAAAGACCCTTTAAATGTATATTTAACAAATATCTTGCAGCTGCAGTTTTCTTAAAACGGCGAATTTCTTTGATGTTTGTCAAAATTGTAAATTGTGAAGCCCTAAATAATAGAAATTACCGTAGTTGCTGGTCTATGATTAATTTTCACTAGGTAAAGGCGTGACCGTAATGGGGAAATAACTGGATAAAACAAAACACCAGGAAAATTATTGTCTGCTCAGTTCGAGGACGGACGACAATATCAAGGTATACCTGTATGTCCAATTTTCATAGTTGTGTGGTCCTGAAAAGGACCGTTTGTTGAACTAATTTAAGGTAGTATAGGGGCCAACATTGTGGGGGCTATATACTTTCATTCTGCGAGATTAGCAAGAGTCTTTACATCGCATATTTTGAATGTTGTATTTTCATCTGCCACTTATCCTTTTAATTTTGCCCAGATTAGTTCTATTGGATTTAAATGAGCATGGTAAGGTGGCAGCCTCAAACTTATATGACCGTGCACTTGGATAATCTTATCTATTTGAAAAATCTTTGTCCTCTGGTTTTGCTTTACTAGAGATAGTAATTCAGGTTTTAAGTACATGTTATTAAATTGTATGTGCTCCTTTGTGAGCCATATCTTAATAGCATCTTTTGTACTGGATGACGTCGGGACTTTATCTTCAAGTGCAACAATGTTGTGGTACGCGGCATTGTCCATTATTAGGCAAGATGGTCGATCTAGTTATGGGAGAACAGAATTTTCAATCCAATGTCTAAATATGTGACCATTCATCTCAGAGTGATAATCCCGATTGTCTATGGATTTTGAAAGAAAAATGAGCTCTGCATTCTGTATTAGCCCATGTTGTCGACTACCTGCATGAACAATTATCAAGCGCTGTCCTTTGCTGCTAGGTATTAATCTCTTAATCTTTCCATCTGATGACTGCTATTCCCTTTGGTTAGTGTGGTGAGTATTGATCCATGTTTCATCCAAGTACACAATATCATAACCTTGCTTGCGCACCTCTTTTACTTCACGTAAGTACTTGCTTCTCATGACTACTATATGTGGCTTCTCACAGATGATGTTTCGTCCATTGGAATACTTTCTGAATGTAAAGACTGCAGCTCTCACATTCCTCCATAATGTAGACTTTGATATTTCAATACTGTTGTTCTTTTTCAGCGATACTTTTAATTTTCTTATTGTAACAGTTTCATTCATACCCAACATTTTGCGAATTTAACTTCTAATAAGTTCACTGTCGAAATTATCCAACATGTTTGCTCTTCCTTGTGATTTTGTATATTTTGAACATTGACGGTCACGTGCTTGAATCCAGCGATTAAATGACCGTTTAGATAAATCCAAAATGTGTCTTGTCCTATTCTCAGGGTTTTCTAAAGAATGAAATAATCTTCCTCGTTTAGCCTCTTTGCAAAAATAGTCATACATTTTTATTGCGATGTTTTGTAAACTGCAGAATTTCATTTTAAGACTCATGATAAATGTTATTGTTCCACGTCTCCACCTATGAATGAACGGAAATGGAACACACAATGCCTCGTGTTTTCTACAAGTGTCTAATTGTGTCAGAAAGCCCACGTGGAAAGTGTGCAAAAACGTCAATTGTACCGTGTATGGATTTTTTTAATCGCTATTTTTAACTTAAAATACTGTAAAAATTAAGTTTTGGCTACATCAATGGGTCGTTATAAATTTATATAAATCAAATAAGCAACAATAATAACCAAATGTTTTTTTTAATGAAATTAATTCCCTGTTGGGTTCTAATCATTATAACTTTACATGCAAATTTTGAAAAAATTACAAAAAGAGATTAAAAAGATATCGATTTTAAAAGTTGGGCAGATGATTTGAAACGAGCTATAGGTGTAGCATTTTATTTGCACAGAACAAGTATATAGGTAAGATGTGCATCTGTAATAGTTTAACGTAATTTATTTTTAATAATAATTCATGGCAGAAAAAGTTTCCTGTTGAGCCAAATCTACACACGAACCTTAGAGCAAGATCGTGAATTTCAGGAAACCGATCTAAAGGAAGATATTTCACAAATTCGGTGAAATTAAGAGAAGTGGGTGCTCCACAATGTTCGAATTTATCACAAAATCCTGAATAATTTTGGATTTCTATTATTTCCATTTGCAAGGATGGCGAATATTTATGAATCTCAGACTTAGAAATACAAAATGGATTTATGAATAAATTGATGTCTTTTCAGATTCGAAAGAGGAAAATCGAGTTGAGAATGCCTTGCTCAACGATGTAACTACTGCTTTGTATTGTAAATGATCCACGATCAAGTTACTGCAATTACTTAACATATGCTGAATGAAAACGAAGGAAAATGAAGACGTTTTCACTGCGCTAAGCTGTTACAAAACAATTTAAGCTTCAATTTAAAACTATTGACTCTATTGAACATGGCTGGAAAGAATCTTTTATTTGTAACCTCGTGTTAAGAATATTCAAAAGATGTGACATATCAACTAAAAATGCCAAATCAATCTTGATTTTTGAGTAAACCACACTCCAAAGGCAAAACAGTTTTTGATTCCAAAAATGAAAAAAACAAAAAACTTGATCTTATAATCTGAAAAAAACGCAACTGCATTTCTCCTCTAGAGTGCCACCTGAGTTGTGAAGTAAGAGATCACCATATTTATTTATTTCTTCTTCAAAAAGTTCTCTAAATTATCTTCGATTGAGGGCCTGTGATCGAATCATACTAATGAAACACAGAACAGGATCAATGACGTGATAAAAGTTCATGTCAAATCTTTAGCACACAAAGCCTCCTGATGAATGATACAGTGATATGAAAGCAACTTCCTATGTAAATAATGCTCAAGCAAAGAAACACTGCTATTCTTCTCCCTAACATTGCTGGGCGCCATATGTACAAATGTTCTAAAGCTTATACCATTCAAGTTTATTGCCCCCAACATCATTATTCCCGACACAGATTTTCACTGCTTCAAATATTGAAGTTCCAGTTGTTGTCGCTAAATCACAAAGTCCTAATCATCATCATCATCATCGGGTGCCGTCTCCGCAGCGAAGGTTGGCTACCATGGATCGCCATTCCACTCCGTTTCTTGCTTTGATGGTGCAGATTGTCATAGAATGGCTTGTCCATCTGTTGATGTTGCTCGTCCATGTTAGTCTTTGTCTGCCTCTGCATCTTTTCACTTGTATTGTCCTCTCCAAGATTTCTTTTAGTAGGCTGTTGTGTCTTTTAACATGGCCCAAAAATGTCATTTGTCTTGTTATAATTGTGTTTAGTAAAAGTAAAGTAAGTAAAGTACCCCCGTCAAGCCAAGTGGCGTATAGGGAAATATGGTGTTAGTGACCCTATATTTTACAGACCTTCAGCACATGATTTTTGGGGTAATGTGGTCAGTATTACGCCCGTTAGCATCTTTGGAAAACTGACAATTAAGTCTCACGATTGGTTTGAAGCCAACTCCCATGTTATGACACCCGTAATCGAAGCTAAACGCACAGCCTTCTTAGATCACAAGCGCGCACCTAATGCAAATACTCTGCAGGCTATTAAAATGACCAGAAACAAAGTCCAGCAAACAGCTCGACGCTGTGCTACTGAGTACTGGCTCCAGCTTAGCGACAGCATCCAGACTGCATCTCAAACCGGAAACCTGCAAGTAATGTATGATGGCATAAAGAATGGAACCGCTACCGTTCCATTCTCCTCTCTGATCCCACTACCCGTCTACTTTTTAGTGATCCCCCGATGATCGCCTTTAAGCGCGACAGGAATTTGAGAGATATTTTGGTTAGGAGCCATCTCCCTTGCTCCCACCCTCAACACTTCGGTACGGCCCCTTGTGGTCGAAACTGTATTACCTGTGCCTATGTGCTCCCTGCTGACTCGGTTTTGTTCCCTAATGGACGGTTCGAGATCAAGCATAGCTTCACATGTGTGTCCCGCAACATCATTTATGCCATCATATGCCAACGATGCCATATGACCTATATTGGTGAGTCTGGAAGAAGATTAGCGGAAAGATTTTGTGAACATCTACGTGATGTCCAACAAAATACTGGTACTCCGGTATCTTCCCACTTCAACTCCCCTGATCACAAGGGCAAAGACGACATCCGTGTCACTGGTATTGTCCTTTGTCACTCTGGCGACCGCAGCCGCTATACTTTGGAAAATCGCCTTATAGTCCAGTATGGTTCGCTGACCCCGAGAGGTATGAATGTATCACACTCATACGCATAGTTTCTTTTTGCTTGCTCCTTCCCTTTTGCATAGCCTTCTCTACTACACATATTTGGGTTCTTTGGTCTACTTACTATGCCATACTTTTTATAGTTCTTCTCCTCTAGTCCCTTATGAGACACTTCGGTTTTCTCCTCTCTAAAAAAAATTTTTTTTCTGTGCTTCTTACCCCTCATTTATTTTTACTGTACCCCACTCTCAGACATCTCACTCTTAGCGTCTTTTTACACCTGTCAGACTACTATTCGATTCTTTCTCCTTTGTGTTTGCACACTGACCCCTGTGTTTACTCATCTGGTTCTGTTTACATTTACGCACTTTTTCGCACGATTTTCGACGTTCACGACAGCCGCACTTGGTTACGATTTTATTTTGGATTTGACAGGATAGTTTTACTTTTTGTTGTTGTTTTCTTTAACACATTTCGATTGTTTTTGTTTTGGTTGTTTCGTTATTAATTTGTGTGTGTGTGTTTTTATTGTTTGTTCCTGATGAAGGCCTATTGAGCCGAAACGTTGTTTAGTCTGTGTCGTCCACTTGTCACGTAAAGCTTCTTACATACCTTTTTTTATTTTTTAATTTTTCCTCATATTCAGCTTTACTGCAGCTTCGCATTTTTATGCCTTAACCCTCATAAAGAAAGCCCTCGGGCCAACAAAATACACTATTGCCCCACTAAAGTCATCCATTGGGGAGAAAATAACAGATAGAGGCAAACAGATGGAAAAATGGGTGGAACATTATTCTTCACTTTATTCAATAGAAAACACTGTTGCACCAAACGCCCTTGACGCCATACAATGTCTCCCACCTATGGAAGAGTTAGACATTGAACCAACCGTAGAGGAACTTAGCAAGGCCATAGATAGCTTGGCCACCGGCAAGGCTCCAGGACAAGATGGGATCCCTCCCGATCTGATTAAATCCTGCAAAAGTGCATTGTTACATCCCTTGCTTGAAGTACTACATCTATGCTGGAAAGAGAAAGCCATTCCTCAAGATATGAGAGACTCCGTGATTGTAACTCTCTACAAAAATAAAGGAGATAGAAGCGACTGCAACAACTACAGAGGCATCTCCTTACTCAGCATAGTCGGCAAGACCTTCGCCAGAGTCATCTTAGGAAGGCTACAAAAACTCGCAGAACGCGTATATCCTGAATCGCAATGCGGCTTCAGATCGGGAAGGTCAACTGCAGACATGATTTTCTCCTTACGTCTACTTCAAGAAAAATCTATAGAGCAGAAAAAGCCTGTCTTCATAGCCTTTATCGACCTTACAAAGGCATTTGATCTTGTCAGCAGAGAAGGTCTTTTCAAAATACTTTCCAAAATAGACTGCCCACATACTCTACTGTCGCTAGTCAAATCGTTTCATGAGGACATGAAGGGCACCATCCAATATGACGGCAGCACATCACAACCCTTCGGCATACGCAGCGGTGTCAAGCAAGGATGCGTTCTTGCTCCAACTGTATTTGGAATCTTCTTCGCTGTTCTGTTAAAACGTGCATTCTCACATGCAAATGAAGGTGTCTTTCTGCATACTAGATCCGATGGCCGATTGTTTAATATCTCAAGACTAAAGGCAAGGTCTAAGGTCAGACATATCTATATTAGAGATCTGTTATTTGCTGACGACGCTGCACTTGTCACGCAAAGTTAGGAAGAACTCCAGAGCATGGTACATCGCTTCGCACATGCCTGCCGAGACTTCGGTCTAACAATAAGTCTGCAGAAAACTAACATACTCGGTCAGGACACCGAAGCAACACCTGAAATCTCTATAGACAACTATAAACTTGATATCGTGCGGCAGTATAACTACCTGGGGTCCATCATCAGCGGCAGACTATCTTTAGATACAGAAATTGACACTCGTATTGGTAAAGCCGCTACCACCTTTGCCCGTCTTTCTAAGCGTGTCTGGCAAAACAACAAACTGACAATTAAAACAAAATCTGCAGTGTACAATGCCTGCATAATTAGTATCCTCTTGTATGGCAGCGAATCTTGGACAACCTATGTAAAGCAGGAGAGAAGGCGAAATGCATTCCATATGCGATGCCTACGCCGTATTCTTGGTATCACCTGGAAGGATAAAGTGACAAACGTGGAGGTCCTGACTCGCACAGGCCTACCGAATATCTACACGCTGCTCAAACAACGTAGGTTAGGCTGGCTTGGCCATGTACACCGTATGAAAGATGGCCGCGTACCAAAAGATATACTCTACGGACAACTGGCATATGGTAAAAGAACTAGGGGGCGCCCAAAATTTCGATTTGTAGATGTGTGTAAACGTGACATGAAGAATCTGAACATAAACCCTACGGCATGGGAAGACATAGCTGCAGACCGCAATCTCTGGAAACACACTCTAAAGGTTAACCTCAAAGAAGAAGCAGACAGATTCATTGAGAAAGAGAATACACGGCGAAAGAAAAGAAAGGAAAAAATAACATTTCTAGGGGCGCTGAAAAATCTATAGTCAACTATGACTGACGGCGGCTACTACTATTACTATTACGCCCGTGCTGCTTTTACTTTCCCAGAAAAAAATCCGGTACCCATTTAAGGCTGGGTGAACCCGGACCCCGTCGGTTGGGATCGAACCATACCCCTTGTCCGTGGTGGTCAAGTTAATTGTGTTTAGTGGTTCTCTTTTTATTTTTAGTTGTTTTAAAACTTCATCGTTTGTTTTCTTTTCCTTCCATCCAATTCTACCTATTCTTCTATAAATCCACATTTCAAATGCTTCAATTTTATGTTCTGTTTTCTTGTCTAATGTCCATGTTTCTGCACCATACAGGAATATTGAGAAGATGTAACATTTTGTTATTCTTAGTTTCAGCCCTGCTGATATTTGTTTTGTTGTTAGTATATTTTTCATGGCATTAAAATTACTTTTTGCCATACCTATAATTTTGTTTATTTCAATTTTACATTTTCCATCATTGGTTATAGTATGTCCAAGATAGTTGTAGCTCTGAACTTGTCTCCAGATGTATTCCTTCAACTGTGATATTTATTTGAAGGTCTTGCAAATTTTCTTTGTTTATGATCATAGTTTTAGTCTTTTTATATTCAATTCTAGTCCATATTTTTTGCTTGTTATGTTTATCACATTAAGCAATTGTTGTAGGTCTTTAGGATTTTCTGCTAGTAGGACAGTATCATCAGCATATCTTAGGTTATTGATTATCTTTCCATTAATGTTTAGGCCTGGCATCTCTGTGATGTTTTTAAAGATTTGCTCAGTGTATAGATTGAACATGCTTGGTGATAAGATGCATTATTGTCTTACTCCGCTTTTTATATCCATGGGTGTATATTTCTCCTTGTTATATTTTATTATTGCTGTTTGCTCGCAGTACAAATTACGTATTAGTTGTATGTCTGTGTCGTCTAGATTTATATCCTTTAGGCAGTCTATAAGTTGATTATGATGTATTCTATCGAAATCTTTGGTGAAGTCTATGAAGCAGACATATTTTGGTTTGTTTACTTCTGTGTACTTTTCAATCAATGTTCTCATGCTGAATATGGCTTCTTTTGTGCCACTGTTTTTCTTGAATCCAAATTGTTGCTCATCTAATTCAGTATTTATTTTATTCTGAATCCTTCCCTGTATAACTTTTAGTAAATTTGTTTTTTACCTGGCTCATTAGGCTTATTGTTCTAAAAATCACTGCATTCAATTGCGCCATTCTTTTTAGTCAATGCAATGAAAGTTGATGTTTTTATTTCATTTTGTATGTGTCCTACATGGTATATATATCATTGCATATGTCTGTGATCACTTCATTGCCAAAACCTTCTAGAGCATGTATCATTTCTATCTGTATATTGTCAGGTCCTGCTGCCTTTCCCTTTTTCATTGTTTTTATAGCTTTTTCTACTTCAGATTTCAGGATGTTATATTTGTATGTACATTTTATAAATGGCTTTTTGTCCATTTCGTCATGAAATAATTCTGTTATATATTCACGCCATCTATCTATTATATCTTTGTTGTCTGTTAGCATTATCCCATCTTTGTTTGCAATACATCCGCTTGCTGCAGCTTTTTTGTCTTTATTAATCATTCACTTTATTTCTGTGTGCATCTCTCTTAAGTTTTGTTTACTTTCCATAGTTTCGACTTCTAAACATCTTTGGTTAAACCAGTCTTCTTTTGCCTTTTTGCACATTCTCCGTATTTCATTGGTAATTTCCTTGTATCTGGCAGTGTTTTTCGCTTGTCTTCTTTTTGCCATTTTTTCTAAGATGCTGTCAGTTATCCATATTTGTTTTTTGTTACTTTTCTTTTTCGGTAAGGTGTTGCAGGATTCTTGTATGCTGTTTTTTATGCATTGCCATTTGGTTGTGACTTTTTCCTCAGGATTTTCACTTCTGTACTGCTCAATCCCTTCTTCTAGCAGCTTCTGATATGTGTTCCTTACTTATAAAGTATAAGTTTCTTTAACATCTTTCTGATTTAACGCTGTTATATCTATTGGTGTTGCTCAATTAGTTTTTTGTTTGTTTCTCTTTAATTTGATTTTCATTTTAAACATTACAGGATTGTGATCTGAATTAATATCTTCTCCTGTGTGGGTTTTGGCTTTATTTACGCTGTTCCGGAATTTGTTTTTTTTAATCATTATGTAATCTATTTGATTCCTCTTCCTGTTTTCAGGGCTTTTCCATGTGTATAATTTCCTTTTCTCTTGCTCAAAGTAGGTGTTACATATTATCAGCCTGTTTTCTTCACAAAATTGTATTAATCTTTCTCCTCTGTTATTCCTTTTTCCTAAACCATGATTTCCTATAATGGTCTTATATTTACCTTTTCCTACTTTAGCGTTCATGCACCCATTACAATCAAGATGTCTGATGATTTCACTTACTTCATAACTGTATTTAGATTTTCATAGTATGCTTCTATTTGTTCATCTGTTTAGTCTTGAGTAGGTGCGTATGTCTGTATTATTGCTATGTCAAATGATTTTGCCTTCATTTTTAATAGTATAATCCTATCATTATATGTCCAGTGGGTATTTATATATGTTTGTAGCTCTCGTTCCATTAGTATGCTCTTTGATGTTCTGTTGTGTTACCTGAATATATAAATGTATATTTATCGTCTTGTATGTATCCACTTTCCTTCCATCTTGTTTCTGATATGCCTAAGATATCTATGTTTAATCACTCTGCTTCTATCATACGATTTTCTCATTTTCCTTGTTGGTATAAGGTCCTAACATTCCATGTAGCTATTTTTAATTTGATCTTAAAACAGTAATTATAATTTCTCTCCATGGCTTTCTTTGGAGTGTTACGTGATGAGGCTCCAACCTCTTTCACGGTTGTCTGCCATATTCGTCTTTCGTGTTCTGAATATGCCTCATGTGTACCACACACTTTGCTGTTTTCGCTTTCGGGGCCGTTGATCATTTCTGATTCTTCCGCCCCTTCCATCGTCCAAGCCTTTTCACATTCGGGTTGAGCATACCCGGTCGGCGCTATTTTTGTCGAACCATGTGCTTGCCTACCGAAACACACGACACAAAGAAGAATAAATCATATTCCACTTAATTATCGGAAAAAGTTCACAGTTCATCCAGAAGTAAAACAGACACCAAACGGAGAATAGCAACACATAATTTCACAACTAGACTGTCGCGTAAATCATTTAAATATATGAGCAAGAGCCGATTTATAAAAACGATTACATGTAGCCGCCGTGACACCGGAAGTCCTAAAAGCTCATGAAACACATCGAAACTGTTATGTATTCGCCTCACAAACACAAGTAATATAACATAATAATATATATATTCTCTATAATAATAATATATTATCTATCATGTCGCATCTCTCATCTATTTGAATAGAGATGTATATGGAAACAGCAGTTACATATTTTATCTGTTTTGATACATTGCCTGCCTTTTCTTCAATGCGCCTCATAATTGTATTTCGTGATCGTGAAATATTTTCTGCCATTCGTTTGATATTGGCATCACCAGCGTTTTCTGCAAATATGGATGTGCATTCCTTAATAATCTCACCGTCTGAGAACGGGTTTTTCTTCTTAGTGAGAAGTGACATTTCGTAAGAAGCCGTTACCATGTTTTTCATTTCTTCACTTTTTAGCAAATAAGTTTTGCGTACAATGAAGTCCTTTCTTTTTGCATCATGTGTTTATTTCAAATGCCTTTCTATGTTGTATTTTTAGGAACTGCTACTGTCGCTGAACAGATCAAACAAATCGGTTTCGAAGCACTTCCCATTGTAAAGAGAAACTGTTCTTCCCATTCTTCATTAAATGATCGGACACCCACTTCACTTTTTCTCATTGACGAATCATGCTTGCTTAAAGCCATCTTAACTAACTCTAACTGCCAACACAGTGCAACACAAACTGCAATAGAGTTTACCAATCTCGCAAAGAAAAGATGTGTCGACAATTATTTAGAACTGAATAGGTAAGACTTCACCATCTATTGCAAGAAATATTATTACTAACAAACAACACAACAAATTCACTTCAAATTACAAATATAAAGATTAATAATGAACTCCATTTTGATTTATTCGATCTAAAATTCACAGATGGTGAAGGATTATACATTTCTAAATGATTATATCTCCGTAACGACTCGACATAGTAAATGTCCAGCGTGGGCAGCATGGCTCAAACGGAAGAACATTAGATGTATTTCCGGGTCAGACCGAGGCTAGCCCTATCAACTTATGCATTTTTACAGATTTCGGATACCTGTGACAGCGACAAACTATAGGCGGCAAACGGCGCCTTGACAGAAGGAAGGTTATACTTGAAAAACGGCTTTTATGAATCGCATTCTGATAGTAATAAACAGGTTTGCATCGGATCTTGAGCTATCTGTGGGTCAATCAAAATGTCTTGACGAGCCATTTCTTGGTCCGCAGGTCTAGGGTTGGCCACCCCTGCTCTAGATGGAGTCATGACTCTTAGGCGTCGATCTCCTGCTCCATTCAACTTGAAAGCTAACACAATATTCGGCATATAATACTAAATTTACTTTTCGCAACACATGTGATCGAATCCACTATCAAAAATCGATCGTACGCGACTATTTTAGCTTTAACCTAGCATTGATGTCCTCTTCATGATGACAGCAGTCTAAAATGGCTTCTTGTTTGCACGATGTCCTTATATACTCATGGTTGTTTTGTGTCATGGTGTAACTCGGCACTGTGAGATAGGTCGAGCTGGGAACTGCACTCCTTTAACTCTTTCCAGACGTTTTACCGCACTGTGCGTCATGTAGATTTCGACCGCGTACATTTCGCCACATAGTGCGTCACTCTCAATTTGATTAGTGTGAACCATCATCAAACCATATTCTTTTTACATGTCTTGCATCATCTTGATATTGGTGAAATTAATTCCTTTTAAAATTATCTTATCTATAAAATAATATATAGTATTTTATATGTTAGTTAAATATACATATGCAGATTTATTCTTTAAAAAATTAACAATTTTGTCTCTGAAATCTCTTGTGCGGAATTGATAAAAAGCTTCCGTACGGAAAGAGTTAAACTCTCGGTACTGCAAACGTTGGGTGTGTATAAGGCACGGTCAACGGTCCCATCTGCGTTAACATGTATGAGAAAGATGCAGTCATATATACAGACGGATCTGTAATACGACACCAAAGAAGTGCATGGTCATTTACAGCCCGCTCGACAGGCAGAATAGTCAAAGTAGACAGTGGTGCATACGTCATGACCACGAGAAGCATGACGATGGAGGAGATGGCAGTGACTAAGGCATTCAACTGGTTAGAGTCACAAGGCTACACCCATGTGTGATTCAATGAGCATGATAAAAAAAAGTGGAGGCGGGCTCTGTACGCATGTACTGGTTAGTCATTGCAGAAGTCAAAAATACGTAATCACTTCAATGCCAAAAATATGCCCTGGACATGCGGGAGTACGGGGAAATGATAGAGCGGACAGGTTGGCTAGCTGCGCTGTCGTTGAGGACGGTCAACCAATGGATCGAGGGGACAGCATCAGTGACCTCCGAGGTATGGGAAGAGCATAGGGCTTCGACAACCACAAATCCACGTCACTTCTTCGGATGAAAGCAATGGGAGTTAAGATGGGCACAGCCAGAAATAAGAAACTTAATGGGTGCGTAAGAAGTCTTATCAACCAACACAGAACACGGGACTTGCTAAAGAAGGGATCTGAGTACCTATAGATATGTTCGAAGTACAATGAGCATGATGACCCGCAAATAACTCAATAAGGCACGGTCGATGTTGTAATTTCTAATCACCTTGTAGTCTGAGCCTCATATATTCAAGGATTAGACTGTCGATGTGATGTAAACCTTGGTGAGAGTCAGGAATGATTGATGTGTAAATGTGTAGATGTGTGTGATGTTCTAATGGCCTATTCGTCTGAGCCTGGGATTATTCTGGGATTGTTGATATGTCCTAGCTTCACCAGTGCCAGCATGATATACTTTCGTCTGACGTAGCAATAGTCTTTATTTCTCTTCATTGCATCCCACCTTAATTCATATATTCTTTAATAAGTCGTCGATAGATGCAGACGCGAGACTTCTGGCACCAACTTTCACAGAAATAATTCTGACTCGGTATCCCTACTGCTTCAGCTCGGTGACGAGAGACATCCTTGTATTATAGGCCTTGTATTATATAAATATGTGTTTGGGTAGCGGGGTGAAATTTACTGTTGCCTTCATTCACGCCCCATCAACGAAGGCAGCCAATTCATGTAACACTTTGTTTTGCCGCCACTTGTAACTTCATTGACTTAGTGCTCTCTTTAATTATTTTAATTATTTATTATTAAGAACATGTTTCATTGTCTGTTTTCCATGACAGCGAGGTCATCGTTTGTCATTTGTCTTCCCCCACTTCACAAAGTTGCAGGCTGCTAGTAGAAGATCGTACATAGACCTGATAATGTGGCAAAGCCGCAGCGGTGCCATATGCCACAAATCATTCCATGTTAGCATTCTCTGCAAGGCCATGTGGTCCATTGATCTTGCTGCACCTGTTGGGCTGCATTTTGAATACGTTTGTTCCCCTCGGAGTCATTGATCTCTAGAATTACCATGTTTATACGTTGCATGTTGGATGCTTTTCTTGGTCTGAGATCATCTCCCATCACCTCCTTAGTTTCAGACTTTCACGAGTTCAGATTGCCACTTCTGACTAGTTTTGAAAGTTAAGTTCCACTGTCCGGACTGCTTCGTCTGATCAGCATCTCTCTCTCTCTCTCTCTCTCTCTCTCTCTCTCTCTCTCTCTGTCTGTGATCAGGACTCAATCAGAGTAGGACTCCAGACTCTCGCACGAAGACAGCTGTCTGTTTAAGCCTGTTAGATCCACTCCGATTAAATACCTGCAAAAACATTGCACTGTGTTCTGCGCCAGTGACCCAAGGCATCCGATTTCAGCCAGCATTTTGTTCAGGTTTGCTTTCCTTAGCCTTTGATTATCCCCAATTTTACTGCAAGGCAGCAGATGATCTTTTCTGTAGGGGGATTCTGCCCTTAGATGGTCGGCCTTCCCAGGTTTACGAGCACCATCTGCCCGAGTCACTAGAGGTGACTAACGCAGACATGCGACTTGTAATATCAGGAAACTGCAACTAAGAACACTTTTCATGCACAGCCTCCAACTGTTCCCGCCGCCTATCCCCATATATCGGTAAGTCACGTTCTCTTAAAAATGATGATTGTCGTAGCATTTGATGATGTTGATGACTCCAATTCCGAACATAGAGACACACAGTCAGACGTCAAATTTTCCCCGTCGCACATCAAACAGCAGACCGTAAGATTTGCGCACGGCCGGTTTAGGGAACCATTACGATGACGTAGCACACACTAATGTCGCCGAACAAATAATCTCAATCCTTTTAGATTTCTGTCTGATTACTCAATTGTAAGCAGCCTACGACGAATAAAACACGAAGCAAATTCCACAAAGAGACAAATCTGCGGCTGACGAAGTAGTTTACATTAATGTGTAACATGGAAATAACTTGCGTCAAAGAATTTCAACAACGGTCATGAACAGCACCAATGTGACGTAAAGCGCAGATCAAGTCTAGACGGTGGAAGGTCTCACTCACAACACTTGATTCGTCAAAAACAGACTGTTGTCGGCCTACGACCTCGCTTTAGCGACACAGATGTATCAAGCATATCATTATTTTGACTTTAACGCAGAAAAGTGCAATGAAGATCCGAAATTAATCAGACCCTGGGTGCATTTTCTGCAGCGATCGAGAGGACGTGGACTAGATCCGCCATCTTCATCATAGTGTAACTGGTAGTCTTGCTTTTCCGGTTTTTTATTTCTCTAGGATTGAGTTAAACGAGAGGACCAGCTAAGCGTGCTATAGTACAGTGCTATATTTGTCAGTCATTATGGCAGCTATTTCCGCGTGTACTTGCTATTTCTGCTATCTGTCGCTTCTACCATACTTGAGCTAATTTCGTACCTCGAGCAGGTGTCATAGCAATTTGGGTGTTAGCATGAACTGGAAGGAATAAACTTTGAACTTTTTGAGAAATCTACCCTTGTTGATGATCTCTACCCCTTGGTCTCTCTTACTCTACGGACCTTCAATGAGGTTTCATGCACACTGCAAAGACTCTTTTTCACTCCTCGAAGATCTATCTATCTATCTATCTATCTATCTATCTATCTATCTATCTATCTATCTATCTATCTATCTATCTATCTATCTATCTATCTATCTATCTATCTATCTATCTATCTATCTATCTATCTATCTATCTATCTATCTATCTATCTATCTATCTATCTATCTATCTATCTATCTATCTATCTATCTATCTATCTATCTATCTATCTATCTATCTATCTATCTATCTATCTATCTATCTATCTATCTATCTATCTATCTATCTATCTATCTATCTATCTATCTATCTATCTATCTATCTATCTATCTATCTATCTATATATATATATCTATCTACCTACCTACCTACCTACCTACCTACCTACCTACCTACCTACCTACCCTACCTACCTACCTACCTACCTACCTATCTATCTATCTATCTATCTATCTATCTATCTATCTATCTATCTATCTATCTATCTATCTATCTATCTATCTATCTATCTATCTATCTATCTATCTATCTATCTATCTATCTACCTAACTACCTACCTACCTAACTACCTACCTATCTATCTATCTATCTATCTATCTATCTATCTATCTATCTATCTATCTATCTATCTATCTATCTATCTATCTATCTATCTATCTATCTATCTATCTATCTATCTATCTATCTATCTATCTATCTATCTATCTATCTATCTATCTATCTATCTATCTATCTATCTATCTATCTACTACTACCTACCTACCTACCTACCTACCTAACTACCTACCTATCTATCTATCTATCTATCTATCTATCTATCTATCTATCTATCTATCTATCTATCTATCTATCTATCTATCTATCTATCTATCTATCTATCTATCTATCTATCTATCTATCTATCTATCTATCTATCTATCTATCTATCTATCTATCTATCTATCTATCTATCTATCTATCTATCTATCTATCTATCTATCTATCTATCTATCTATCTATCTATCTATCTATCTATCTATCTATCTATCTATCTATCTATCTATCTATCTATCTATCTATCTATCTATCTATCTATCTATCTATCTATCTATCTATCTATCTATCTATCTATCTATCTATCTAACTATCTATCTTTCGTTCGCCTGAAGTATTGTCTATATCTGCAATTTCGTTACCTGTATAAATTTTACTGTCTTTTGTAATTCTTGCAGTGGCCCATATAGTTTTGTCTGTAGTATTGTATCTATGGACCAATAGATTTTCCTCTGTCTACTATATTCATTGCAGTCTCCCATATGTATGTGGTCTGTATGTGTTCAGCAGTCTGGGGGGCCTGTCCACATGTACAAGTAGTTGAGGTGCCGATCTTGAATTTTGTATACATGTAACTATGGAGTCGATTGTGTCCTGTTCCGATGCGTATAATGATAACTTGTTCACATCTATTCATATTATGAAAGGCATCCTGATTTGAGGCGTATGGTCCTCTGATTAATTTTATTGTCTGTTTCTTATGATGGTACGTAACCGGTGCATCTGGTTGTGTGCCTGTTGAACCTTCCTTTGCTTTCTCATTTCCTGGCATTCCACAGTGAGATGGAATCCATTGCAGGGCAACCCTGTGGTGCTTGCAGAGTTCAGTCAATAAGGTATGCAGATGTGGTAATTTTCTGGATTGTAGTGTCTGGAGTACTGATCTTGCATCTGTCAAAAGCACTACAGGTTGTGGGCTAAGATTACTGTTCAGCAGTTTTTCTATTGCCAACTTTATTGCTTGGATTTCTGCATCATAATTGTGACAATATTTCCCTGTTGCTATTTTATTCATATCCCTAGTGTTATTTGGTTACTCTATATATGCACCTGCTCCCCCATTCTTTACTGCATTCTGTGATGATCCATCTGTGTACACACGAATCCATAGGTCTTGTGGGTATTCTTAATCCAGGAAACTGAGTTATTGTTTTTCGCTGTAGACTATTTTGTTCCTCTTTGTCAACTATTCCTTTCACTTCTGTTCGTATTTGTATTGGTAATCCTGATTCCTCTGTCCAGGGAGTATGTTCTGGTATGGGCAGTAGGGGGTTAACAACTCTTGGCATGTCTGGTGTTGATTTCATTGCTCCTGTGATGACCCTAATTGCCTGGTTTTGTACTTTATCCAGCTCTTGCTGTATGGTGTTTGATGCTGAGCACCATGCAGATGATCCATATTCTAAATGTGGGCGTATACTCTGTTGGTAAACATCACCGAGTATTTTCCCACTTGCACCTCACGTGGTTCCACACAGCTTTCTTAGAATAGCCAACTTCACACCTCACTTTTTGGGTTGCCTTATTTATCTGCTGTTTTCAACATAGTTTGTTATTAAATATAATTCCGGGATACGCAGCTTGTATGTCTTCTTTCACAGACTCCTTGTTTATGTAGATGGCTCCTGCTTTTTGTTTTGGAGAGAGAGTGAAAAGTGTAGTACTGCATTTGTCTGTATTGATGCTGATACACCATCTATTTGTCCATGAATTCAGTGCATTCATATTGTAAGTTCAACAATTTGGAGGCCACTGTTGCATACTCCTCTGTGCACACAGTTACTAGTCATCTGCATACATTGCCACTTTGATACCGTGTGGTAGTTCAGTAACTAGGTCATTGATCTAGATTAGAAAAAGTGTTGGAGATAGTACCTGTGGGACGCCCTAGCGCAGTAAGACCTTCTTACTCTTAAGACCATCCAGTTGCACTCTGGCTCTTCTGTTATGCAGGTATGCTTTGACCCATTTGTACATCCTGCTATTTACTCCATAATTTCTCAGTTTCTTCAAAAGCACTTCCTTCCATACCTTCTCAAATGCTTTCTTTAGGTCTATCCATACTGCTAGTACCAGTTTCTTTTCTTGAAACGCATCTTCAATTTCCTGGGAAAGATAGGTTGCCTGATCTTCGGTAGAGTATCACTGTCTAAAGCCTGCTTGCTGTGGGACAAGGATGCTTTCACTTTCCAGGTACCCCTGCGGTCTGAGATTGATTATACGTTCGATTGTTTTACACAAGAAGCTTGTAAGGCTGATTGGTCTATAGCTGGATGCCATTGAACCATCTTTTCCTGGCTTTAGTAATGGTATCATAATTGCTTCTCTCCATGCCAGTGGCACTCCACCCGTGGTCCAGCAAATGTTGTAGATCTGCAATGGTTTTGCTCTAGCTGCAGTTCCCAAGTTCTTAATCATTTTATTGGACACTCCATCACTGCCTGGTGACTTTTTCTTTTTTAATTTGGATATTGCTAGCTCTAGCTCTCTTTGTGTAATGGGTAGTTCTATGACTTCATGTACGGTCTCTTCTTGTCTTGCATTTTGTTGTTTTAAACGGGTCTCTTGTCGCTTCTCTAGGCCAATTTCAATAATATTGTCATTTGCCAAGGAATCTGCAAAGTGATTTGCTGCATGCTTACCTGTTAGGATGTTTCCATCCTTCTTCAGTGTAATTTTGGTGTTCCTTTCTATACCCTCATCATTCAGGTGTTTTACAAGCTTCCACACTTTTCTTGTGTCTCGTTCAAGATTCAATGACTCTGTTTTCTCTTTCCAGCTTCTCCGTCTGGCTTGTAGTTTAGCCCATTGAAATTTGGCTTTAGCATGCTGATAGTTATTGTGGTGTTCCTGGCAAGGGTTATTTTCTGCTTGCTTTCGAGATATGTCCATGTCATTGTGCAGTTGCTTTAGTTCACTACTCCAGTATGGTTTGTAGTGTTTCCGTGCCCCTCAAGGTAATGTTTCATTGGCAGCTTGTATTATTAGTCTACTAAATTCATCAACTATTTTGTTGATGTCTCTGTCTGTAGTTAGATCTTTAGTCTGTACACTGGTGTAGTGTTGATACATTTTCCAGTCTGCCTTTTTGTAATTCCATTTTGAGAGAGTGCTGCTCTCCCTGACGGGGTCATTTTGCACCACTAAAAAGACTGGTCGATGGCCGCTGCCTCCAAGTTGTTTCCCAACAATACGTGTGATATTCCAATCCAGGTCTGGTGAATGGAAAGCAAGATCTGGTGTAGATGTGGTAAGGTATGATCTGGAATAGAATGTTGGTGGATCTTTTGTCTGGTTTAATAGTATAAGCCCATTGTCATCCTGCCAATTTTCAAGTTCTTCACCTCTCTTGTCCATATGTTCATAGCCCCAGCTCTGTGAATGGCCGTTAAAGTCTCCACATACATTTATTCTTTCTTTAATGGAATTGTGTCTAGTACTGGTAGGCGGTCGATCGGACAGTAGTAGTTAAGTAAATGAAAGTTTGTATTTTCTGTCCTGAGGTGCAATATTTGATATTCCGCCCCATCCATATACACTTCAAGCTGACATGCATTGATGTTGTTCTTTACAAGTGTCAATATTCCTCCCTTTTGTCTGCTTTTTCTGTCAGATTGGTAGCACTTGTATCCCCTAATCTGCAAGGCTATGTCGTTGTTTAGATTGGTTTCCTGCAAACAGCATACGCTTACTTGTTCTTCGTGCAGGATATTTTCTAACTCTTTCTTATTACTGTACACATCTCTTTTGCTGTTGATGCCTTCAGCATTCCAGTGCATTATTTTGAGTGGTCTTAGTTTTGATTGGCCAGTAGCTCTATTTTCTCGCCCCCTGACTCCACAGAGCGGTTGAGAAGGGCATTCAGTAATAGTGGTTGGGCCCTTTCGAGGCTGAGGGCTCGGCGCTGCACCTGCCTGAGTGTCCAGTGTCATGTCGATTCGCAGTTATAGACATACTTCCCATTGACGTGAGTGCGTGGCATCATAATTGTTATAGTGCGCCTTTTGCCTGGTTGCCTCTGACTTCAGCAATTAAACTTGCTAGAGCAGACGGTGGTCTTGCTCGGGTGTAAGAAGGCCTGGCCAGTCTTGGTTTTCAGTCCCTGGAGACTGTTAAGCCTCATCACCACGACAAGGAGCTGGCCTTGATGGGGCTCCTCGAAGATGATTGGGATCCTCTGGATCGCTACATTAAGCGCGATGATCTTGGTCTTCCCTCGTCAGATGGAAAGTCTTCGTGACTCCTTTATTTGAAGCTCATCCCTACCATTCGATGAGTTGGTCTATGCGTTCCAGCATCCTCCGGGCATGTCTCTCTTTTGACGTTAGAACCGTGGTGTCATCCATGAATGCTTTTAATAGTGTCATGTGGCATTCATCTCAAAGGTTTGGTCCTTTTACAACTCATTCTGCTGCTTTCAGCATTACTTGCATCGCCATCACGAAGAGTATGGGAGAAACTATACATCCCATATCAATACCGATTTGCAATTCTACTCAATCGGTCGTATATTCCCTGGTAGAGAAACGCTTTATAAAGTCGGAAAAATATACAGTTTGGTCATAGTTGTCACACTCTGAGGCTCATGGTACATTCTAAAAGTCTGCCAAATCATTTGATGTGGAACAGATCCGTATGCGTAGGTTAGATCCTACCATAGTATATCTAGATTTAACTTCTCAGTCTTTGCTCTCTGTATCGCCTCCCATATATTTGTTGCATACACCAAGCATCTAGCCTCCTTTCTGAATTGCAGTATCAACGTACCTATTTCCCATGAAGTACAAGGAAAATCTTTTCGACATTGTAGGGAAAAATATTTTCCATTCGACATTCAGAAGATGGTCAGAACTGTATTCTCTGTGGAGTTCTGCTCCTTCGGTATGTATGTACTCCATTGGTCTTCTTCCACGCATGGTTCACAAGCTGCTTATTCTATGCACTTCTTAGCTGCTGGTTTAGTCGTTAAACATATTTTGTTGTTGAGACAGTAATAAAGACAATGCAGAAGGAGCGGAGAATGATATCAAAAAAAGAATACAAAAAATACTACACCTTCATTACACTAGGTGACTAGGAAACATGGAAATCCAAAGAGATTGGGTGAAATACCAAAATTTTTAAAAATATCGAGTGCAATGTTAATTCAATTCTAACATATTGGCCGTGAAACATGGAGAACAACAAAAACGACATTCACAAAGTTACATACTTTCATTAATGGATGAAAGCGCAGAATAAATGGGTGAAAATGACAGGACAAAATAAGTAATTTAGAACTTTGGAAAGTACCAGACAAGTATAAGCAAACATAAAGATAAAACAAAGACGACAGCGCTTTAAAACGAATTTTAAATTAACGAAAGTCTGTACAACTTCATGTATTCATAGTAATGTAAAGTAAAGTACGAGACTTTAACCGGCGTCTTAGCACGCGAGTTTCCACCCATATGTGCTCGGCCGCCTATCCAGAAATGTTCGGATATTTCTGAATAGTATCGCTTCAAACATCGAAACTCACGATGCGAGGCAACATTCCTCACCTTCCCACGGTAATACCCTGGTACCCATTTCTGCCAACGGCTGGGTCGACCGTGGGGGTATTTTTTTTTCCAACCACGAGTACAATTCACACTGCTCCCAGCGGGAATCGAACACGGGTTGTCCGATTCATATTACATTGTATTCATAGTACTCCAAGTAATCCATTTTTACATATGCGTATTATAGCTCTCCAACTTTCCAGTTCTAATATAATAGGTATTTCTATAAATTTTATTTCCAAAATGGTAATCATCACCATCATCAAATGCCATGCCTGCCTGCGTAGATAATCATGTCTCTCCACAACTTTCGATCTCGACAGTTACTTATCATTTCTGTTTTTGACCTTCTGCCAAGCCATTCTCTTAAGTGGTCTGGTATCTTTTCTCTTTATTTCTCTCTATCTCTTCATCCTTCAATTTTCCCAGTTATCACACTATATTCCAGCTGTTCCATTCTCAATACATGGCCAAAAAAATTATTATCGTTTCTTCCAAATGGTATTCCATGGTATTCTCAACATTCTTCTGCAAAAATTCTAAATTTTCCAGTAGTTTTCTTGTCTGTTGTCCCATTGTCCATGATTGACATCCATATAACAGGGTAATAGGATACTCTTTATACAGAGCTTCGCAGCAGGGGGCAATCTAATCATAAAAAGAAAAAGCCCGTCGAGCAAGTGTTTCAGTCCTTTAGCTTCTGACACTTTCTATAGGTGTATCTTAATCTCCAACGCATAACATTGCACAACTGACCAGGAATAGAGACTGTTTGCATTAGTCTACTAGCTTCAATTATCAATCTATCTTCTTCTTCTTCTACCTTTTAGCTCCCAGTGGAGCATAGGTCTTCAACAAACACTTTCCAAGTCGTTCTGTTTTTTGCAATTCTTTTAAGATCATTCCATGTCTTCCCCATCATCTTCATCTCTGCTTCAATCTGTCTTCTCCAAGAATTCCTTGGTCTTCCTCTTTGTCTTTTCCCTGGGGATTCCAAAAAAGGGCCTGTTGTGTAATACTCTCAGTTGGTTTCCGTAGTGTGTGTCCTATCCATCGCCATCGTCTTCGCTGTATTTCTTTATCCACTGGTATTTGACCGGTACATTTCCATAATTCCACGTTTGTGACTTTGTCCTGCCATTTCCATCCCTTTATTCTGCGCAAGCATCCATTAATGAAAGTCTGTACCTTCGTGATTGTCAATTTTGTTATTCTCCATGTTTCACAGCCATATAATAGAACCGACTTAACATTGGAGTTGAAAATTTGTATTTTTGTATTTAGCCTAATTTCTTTGGATTTCCATATGTTTCCCAGTGCAATGAAAGCTCCTCTTGCTTTTGATATCCTTATTTTGGTATCGTTTTCTGTTCCTCCCTCTTTATCTATATTACTGCCCAGATATATATAAGATTGTACGTCTAGTAGAGGTATTTCTCCTAGTTTTATTTGGTTATTGCCAACTGCATTAATTCTCATAATGTTGGTCTTATCTCTATTAATCTTTAGTCCTAGCTGTTGTGATCTCTCATCTAATATACTCATTTTATCTTGCATCTGTTGGTGGCTGTGTGATAGGAGAGCTATGTCATCAGCAAAGTCTAAATCATCAAGTTGTTTGGTCAGTGACCACTGGATCCCATTTCTGTTGTTTTGAGTTATTTTCATAATCCAATCTATGGCCAGTAGAAAGAGAAATGGAGACAGAAGGCATCCTTGCCTTACTCCTGTTCTTATTTCAAATGCTTCTGTAAGCTGTCCTTCATGCACCACACTACATTTTGTTCCTTCATACATTGTTTTTATCAGGTTAATAAACTTTATGGGGATTCCATAATGACTCAGCAACTTCCAAAGCATTCTTCTGTCTAAACTATCAAATGCCTTTTCGTAATCTATGAATCCAATATAAAGTGGGGATTTTAGTTCTAAACTTTGTTCAACTATTATACGTAGAGTAGTTATTTGATCAGCACATGATCTGTTCTTCCTAAAACCTGCTTGTTCATCTCTCAAGTGTTTCTCTATAGCCTCTTTTAGTCTCTCCAGAATGATTCTGCCTAATATTTTTCCTGGCACTGATAGTAGCATAATTCCCCTATAATTTGTGCACTCCTGTAAACTTCCTTTCTTTGGTAGTTTGATCATATAACCTTCTCTCCAGTCTTTAGGTATTTCTTCCCTCTCCCAAATTTTATCCAATAGATTATGTAACATCTTGGTAGAGGTGATAATATCTGCTTTGATGGCTTCCGAAGGAATTTCATCTGGTCCTGTGGCTTTACCATCTTTTAACAGTTTGATGGCTTTCATTATTTCTTCTTTGCTTGGTTTTCCGCAGTTAACGTGTAATTCTTCTTCTGCTGGTAGTATATCTGGAGGATTATTTGCGCCAGGTCTGTTCAAAAGTTCTTCAAAGTGCTCCTTCCATCTCTCCATTTGTTCCTTTATATTACTAAGCAGATTTCCTTTCTTATCTTTGATAAAGGCGTTGATCTGTTTGTATTTTCCACCTAATTTCTTTGTGCTGTTGTACAGTTCTTTCATATTCCCTTTATTTGCTGCTTCTTCTGCCTCTTTAGCTAATTCATCTATATATTTCCTCTTATCCCTTTTAATGCATCTTCTCACTTCTTTGTTCACCTCTGTGTAAGCTTCCTGTGTCTTGGCTTTATTACTTCTTGTTTTGCTTTTATTTATGTCTGCTTTCTTGTTCTTTCTTTCTTTAATTTTATCCAGGGTCTCTGCTGTCATCCATGCCTTATTCTGGCGTTCTCTTTTCCCCAGTGTTTCTTCGCATGTCTCTTTCCATATATTTTTTACCTGTTTCCAATGATCTTCTATATTTATTGTATTTTCTAGTTGTTGGAGGACTTGGTATTTGTTTGATATTGTGACTGCGAATTTATCTTTAATTCCTTGTTCTTTAAGAAACCCTACATTGAAATACGTTCTGCCCTTATTCGTTGTAGTATACCTTTTTAATTTAATTTTAAGTTTGGCTAACAGAAGATGATGATCAGAAGCTATATCTGCCCCTCTATATACTTTTACATCCTGTAAGGATGACTTAAACTTATTATTAATACATATGTGATCAATTTGATTTTCCGTTCTATGATCTGGTGACACCCATGTAGCTTTGTGTATTCTTTTATGTTGGAATATTGTTCCTCCTAGGCTCATTTGATTAAGGGCGCAGAAATTCACAAATATCTCTCCATTCTCGTTTATATCTCCAAGTCCATGTTTTCCCATAATCTCTTCAAAGCCTCTGTTGTCTGATCCTACCTTAGCATTTAGGTCTCCCATCAAGATTATAATATCCTTGGCTCGTCTTGCATCCATCTGGCATTGTAGCTGTTTATAAAAATCATCTTTAACTGAGTCATCTTTATCGTTGGTTGGTGCATAGCATTGTATAATGTGTAATTTTATTTTGTTTTTGGTTGTTCTAAATGTTGCTCTCACCAGTCTTGGTCCCACTGCCTCCCATTCTATTAGTGTCTTCTGTGCATTCTTTGATAGCATTATAGCTACCCCTTCGCTATGTTGTGCTCCTGGTTCCTGGTGTCCTGATGATAAAATCATCTCCCCTGTATTCAATTTTATTCTCTCCGCTCCCAGCCATCTTGTTTCACACATTCCCAGAATATCTATCTTGTAGTTGTTCATTTCTGCTGCCACTTATGCCGCTTTTCCCTGTTCGTTAAGGGTACGAACATTCCAGGTGCCAATTCTGGATGATTTCCTGGTAGACAAAGGGTAAGTCGGCAACCCGGACTCCTTATGGATTATCAATCTATACCTCATGCATATCAGCGTAATTACATGCGACATGCAGGTGCCAACTAAGATTAGTCAACTTGAAACCAGGAAGTCCAGAACTTATATATAAATAACCCGTACCAAATGTCCCTGATGTTAATAGACCATATGGGTCATAGAGCATTGGAGTGAATATGTTTGCTCCACTACCTATACCGAGTGGAAACTCGTAGCTCTGTGTATTTTGCATGATATTTAAGCGGGTTGAAGATATACTTTGTAATGCCCTGCGACTTTTTTTTACAAAATACATAATGTAAAAGGTTATTTATAGCCTATATAAGATGTAATTTCAATTTGGTAATCACTATTAAATGGAAGGTGCCTGTATTTCATTATTATTCAACATCTTTCGTTTTGTTACAAATATTTATTCTTTTTTAGTCACTATCACTGCATGGTAATGATTGCAATGAACAGAATTTCAGTAATCTTCAAATCTGGAGGTACAACCAAACGTGTCAATTTACCTGATAAAGCACTGATGCAGCGGATGTTTCCACTTATAGCAGTAATTGTGGTCTATCTTGCGGTGTGGACAGCAATGAATCCACCACAAGCTGCGACAGAGAAAACATCAAAAGATTTAAAATTCTTTACCTGTAATATGTCATGGTGGACATATACTATGTTTAGCGGTAAGTAAATGTTAACAAGATAGTTATGGATTGTTAACAAAAATAAATTAATGCTACTGTCTACGTCGTCCCAGGAGAGCAACTTTGTTAAAAGTGGTCATACAATGAGACATATCAATACTATTAACATGTAACCTGTCTAACTTATAATCATCAACATTATCAATTACCATGCCTGCATTCTGGCGTATGTGATCATGTCTGTCACTACCCTCGATCTCTACGCACAGTTATTTACCAAATATCTAATTGATTTCCAACCAAATTATTCTCCTAAACTGTTGGTATCTTCTAATTATTTTAGTTTTCTCTATATTATTTCTTTCAGTTGCCTTTTCAGTTCCAGTGTATTTCAGCTGTTTTCCATTCACGGAAAACAATATGATTGCCTCCTTCTGATGTAATCAACAATCTTTGTTTTTTTTTTTGCTGTTAGCCTCTTTAAGAACATCCTTGCGAATTATTATCCAGGGTATTCTTAATATTCATTTGTAAAGTCTTTCGAACAACAGAAAAAAAAATTCCTTTTCACAAAGCCTGCCAGCGTTAAATGGATTGGGACAAATAGGTTGGCTCTTATCAGCGACACCATGTATACGCCAGAGCCCTGAGCGTATTTAGAAAGAAACATAAATAGCAATTATTGGTTCAGAGGATGAATTCTGAAACCATTACACCAGCCATCAAAGACACCAAACAACCAATACGGATTACAAGCATTCTCCCAACAATAAGTCACGTATACACACAATACGTTTTACCAATCTTCTAAAAGAACAGTACAGGGAAAGTGCATCAACGATTAAGGGCTCTAAATCTGTTGGAGCTATATATCCCACAAAATAGCACACAATGCCACAACTTCAAGTGAATTATTCTCAATATAAAAAATAAGATGATGAACTGAGTACTACTCCACTTTATATTTAAACAAAAACACATTTGTTGACAACGTCACCATAAATTAAAAAAAAACACTATAAAGAACATAAATTAAAGAATTATAAGAACATTAAAGAACTATAAGAAATAACAGAGCTCGATATAAAACCTAGCTTAAGCGAACTGCAGAAACCATCAAACTGTCCTACAACTCTTGTACAATAACATCAGTCAGTGCTTTGACGAGGCTACTATGAACCAAAATTTGAAAAATGCTAGCATTTTTTTTCATCATGGTCATTCTCTACAGAAGTCAAAGCGATAGAAGAGATTGTAACAACTACAGGAAAATACCCTCCTCTGTAGGGTATTGAAAGCCACTTTTATGCATGTATTATTTTAAATAGGGTACTAAAGATAGCCACCTCGTCCGATAGGGAGCGACATGTGCTACAGGTGACACCGGATCGTCATCAAGCTACTGTATGCAAGATACAAAATAAAGAGAGACTAGCAATAGGAACTTGAACATTAGATCAGCATTCCAGGTTGGTAAAATAAAAAACATCAGCCAAGAAATGGAGAGAATGAAATTGAACATCTTGGGACTGTGCGAAATGAGATGGAAAGGGGCAGGATTATTACAACGCGACAGCGGAAATGTAATTTACTCTGGGGGAACCACACACGAAAGAGGTGTAGGCATCATGTTAGATAGAGAAAGAAGCAAAACAGTGAAAGAATTTTGGCCACTATCAGATAGAATTCTGCTAGTAAAATTGAGAGGTAGACCAATGGATATCAACATAATTCGAGCTTATGCACCAACAAGTAATAGCGAAGAAGAAGACATTGGCACCTTTTACACTGAGCTAGAGATGACCATGGAACAGCGTAAATCCCAAGTAATAACTATTATATTAGGGGATTTCAATGCATAGGTAGGAGCAGCTAAAGTGCAAAATGTGACTGGGGGCTATTGGTTATTGGTTATGGAAGGCATCGGTATCACTGCAAACGAATTAAAATCCATAATTGCTCAACCGCCCGTGCCAGCGTAATCATCCGAATTAATATCTCATCTCCCAAACAAAGAAAGGATGCAATTTTCTGTGTTGAAATCAAAATGATGTTCTATTTAGCAAATCTGCGCCGGCGAAGTGGACTGGGGGCATGGCCTTGGAGAGACGAGTGACAGAGGGGATATATTGATAGATTGGGCAAAGACATATGAAATGATGATAGCCAACATAGAACTGGAGTCGTCAGTCGCTGAAAACTGAGGGAATTGCTGAGGAGGGGATCTGAGCACCTATGGACATGTTCGGAGTGCAATGATGATGACCCGCAAATAACTCAATAACTCAATGATGATAGGTAACACCTGGTTCAAACAACACCCTAGGCGACTATGGACATGGCAACGCACAGACAAAAATGTACAGAATCAAATTGATTTTATACTGGTACAGAGAAGATTCAGGAATGGTCTAACATCTGTTAAAACAAGACCAGGAGCAGATTGCAATAGTGAACATGTACCAGCAGTTGAAAAGATAAGAATAAAACTGCGGAAGGCACAGAAATACCCAAGAAATATAACATTAGAACTAGATATACTTAGAGTAGATAAACAGTGGAGTGATAAGTACAGCACGATAGTATAAAATAGATATAATGCTATTGAGAAAATACAGGACATCGAGGATCAGTGGGAAATGCTCAAACAATCGATTCAACAAACATCACAAGAAGTAATACCAGTGACCAAAAGATCCACAAAAAAAGAAATGGACAACAGAAGAAATATTACGACTTATGGATGAAAGAAGAAAACATAAAAAAGAAGAACGGACATACAAATCATTGCACAAAGAGATCCAGAACAAATGCAGAGAAGCAAATAAGGATGGTTAAAACAGAAATGTGAAGAAATGGAAAAATAACAACAGAAAGATTCAAAATTTATGCACAATCTGTTAAATGAATTAACCGGAAGCAAAGAAGTCAAAGTTTCAGGATGTGTTCAATCAAATCAAAGGAAGGAAATATAGTAATAGGACAGGAGAAGACAATAGAAAGATGGACAGAATATATTAGTCAACTCTACGATGATGAAAGACCAGAGTTAAACAATTCAAACAAAGACACAGGATTATGCAGAGTGAAGTGGAGGACACAATTCAACACATGAAAAGAGGCAAAGCTCCAGGTCCCGACAATATAACAATCGAAGAGATAAATGCATTAGGAGAGCTGGGAGTACAAGTCATAACAAAACTACTCAAGGAAATATATAACATTGGACACATACCCGAAGATATACTAAAATCTATCTTTGTAGCCACACCGAAGAAGTCAGGCGCCAATGGTTGCGAAGACCATTGCACTATTAGTCTCATGAGCCATACGACGAAAATATTACTAAGAATCATCATGAGACGTGTAAGAAACAAAATAAAACCAGAAATAAGTGAGGAACAATGTGGATTTGGGAAAAGAAAGGGCACCAATAATGCAATATACATCTTATAACATTGATAGAAAGATCTATAGAGGTAAAGAAAGATCTATATATGTGCTTTATAGACTACACAAAAGCATTTGACAAAGTAAAGCACGTGGAAATAATCAATATGCTGGAGAAATTAAACATTGATGGCAAGGATCTGTTAATCATAAAAAACATGTACTGGCAACAAACAGCAGCCGTACGAATGATCAAACAGGACAATTTCAACTTATAAAACAAGGAGTCAGACCAGGATGTGTTCTGTCACCGGATTTGTTTTCACTTTACAGCGAACATATTATGCGATCAATAGTAGACAACAAAGGAATTGATGTCAACGGTCATAACAAAACTAATTTGTGATATGCGGATGACACAGTCTTAATAGCAGAGACAGAGAATGAACTACAAGAAACGATAGACATAATAGTAAAAGAAAGCATCAATAAAAGTCTCAGTCTGAATAGTAAGAAAACAGAAGTAATGGTCATATCGAAGAAACAATCATCACCAGCATGCAGCACAAAAATAAACAGGACAAATATGAAACTAGTGCACTGCGTCAAATACTTGGGCACATTAATAACATCGGATGGAAGATGCACAACGGAAATAAAAAACAGAATAGCGCAGGCCAAAATAACATTTCAGAAAATGAAAAATATCAAATGCAACAAATCTATGTCAATAGAAATAAGGGAAAATTGAGAAAAAAAAATTGAAAAAATGGTATGGTAAAAGCTATACGTAATTAGTAGACGACACAGATTTGAACGACGTTTCGGTCCAATAGGCCTTCAGCAGGAACAAACAAACAACACGCACGCACAGATATGTAAGTAAATAAAACTAATCCTACATAGCTAATTAGTAACGAAACATCCAAAACAAAATAATCGAAATTGGTATAAGAAAAGAAAAATGACTCCATGTTTCGTGGACCGTGGTCAGAACGGGAAAGAGCGAGAACACAGGTCTAGCTGTAATTATACCCTCTGGTCAGGTGAAGGATTCTAAAAATACATGAGCGTGTACAATGCTGTCTAGGTAACCTCGACTGCAAAGACACTGACAATGTCTAAAAGTATCTAAGGGCCCGTAAATGGATGTATACACACATACAGATGCGTGTATACATATATACCCGTACAAAAAGACATGCACCTACTTATACATATCAACAAACACCTACATATACATACATGTACATATATATGCATACATACCTGCACACACATACAAGCATGTATATATATATATATATATATATATATATATATATATATATATATATATACCCATACATATGTACACACACATGCATGTGCACACCCATATAGGGACAATTATATATGTGTAGAAATGTGCGCATAATGTACATATCACCAGAAGAGTACACACCGGGGTCAGTGTGAACAAAAAACAAAGGAGAAAGAATAGAACAGTAGAATAACAGCTACTCAAAAGGCTGAGAGTTGGGTACAATAAAAAATCATATGAGGGGAAGTAGCACAGAAAAAAGAGGTGTAGGAGAACACCGAAGTGTCTCAATGGGGACTAGAGGAGGTGAGCTATGAATGGCATGGCATAGTAGATAGACTAAAGAGCCAAAATATGGGCAGATGAGAAGGCTATGCAAAAGGGAAGAAGTAACCGAAAGGAAACTATGTGTACGAGTGTGATACATTCATGCCTCGTGGGATCAGCAAGCCATAATGGACTATGAGGCGATTCTCCAAAGCGAATCGGCTGCGGTCGCCAGAGTGACAAAGGACAATACCAGTGATAAGGATGTCGTCTTTGCCCTTGTGATCTGGGGAGTTGAAATGGGAAGACACTGGAGTGCCAGTATTCTGTTGAACATCTCGTAGATGTTCACAAAATCTTTTCGCTAATCGTGTCCCTGACTCGCCAATATAGGTCATGTTGCATCGTTGGCATATGATGGCATAAATGATGTTACTGGACACACATGTGAAGCCATGCTTGATCTCGATCCGACTATCTAGACAGTGTCTTCCAGCCCATGGTAATTAGTCTTCCCGCCCATGGTAATTAGTCTTCCCTCATATGTCAAGGACACTAACCATGCCTTGAGTATCTTCTCTTCCATCTCTCTCTCTCCCGTGATCGCTCATACCGACTTTTCGCCCTTGATATTTACTCTTTCTACACCTCCATTCCTCACTCCGACGGCCTCCTGGCTCTACGGTTCGTTCTTGACCAGAGGCAATACCTCTCTGTTGATGCTACCACTCTTCTCCGCCTTACTGAGCTTGTACTCAACCTCAACACCTTTGAGTTCAATGGTAACTTCTATGACCAAGTTAGTGGAGTAGCTATGGGCACCAAGATGGGCCGTAGCTATGCTTGCCTATTTATGGGTTACCTTGAACACCAAATTCTCAATTCATATAAAGGTCCCCTTCCCATCATATACCTCCGGGACATTGATGACTGCTTCGGACTTACCGATCTACCTGAGGATGACCTCTCCAGGTTTATCGACTACAATGGTAGCTATCACAAAGCTATCAAGACCACATCTTGTATATCCACCTCCTCTGTTACCTTCCTAGATCTTATTGTTTCTTTGGGCACTTATGGTCGCCACACTTAGGTTTTCTATAAACCCACATACGCCCATTGTTATCTTCTCTATACTTCATCACATTCACCTTCTTGTCGTGATTCAATTCCGTTCTCCCAGTTATTGCATCTCCGTCGCATCTGCTAGGATGACCAAGATTTCCTCCTACAGGCTCACCTCATGTTAGGTTTCTTCAGCCGTCGACTTTATCCAGATTCGATCCTCCAGTCTGCCCTCAAGTGAGTCCTTCTTATCTCCCGTCCCGAGGCACTCACTCCTTCCAACAGCCTCCCGCTCCCCTGAGAGAACCATACTCACCCTCACCTAGCACCCTCACAATTTAGCTGCTGTGAAGATACTCAACTGCTACCGTTCCATTCTCCTCTCTGATCCCACTACCCGTCTACTTTTTAGTGATCCCCCCGATGATCGCCTTCAATCGCGACAGGAATTTGGGAGATATTGTGGTTAGGAGCCATCTCCCTCGCTCCGACCATCAACACTTCGGTGCGGCCCCTTGTGGTCGTAACTGTATCACCTGTGCCTATGTGCTCCCTACTGACTCGGTCTTATTCCCTAATGGACGGTTCGGATTCAAGCATGGCTTCACATGTGTGTCCTGTAACATCATTTATGCCATCATATGCCAACGATGCCACATGACGTACATTGGCGAGTCTGGGGCACGATTAGCGAAAAGATTTTGTGAACATCTACGAGATGTTCAACAGAATACTGGCACTCCAGTGTCTTCCCATTTCAACTCCCCAGATCACAAGGGCAAAGACGACACCCACATCATTGGTATTGTCCTTTGTCACTCTGGCGACCGCAGCCGATTCGCTTTGGAGAATCGCCTCATAGTCCATTATGGTTCGTTGACCCCACGAGGCATGAATGTATCACACTCGTACACATAGTTCCCTTTCGATTACTCCTTCCCTATTGCATAGCCTTCTCATCTGCCCATGTTTGGGCTCTTTAGTCTATCTACTATGCCATGCCATTCATAGCTCACCTCCTCTAGTCCCCATTGAGACACTTCGGTGTTCTCCTACACCTTTTTTTCTGTGTTTCTTACCCATCATATGTTTTATTGTACCCCACTCTCAGCCTTTTGAGTAGCTGTTATTCTACTGTTCTATTCTTTCTCCTCTGTTTTTTCACACTGACCCCGGTGTGTACTCTTCTGGTTATATGTACGTTATGCGCACATTTCTACACATATATAATTGTCCCTATATGGGTGTGCACATGCATGTGTGTGTACATATGTATATATATATATATATATATATACATGCTTGTATGTGTGTGCAGGTATGTATGCATATATATGTATATGTATGTATATGTAGGTGTATGTTGATGTGTATAAGTAGGTGCATGTCTGTTTGTACGGGTATATATGTATACACGCTTCTGTGTGTGTGTATACATGCATTTACGGGCCCTTAGATACTTTTAGACATTGTCAGTGACTTTGCAGTCGAGTTTACCTTGACAGCGTTCCCCCGCTCGTGTATTTTTAGAACCCTTCACCTGACCAGAGGGTATAATTACTGCTAGACCTGTGTTCTCGCTCTTTCCCGTTCTGACCACGGTTCACGAAACAGGGAGGTCATTTTTCTTTTCTTATACCAATTTCGATTATTTTGTTTTGGATGTTTCGTTACTAGTTAGCTATGTAGGATTAGTTTTATTTACTTACATATCTGTGCGTGCGTGTTGTTTGTTTGTTCCTGCTGAAGGCCTATTGGGCCGAAACGTCGTTCAAATATGTGTCGTCTACTAATCACGTAAATCTTTTACCATTCCATTTTTACCATTTTTTTCCAATTTTCCCTCACATTCAGCTTTACTGCAGCTTCGCATTTTATGCATTCATTTGCATTTATTTGCATTAACCCCTCAATAGAAATAAGAAAGAGAGTTCATCGGCGCTATTTAGAACCAATTCTGACATATGGAAGCGAATCATGGACAGTAGACAAACAAATGAAAAAAACGATTAGAGGCCACAGAGATGGGATTTCTCAGAAGAATGTTAAAAGTTCCCTGGACAGATAAAAAGACCAATGAGGAAGTTCTCAAGGAAGCCAACACAAAAAGGGAGCTGCTAAAATACATCAGAAAGAAACAATCAATATTTTTTCGGGCACATCATGAGAAGAGGAAAGTTGGAATACTTGGTAACAACAGGCAAAATAAAAGGAAAGAGAGATCGCGAACGACAAAGAGAGAAAATTGGTTTCATGGCATGGAAAACAGTCAACAACAGAACTGATACGATGCACTGTAGATAGAAGATTGTGGTAGGACATGATCGCCTACGCCAACCGGTATGGCACATGATGAATGAACTAATTATAGCTGACATAATATAATCGCAGTATGGCTCCAAGCTAACATTACATTTTCATTGAGATAACTGCACCGAAATACACAGAACTCAGTAATCAACTTTTCCTAACTTTCGTTGATTTCACTAGCGCAAGCGAGTCAACGGAGATCTTCCTCTGCTTCTTTCCTTTTTCATTTGCTTTTTAGCGTTGAGGTGAAATATAATTTGCTGTTCTTTGCTCTTATGTTGGCCTCTGCTGATGTTATTTTTCTAATGTTTCTAATATTCCATCAATCCATTTTTTTGTGGTCGGTCCTTAGGTCTGGTGTTCTCGCAACATTTATTGATGGCTCGTTGTGTTGAGTTTTGATCTTTCTGTTTTTGTCACGTGACCAAATCATTGTATCTGTTGTTTCTTTATCTACTCTATGGTGAGAATTGTTCCTAGCTTTTTTTTTTCTCAGGGTTCTTCATTTCTGATTTTATCTCTCAGGCTGTTTCCTGTCATTCGTCTAACACATGTAATCTCGATATCGTTCTTGCATCTAGGTCCAGGACTGTCATAGGTAACACAGCGTTGTAATAAATACTGCATTGTGAGTGTCCGTTTTGCCTCTAGGGTTATTTCCTTGTTAGACAATTGTGGTTATACCTGTCCGATGATTTGACAAGGTTTGTTGCAACATGAGTCTATTTCAGATGTTTGTGAATAGTCGTTTGCCATTTTGCTTCCTAGATATTTAAATTCATCTGCTTGTTTCATTTGTCTGCCGTCTACCGTTATGTTGATGTTCTGTTTCTCTTTTGCGATATTAATGAACTCTGTTTTGTTGATGTTGATTTTCGTATTGTATTATGTGCCTGTGCTGTTAAATCTAGTCAAGTGTTCTTGTAGATTTTCTATTTCTTTCAATACATAAGTGCCTGATCATCTGCAAATAGAAGCTCGTTAATCCCCTCTGTCTCCTATGGGTTGGCTAACTTACATATGGTAATGGTTATGGAAGGCCCCGGTATCACTGCAAACGAATTAAACTCTATAATTGCTGTACCGCCCGTGCCAGTGGAATCATCAGAATTACTAACTCATCTCCCAAACAAAGAAAGGTAGCTGTCGTCCCCATCATAGCAGTCTCAGCACACTCCAAAAGACATAAGGCAAAACCGCACAGAAAGTGAAAACAGCCAACTGTTCCTTGTCATACGATATCATCATTCATCGTAAACAATTGGAATATCGAAACACGATCAAAACGGATGAAACACACATCTCACGGTGTGCACAGAGCACTTAATTCAGTAGCTCCTGCAACAAACCGGACCTGGAATATGAGGAAACTGTAACAAGGAACACTTTTCATACATAGCCTCCAATGGTTCCTGCCACCTATCCACCATATTTACCGGAATTTCATGACCTCCTGAAAATGACGATCGCCATATATTTTTAATGTATGACGCTTGATGATGTTAGGACTTCGTTTTTGACCCAAATTCCGAGTTAGTCGTCGGATTATCCTCGTCGCACATCAAACAACAGACCGCAAGATCTCCCCGCAATGTGAATTTGTGAAACTATAAACCACATATTGAAATTATAAAATCACATGTCTACCCGGAGGCGAAGGCGCAAATCACAGCACCAGAGCTGAAAGTTGTCAGCGACCCACAGCTGATGTCTTGCGCCAGGATCCGTGAATCAGAACCATCCAGACTCTGCTCCACCTCTCCGAGGTGCCTCTATTACCAGACTAACCTGTCTAGTCTGGCCAAATGAGCAGGGATCGAAGAGGGAAGACAACCTGGTTCTAAAAAATGTCGCGCTGAAGTCGGATGTGCTGTGCCTAAAGGCGCGAATATCACAGGTATACTGCAAGACACAACACAACGCAGACACGCCCACCTAACGTCCTTTCAAGGCTGGATGACGAAGAGGTGTACTCCTTTAGTCATCAGGCGAACGCAGCTAGCATGTCTACCCTAGATCTCACCGTAGCTCTCTTGAATTTAGACAACATCCTTCATGACTAACATGAAACTCATCAGTCACCCCGATGCTGGAAAGTCATGAATAAAGATCCGTCATTCCGCCTTTCATATTCTGCTTACATAAAACTTACATATGTAGTCCATGTATGTAATTAACAAAAACATAAAATGTTTATCTTTGCTCCGGATCTGAGTAGAAACATTTTTTAAAACAATTGAAATCGACTAAAAGCAACACAAAAAATACTGAGACAAATGTTATATGCAGACAACGTTGCTCTGGTTACCCACACGGAAAATAGTACAAGCTCTGTTAGATTGATTCGCTGCATCCTGCAAGATGTTAGAACTCGCCAACCTACAGAAGACAACCTAAACTTTCAAACATCAGCTGTTACAACTTTGGATCCGCATTACTGATGATCTCTATTGCATGTGATGTCCCATGTCATATTCATGTCATAGGTGATTGAATTAGTAATAAGTAATAGGGAACTCTTTGTACAGAGCTTCGCAGTAGGAGGCAATCTGATCATCAGAAGAGGTAAACCCTTGAGCAAGTGTTTCGGCCCTTTAACTTCTTGACATTCTATGGGAGGTGGGCCTGCCTGGGTCATGACTCCCAGGTGTCGACCTCCTGATGCATTACATCTAAGGCTTACACTATATGTCCGGCACAAAATAACTACACTTACTTAGCAACTCGTCTGTTTGCATATAGTCTGACTTACCTTTTTTTTAAATATCTTTAACATTTCTAATGATTTAAAACATTTTATTTAAATAATTCTTGTTTTTGTTTGGTGTTTTTGTTTTGGCCTAAGGGCATGATCTTCCTTCAGTTTTCCAGCCCTGATAAGGATATGAAGGTGTTTTTTTAAATCTTAAAAATTATCATCAGCGAGTACAATGCCTGCTGGCGTAGGTGATCATGTCTCTCCACAACTTTCGATCTCGACAGTTATTTATCATTTCTGTTGTTGACTTTGTTGTCCCGTTGAACCTGTTGCTGCCAAACCATTCTCTTAAGCGGTCTGGTATCTTTTCTCTTTGCTTCCCTCTATCTCTTCGTCCCTCAATTTTCACAGTTGTTACAATATATTCCAGATATTCTCTTCTCATTACATGGCCAACAAATGATGATTGTTTCTTCCTAATATTGGAAATTAGCTCTTTTTTTTTTGCTTTGGCCTCTTTCAGAACGTTTTCATTACTCTTCTTAGCTGTCCATGTTATTCTCAATATTCTTCTGTAAAACCACATTTATACAGACTCCAGTGATTTTCTTGTCTGTTGTCCTATTGTCCATGATTCACATCCATATGTTAAGACTGGCTCTACATAACATTTAAGAAATGTTTTTTTTTTGGGCTTCTATTGTCAGAAATGGATTGCATAGTATCTTCCTCAATTTTTGGAAATCTGCTTTTGCCTGAGCCATTCTGCATTTCACCTCTGTTGTACATATTCCGTCTGAAGTTAACAAAGTTCCCAAATATTAAAATTCATTTACCTGTTTTAATATTGTTCCAATTGTCTTTATTTTGCACTGAGGTGTCTTTTTCTTTTTACTTCTGTCTTTTTGCTATTAAGGCATTCACTATTAGCGGTTAAGACTGTATCATCAGCATACTTTAGATTATTTATATTATGACATCCAATTGTTATTCCAGGCATGCCCTTTATGGATCTTAAAATAATCTCACTATAAATATTAAACAAATCTGGTGACCGCACACAACCTTGTCTAACACCCTGTTTTATTTGTTGAAACATTCCCAATTAGTTTCCAATTCTAATGGCCGCTGTTTGTTGCCAGTACATGTTCTTTATTATTCTTAGATCTTTGCTGTCTACGTTTATGCCTTCTAAAATGTTGATTATTTCTTGGTGCTTTACATTGTCAAATGCTTTGGTATAATCTTTGAAACATAGGTAATGATCTGTATGCACCTCTATGACGCTTTCTACTAAAGATCTTATGTATATGTCATTGTTCGTTCATTTATTTCTAACAAAACCACACTGTTCATCACTAATTTCTGGACTGATTTTGTTTCGCACTCTTCGCATGATGATTCTTAGTAATATCTTAGTCATATGACTCATAAGGCTTATTGTGCGTTGATCATTGCATTCAATTGCACCAGATTTCTTTGGTAGGGCTATGAAGCAGGTCGTCTGGTATATATCTGGTGTTGTAGATATTATTGATTTTTTTTTGTTATTTTCTCTATTCCTAAATCACCCATGGCTTCAATCTCTTCATTAGTTATATTATCTGGTCCAGGAGCGTTTCCTGCTTTCATATTGCGCAAGGCGTCTTCCACTTCTGCTTTGAGAATTTCTGGTCCTTCTCGATTATCCTTAATATTTACTGTTCGTTCATCATTATAAAGATCTTTAATGTATTATGTTCATCGTTCCCTTATGCTTTCTTGTTCAATCAACAGTTCTCCTTCCTTTGATCTTAAACATCCAGTTTTTTATTGTGTTTTTATTCCTGTTAATTCTTCAAATTATTTGTATATAGCTTTGGCATCTCCTGTTGCATTTCAATCTCTTTGCATCTCTCTTTTAGCCATGCTTCTTTTGCTTCATTGCATTTTTTTACAATTTCTTTATTTAATCTCTTATACTCATTTTTATTTTCTTTATTTCTTCTTCTTGTATCCATTAGCTGCAAAATGTCATCTGTCATCCATTTATTTCTTGAATTTGTCCTCACTGGTGGTATGAACTCTTTTGATGTTTGTTGCATTGATTCTTTTAGCATTTCCCTTTGTCCATCAATGCTTTGTATTTTCTCTATTGCATTGTACGGTTCTGAATTATGATTTTATATTTGTCTTGCAACTTCTTGTCTGATTTGAGTAAATCTAAATTTAACTTGATGTTAACTGGGGATCGTTTTGTTGCTTTTAATTTTACTCTAAGCTTTCCCACAACTGGTCATTATTGCAATCTGCCCCTGGTCTAGTTTTCACAAACACCAGACTGTTTCTAAATCTAGTGTTTATCATTATGTAATCAATTTGATTACGTGCGTTGTCTCCTGGGCTTTTCCATGTCCATAGATGGATGTTGCTTAAACCAGGTGTTTTCTATCATCATGTTGTTTGTTCTTGCCCAGTCAATAAGTTTGTCACCTCTTTCATCCCTCTCGCTAAGCCGTAAAGATCAACTACTTCCTAAAGTAAACTCTTTCCTTTCCTACTTTTGCGTCAAGATCCCCTAGAACTATACTGCTTTCATGCAGTTTGCATTCACGAAGTGCCTTATTTAACTCGGCGTAAAATTTATCAATTGTTTCGTCTAGACCAGGGATAGCCAATTAGGTGCCCGCGGGCCACAAGTGTCCCGGGACGTCCTTTTTCTGGCCCGTGGCGGATAAAAAATAAAATCAGGTTGCATTGAGCAAAATGCCCTGGGTAAAATTGATTTAAAATTTGTTACATTAACTTCTACCGTAGAGAAAGCTAACTCAAATATTCCCTAGTAGACCTATGTTTAAAACTCGGAACACTCTAGTAGTTAGTTCAACGTCGACTTCCCGTCATTCCCGGCCCATCCTTTTTTTCCTTTTGATCATCCTGCGACCGACTGAAACAAAGGAAGAAGCCAACGAATAGTTCTTGAGCCGACTCTCGGTTCGGCGAGTTCAAACAGTTTCCGCCAAGAAATACTGTCAGTCACCCGCCTCCTCCTCCCCAACACATTCACCTCACAATTATTTTACTTTCAGTTTATTTCTCTCCAAACCTCTTTTCATCAGTCAAAATTATATATCCGATCTGATCATTCTGATTTTGTCGAGTTACAGTGAACAGTTCCATTTTAACAGGAAACAGTGCTATTGTTGTAATCTGTGTTTTCATTGTCTGTTGCTTCGGTCGTGGTATAATATGAACAATAAACGTCAATTAAATGAAAAAATCAGATTTTTTCATGAGAAATGGGAACATGATTTTTTATTTATCAACAATAAGGATAGCAAACCGCAGTGCCTTGTGTATTTGCAAGTGTTGTCTGTAAATAAAGAGTATAATCTTAAACGGCATTACACACAGCATCACGCCGCTGAATACAAGGACTACATTGATACAATACGTTCTACACTTGTGTGCGATTTGAAGAAAAAGGTTAGTGCTCAGAAATCTGTTTTTACTACATTAACAACAAAACAAACAAGTTCCTTAATTTCATCGTTTGTTGTAAGCGCAGAGATAGCGAAATAAAAAAAATAATTATGTGACGGTGACTTCGTAAAGCGTTGTTTTATTAACATGGCGCGTGCATTTGGGGAAGAAACATGATACCAACAAAGAACTGATCAGAAAAATGTCTGATCCACATTTTAACAGCGTATTGGCCTTTTTAACTGATATCACCCAGCACATGAATGAACTCAACGTGAAGCTACAGGGACGTTCCCAAACAGTCTCAGATTTTATAGGACACCTAGATGGATTTATAAGCAACTAAAAGTTTTTAGATTTACCCTGGCCAAAGAAAACTTCATTCATTTTCCTTCGTGCAAAGAATTGATTGAGGAGCGCAGTGACACTGATTTCAAATTTTTTTCTGTATTAATGTTAGACAAAATATTGGAGCAATTCAATGAACGATTTTCTGACTTCAGTGGTATACGACCAGAACTGGCATTGTTTAACAACCCTATGAAGTGTGACATTTTCCAACAACATGACACTTTTCAGTTGGAGTTATGTAACCTCCAAAGTGACCCCTTTTTCCAATCAAGGATGGAGATAGGAGTTGACTTTTGGAAACTTGTGTCCACAGGAAAAATATCCTGCATTGAGTGATTTCAGTTTGAAAATTACTTCTATGTTCGGAAGCACATATATATGTGAATGCGCGTTTTCAACAATGAAGGCGATTAAATCGTCACAAAGAAACCGACTCACTGATGGCCACCTTCAGGATTTATTACGTATATCATCATCATCTTTACACATTGACTTTGCTGAACTTGTTGCTGCACATGAACGTTCACATTGTTCTCATTAAGGTTTGTTACATGTCAACTTTAAAATGACCTAACTAAAATATGTTTGTTAAACAATATAAATAGCAAATTTTATTCATTTTTATAAATCAACTAGGCATTTTTAACTCTGTTGCAATAAAATGACTTATGTAAGCAAATAATGCCGTTAAATAACACAAATATTACCTTGAAACAAATGCCAAGTTTATTTGTATTGATGTTGTTATGTGCGTGGCCCGCCACACACAAAAATAATAAAAAAAGTGGCCCGCCATTTGAAAGAAATTGGCCATCCATGCCTATATACTCTTAGTCGACTCACCTATTACTTTTAATAGTATAGGCGTTGAAAAGTAGCAGGCTAATGTCATTTCATTAGACAGATGTAACCATCAGGCTCATGTCTAGTTTGGTTCCCTATCAGGTTCTCATGTATTGTTTGCGTACCGAGTTCATAGTTTACTGCTTCCTTCTATTCTTTAACTCATCGCCTGTTAGACTCAAGTATTCAGGGTCTGGTGTTTTACTGATAGGCAGTAGACAACCGATAGAAAAAAAAAATTATTATAGGCCACATAGATGGGGTTTCTCAGAAGCTTGTTGAGATTTTCCTGGACAACTAAACCGCCCAACGAGGAAATTCTCTGAGCGGCCAATACAAAAAGGGAGCTCTGAATAAACAGCTGAAAGAATTAAATGATATTTTTCTTTTTTTTCGGGCACATCATGAAAAAGAAGAAAGTTTGACTACTTGGTTACAACTAGGAAGGAGGGATTGCGTACGACAAAGGGAGAAGATGCTAGGTAGCTTGGTGTTTGGGCATGGAAAACACTCAACAACAGAATTGATAAGTTGCACTGTAGTCAAACCAATCTGGCAGGGCATGATTGCCTACGCCAGCCGGTATAGTACATGATGAACATGGTCTTATCACTGAAATTCTCACATCCATAGGATTCCGTGATCATGCCTTTTTTCTGGATCTTTAACCATATTTTACAGTTAGGACAAGTGTCAACTGCATGGAAGGAGATCTCTACATACGATACTTTGACTCAGAAAAGTGACAAAAACATCTCCCAGAAATACTGATCCATCAGCCTCCTCCCTTGTGTAGGAAAACTCCTGTAGAAGATGATCAATAGAAAGTGTATCTTGTAGATAGAAATCTCTTCGCTTCAACACACCTCTACGATACAACCAAACTGAAGTTCAGATGTTATATCGCACACAAAATATAGAACGTTTCGCTACTAAAAGCTCAGTGATGGTGGTCTCGTTAGTCGAATCGAGACCAACACTACACTCTTTCGACATGAAAAGATCGAGGGGCCGTGGCATGTCGACATTACAAACTGTATTCTCTCGACACTAATAACAATATCACATGTGTCACCGACATTACAGCCTAGTGTGTCGATATCTCCGACATCTTGAACGATCACATCACGACAGTGTTGACTACAAGAATACATTTTTTTCAATTTGTGTCACCGATATTACATGTAGACAGAGACATCACAATCGAGTGTGCTTTGAGGTACATGAACATGTCAACTGTGCTGATCCTACAATCTCTGATGCGTCGACAAACCTGGGCATTTTCTTGTATTGACACTACAAACTTTGTGAGTGTATCAACCTCTGTCATAACGAGTGTGTCAGGTCCGATGGTGTATAGGAGCAGTCCCATGCAGACACCAGTCACATCACTAGCAACATTTTTAGTGACACCTCTCAACAAAAACTTTACATTGCGTACTCCAGAGCCACCAGCTACAAGTTTTTACCACGTCGTGGGCTGACGCCGAATTACAATGTCCCTCTAGTGTGTTTCACATCCCAGTGTTTCAACTACCTCTGTCTGTCATGACAACAACACGATCCATCACATGCTCATCGCCAAAAAAAACTTTGCTGTCAGCAACAATAAAGACAACAGTATCTGTCATGTCAACAACATGTTCACTCAGCCATCACGGTGTTTCGACAACAACACCATAATATTTTTTTACATGTGTCACCAACAGCACATCCCATTGTTTCGACTAGCTCGGTCATTATGGATTCAGCCTTGCTTCTGGACTCATCTGGATATCCAATATTGAAAAGAGTCCAGTTCAACAGCTCTTAAACTATTCATCGTGGAAATAACACTTCTAAGTAGGAAGTCACCTGTGTTACAAATATGTCAGGAAACTACTTCCGAGATAAGCATGAAAATGGAGAATCTGCGGGGGAAATAATCTATGCTGAATTTCTGCTAATGAACACATACAAACGATTTGTGATACCGAATGTTTGTATAAAATATAAGAACATCCTTTGCTGTTGTGTGATAATCGGCAAGAATTATGAGAGAATGTATCTCACTGTTCATTGGGTGGAATTGTTGGTCTTGCTAAATTACTTGTAAAACAAAGGAAAGATAAACTGTCGCGCGCTGCGAATCGATTGTTGTTGTTTTTTTTTTAATTATGATAACTGTATGCCGTCTGTATCTAGTCAAGACAGACATTTTGGCCTACTTATGGACCCTGACTTATTTATTTTTTTTAAAATCTATAATTTTCTTCTAGTACCATTACATGGTATCTCTTTTTTTTAACACTGTGTTTATGTGCAATGAATGACATCAGTCTTGTATAGCTTAATTGTGTGTTCAACATAATGTACGCTTGGTTTGAAAATGACATGTTCACAGATTTAAATATTTAAAAGATCTGATATATTAACTGTGTAACATACAGTGGAAAATAACAGCGGGCATATCACATCACAGAGATAGTTGAAAAAGAACGTTATTGGCAGGTATTGATTTATCATCACGATTGTATCGTTCTGCATCCGAGCTGTGCGTTGTAGATAGTGGTGATACATAATGTATTCGGTTATGTTCGTATTTATATTGCGTGTGTGTGTGATTGTTTTGAAAAAATATATTTGAAACACAAAGCACTGTGATCACAACTGGGTCACATAACATCGACGATGTCCACATATTTCACATTATGCATCATCACTTACATAGAACTTGTTTATATTGCTTATGTGTGCTTCTTTTGAAAAACAAATTATAATTTTTAAAAAAACGCGAAGTGGTCACATATTAGTCACATAACATCAGCGATGTCGGCTTATTTCATATAGGCAACATCACTTACCAAGAAACCACAAGATAATAACTAACATGACGTGGCATTATAGCTTGTTTCATAACTCGTGCCCAACTTTTAAAATCGATAGCATTTTAACCGCTTGTTGTAAGTTGTTCAAAATTTGCATGTAAAGTTATAATGACTAGAACCCAACAGGGAATTAATTTCATTAAAAAAACATTTGGTTATTACTGTTGCTTATTTGATTTATATAAATTTATAACGACCCATTGATGTAATCAAAACTTAATGTTTACAGTATTTTAAGTTAAAAATAGCGAGTAAAAATCCATACACGGTAAAATTGACGTGTTTGCACGCTTTCGCCGTGGTTTTTTTGACACAATTAGACACTTGAGAAATTGTGTGTTCCATTTCCGTTCATTCAGAGGTGTAGACGTGAAATTCGCAAAATGTTGGGTATGAATGAAACTGTTACAATAAGAAAATTAAAAGTTTCGCTGAAAAAGAACAACAGTATTGAAATATCAAAGTCTACATTATGGAGGAATGTGAGAGCTGCAGGCTTTACATTCAGAAAGTATTCCAATGGACGAAACATCATCTGTGAGAAGCCACATATAGTAGTCATGAGAAGCAAGTACTTACGTGAAGTAAAAGAGGTGCGCAAGCAAGGTTATGATATTGTGTACTTGGATGAAACATGGATCAATGCTCACCACACTAACCAAAGGGAATGGCATTCATTAGATGGAAAGATTAAGAGATTAATACCTAGCAGCAAAGGACAGCGCTTGATAATTGCTCATGCAGGTAGTCGACAACATGGACTAATACAGAATGCAGAGCTCATTTTTCTTTCAAAATCCATAGACAATCGGGATTATCACTCTGAGATGAATGGTCACATATTTAGACATTGGATTGAAAATTCTGTTCTCCCATCACTAGATCGACCATCTTGCCTAATAATGGACAATGCAGCGTACCACAACATTGTTGCACTTGAAGATAAAGTCCCGATGTCATCCAGTACAAAAGATGCTATTAAGATATGGCTCACAAAGGAGCACATACAATTTAATAACTTGTTCTTAAAACCTGAATTACTATCTCTAGTAAAGCAAAAACAAAGGACAAAGATTTTTCAAATAGATAAGATTATCCAAGAGCACGGTCATATAAGTTTGAGGCTGCCACCTTACCATGCTCATTTAAATCCAATAGAACTAATCTGGGCAAAATTAAAAGGACAAGTGGCAGATGAAAATACAACATTTAAAATATGCGATGTAAAGACTGGCTAATCTCGCTTTATTAAATATAGACAAAGATTATTGGGCTGAATGTGAAAACCACGTCTTAAAACAGGAAGAGGAATATTGGAAAAATGATGGTTTGTGGAATGTTCAACCCCAAACAGTTATTAATCTTTAGACTCGTCTGTTTCAGAATGAAAGTATATAGCCACCACAATGTTGGCCCCTATATTACCTTAAATTAGTTCAACAAACGGTCCTTTTCAGGATCACCCAACTATGACAATTGGACATACAGGTATACCTTTATATTATCGTCCGTCCTCGAACTGAGAAGACAATAATTCTCCTGGTATTTAGGGGTTCACAATTTACAATTTTGACAAACATCAAAGAAATTCGCCGCTTTAAGAAAACTGCAGCTGCAAGATATTTGTTAAATATACATTTAAAGGGTCTTTTGCATTCTAATAACATTTGGAAAATTTCAACAGTTTTTAACAAACGGTTACTGAACAATAGCGTTTTGAAGTTGGGCAAGTGATTTGAAACGAGCTATAGTTATAGTCTTTTTAATGGCAGTATTTAGGAAGATTTAGCGATACAAGCACATATGTTGTCAGCAGTCGGGTAGTGTTTTACGAATTCAAACATATAGGAAGATAACGTTATATTTTTAACATCAACCTATCACCGATGTCATATTTTTTCATGATCACAACATCAGTCTCATTTGAGGAAGGGATAAACTCCCGACTCGGAAAATCAGCTTCGAGATTTGGGAAACTTAAACATAGAGCATGGGTGAACCAACCACGAACATTCTGACCAAGAGGATCCAATTTATGACAGCTGTGTGCATGGCACACTTTTAAATGGATCAGAAATTTGGATTACCTAGGTCGGGAATGATAACAGATTACACAATGTTTATGTGCGTTGTCTTCGGCAGCTAATAAACATCATATGCCAGAACAAAGTAACAAACTCTAACGTCTTGCAGCGAGCCATACCCCCGTCCATCATGGCATTACTTAGGAATCGGAGACGACGGTAGGTGGGTCACGCGAGAAGAATGGAAACAAAAATGTATTCCCACATAAATTGTATGGAATTTTGTATATTATTTGTATTTGGAAATATTGTATGGAAAGACTTAGAGATGGAACGAGACCATGGAGTAGACCACTGGTAAGATAAAAGGATATTTGCAGAGTTTCTTTGGGTGACTTCTTTATCAGTGAAAGAAAAAACAGGGAAAATCTGGCTGTTGATCATATCACAGGGAGGACAAGAACACAACAACAAAAAATATAAATCTGCACCGCAACATTCAAGGAGGTGGTGATGTGACAATCAGAAGACAAAAGGGGCAGGAGAACGGAGACGAGACCAGACACACACAAAAATGCATCTTGTTCATTCTCCGGTCGACTCTATCCGATATTGGGAGATTCAGCCACGAGCAACACTTTTAAGTAAAATAGAATCCTGCAAATGACACTAGTATGTTACCAAACTACCGACATATCATGATTGTTTGCTACCACCCGTTGACATTTTTGTAAAATAAAATATCAAAAATTTATAAGACTGCTTATGTCGAGATATAACAATTTTATGTGCGCTTATTTATAGCAGCGCAATTGTAACTGTAACGATCGTAAAGAATAGTTTTTGTAGAATCGTAAAGGGATTTTCGTAGGTTTTTAGTTAAGCCAAAATCTAGGGCAAGCACAGCTCCGATTCTACACTAGTTGTAAACACAATCTGTAAATATTTCCTCTATTATAACTCGACAATTATCATCAGCGGTGTGTATGACGAGTCATCATCATCATGTACCACAATCGGTTGGCATAGGCGATTATGTTCTTCCACAATCTTCTATCTACAGTGCATCGTAAGTAGTGAGAGCCGAGGTTTTGTACCAGACTTTTTTAGTTGAACAAAGAGAAAGGAGGAAAGATTTACTCCTATAAGTACAAGAGTTATATAGAGACTGCGCCAAGCTGCGCCAAGCCAGAGTGATGCAATGATATATATATATATATATATATATATATATATATATATATATATATATGTATAGGACATAGAAGAAGTATTGTGGGGTGTTAAGCTCATGAAGGGGGGTAGTTGGGGGATAATTGGTTAATGAGTCATGTAATAGATATCAGTTTTTCCCGCCAAATTCCACAGAGCTAATAGGAGCGAGTGTATGTTGTCCGGCTATAGACCACGCCCACTCCGGAAGCGAAACAACCATATTAGGGACTAGCGATACGTTAGTTATTTCATAGATATATTGTTCATATATACATATAATAGTAATAAAGTAATAGTTATTATATCTACGTGGACGTAAAGGGACCGTATTTAAGATAGATATGGACCATAATCAGTGAGTATTTAATCAGGTATCTCTCGCTGACGACTTGAACGGATAGTCATATTCTCCCAGGCTTTCGTGAGTACGACAAGGATCAATGAACTAATCGTTGCTGCTCTCCCGTGAGACGATTGATTTTTTTTCCCGCGCGAGCAGAACTGCAACAGGTTGTTATGTGAAAAAGGCGCGTAAGTGATTTACTATATTCATTCGACTACCGTTGGTCAGTCAGTCACAAGGTAGCCAGAGTGTTAACACTACTAGATACGTTCTCCACATCTGTAAATCTACCAGCAGAGCCTCATTGATATTATCCTACCAGAGCTGTAAACCTAACACCATATAACAGTGAAACATTCCCGGAGAAGCAAGGAGAAGCAGACTTTAAAACCTCAACAATATAAGAAGACAGGTAAGTTGAAATATCGCGTAAAATACATAACAATGTGTGTATATTATCATAGTTTTATTAGTGGAAATGAATCACGTAACATATAGGAACGTTTTCGGTAAATCTCGTAACGGTAACAGAGCAATGCTGTTACGTAATAGAGTCAACAGTGACGTATCCTTTTCGTTAGAGAAATCTTTAAATTTTTTCCAACCGCCGTTTTTTACAAGCCAGTCTCCGAATAATCCACCAATAAACGTCCCGGCAAAGAAAGCGAACTTCTTTTCCAGAGAAGATATGTCAATGTCATAATCGTAAACGTCTCTGACATGGCTCTTAATTAGCCGATAAGCCAGCGTATAAATAACCACGAGGCGCCCAAAGTTTAAAATTCCATCTGAAACCATATAAACCACAATGGTTGCAAACGAGGCGTAAATATCCTTATCGCCGACTCCTAGGGTTATACCAACGAATAACGAGTCATATCTCTCTGATACCGTATAGACTAGTTTAGCCATTGACTTATAAAACGTGGAAAGCATCTTTTTCGTCTATCATAAGTGTGGATAATAACAACACCTAAGACCACAAAATCGTTCGTGAGTGTAGCCATACACATTTTACAAGCAGAGCTAGTTATTTTCGAATACGTGTAAGAAAAAGTCAGAAGCGCTCGTGCTATGTGAAATCAATCAATAAAACATGTCTGGACATGTTCGGATATACATTACGCGTGAGCTCCACAAATTGAGCGACGTGTTAAGTTTTCGTGACTCTTATAGCCCCAGTCTCGTCGCGTTAGTACAAACACATATTGTAAAAATGGATAGTATGGTTATGATAGTGATATGAACACGATAGGGATAGAGACTCAAAAATGTTTATAAAAGTTTAGATACCGCTCACTGACAAAGATATAATATTTAAAAGTAACGGTAAATGGATGCGTGTTTTAGTTAAGTAATGATAAGTACGTAGATGTTCGTTATGTGTTTTGAGTGGAAAGATTAAAGTACTGATAAGGGAGAGCTATAGAGAGAGAGGGGGGGGGGAAGAGAGAGAAAGAAAGAAAGAAAGAAAAGAAAGAAAGAAAAGAAAGAACAAAGAAATAAAGAAAGAATGAAAAGAAAGAACAAAGAAAGAAATAAAAGAAAGAAAAAAAGAATCGAAGCATGCTGATATAGCAATGGTTGGCGCTTAGAGTGAGTTATAATAGGATCAGGATGATGGGCTTTATAAGATAACCGCTTACTGATAAAAATATAATATCTAAAAGCAAGTGTTAATGGATGCGTGTTTTAGTTAATGAAAATCATGTAGATGTTCGTTATGTGTTTTGAGTGGAAAGATTAAACTACTGATAAGGGAGAGCGATGGATAGAGAGAGAGAGAAAGATAGAAAGAAAGAAAGAAAGCAAGAAAAGAAAGAAAGCATGAAAAGAAAGAAAGCAAGAAAAGAAAGAGTTGAAACGGACTGATATAGCAGTGGTAGACACTGAGAGGCAGTTATAATAAACAAGAGAAAGCGGAGGAAAGAGTCATAACTGTCTATACCGTTTATGATAGTAAGAGTGATGGATGAGTGTTGAGTTGTACGGGGATGGTGTAAGACATGGGAGCTGTACAGCATGGTGTAATACTAAATACACGTGTAAAGACTGCGGGAAAATCTTCAATAGACAAGATAATCTAGATCGTCATAGAGACAGTGTTCATACTAAACAGACATACCAGTGTCCTCTATGTCCATGCGAATGTACCAGACAGGACAATCTAAGAACACATATTAAAAATAAACACCAACTAGCAATATCAACACGTACAAGCTCAGTATCCTCGACAAGACCATCAACTGCATCAGCATCAACCTCCTCCACCTCATCAGTGTCAACCTCCTCCACCTCAGCAGCTTCAAAACCGCGGGTCTGTTCAAAGTCCGGAGCTGCACCAACAAATAAGAGGAAGCGGAATAATGTACAACCGGCTGAGAGACAACACAGCAAGAAGGCGCGGACGGATCTCGAATTAGACAGTTTAGCTAGTTTACCGGCAGATGTTAGACAAGTCTATGTCGACAACTGGTCGGCGATAAGATCACATAGTAATAACAAAAGACATCTGTCAGTGCACACTGTGTTCCACAAACTAAATACATAGCTATCGCCGAACTGGCCAAGTCTTCTCAGTCCCATCTTTAAAAACCAAACACGTAGATTTAAAATAAATTATTCTCACAATTTAATCCTGAGGAATAAAGAGAACAATGACCTTCGGTTGTTCCATAGTAGTATCAATAATAGTTGTCTACTCCAAACGCCAATGGTTATCAATAACAGAGCAGATTTTGATAGGTTCCTTACACAGCTACAAGATAGCGACCCCTTAAATCACGCAAATCATAACAGACCTAGCAGTAAATATACTGTTGAAGCGATTCCGTCTACAACATTCTATATTTTTCATAATGTAGAATATCATATCGGCTGTCTAACAACCGACCTCCCACTACACATTACAAAAAATAAATCCATTTATACATTACAAAATAACATAAGGGGATCACCATATACCGATAATCTCTGTTTCTTTAGATGCATAGCGTTATTTAGGGGTGCTAATCTCAGTAATTTACACACACCCACTCGCGATCTCCTGAAACAGTGGCAAGAAAATCAGGGTTTAGATATAGACAACGAGTTCCCCGGTGTAACGCTAGCTCAAATCCCGTCACTAGAGAAGTGTTTCGATATTAACGTAGACGTCTTCGCTTTTGACAATGACCAAGCCCTGTCCCCAATGTTAAGAGGTAGTACGAATTATAACGACACCTTACGAGTTCTATATTACGAGGAACATTTTATGTATATAGCGGATATAGATAAGGCGGCCCCGGCTTTTTCTTGTCCTAAATGTGGAAAATTGTGGAAAAGCTGTTGGGATATGGATAGACACGAGAAGACATGCACCCTTCATTGGATGTCTCGGCATGCATACAAATTGTTCTGCCTGCATCAGCACCTTTGTGTCTCTCCGTTCTCTCAGTGCTGGTATCCTCCACAATTTCTCCATCTCCAATATTGGTGTTGATTTCATTGCTCCTGTGATGACCCTAAGTGCCTGGTTTTGTACTTTATCCAGTTCTTGCAATGTGGTGTTTGATGCTGAGCACCATGCGGATGATCCATATTCTAAATGTGGGCATATACTCTGTTGGTAAACTTTACTGAGTATTTTCCCACTCGCACCCCATGTGGTTCCACACATCTTTCTTAGAATAGCCAATTTCCTCCTTGCTTTTTGGGTTGCCTTATTTATCTGCTGTTTCCAAGATAGTTTGTTATCAAATGTAACTCCGAGATATGTAGCTTGTATGTCTTCTTTCACAGGCTCATTGTTTATGTAGATGGCTCCAGCTTTTTGTTTTGGGGAGAGTGTGAAAAGTGTAGTACTGCATTTGTCTGTATTGATGCTGATACACCATCTATTTGTCCATGAATTCAGTGCATTCATAGCTCTTTGTAGCAATTTGGAGGCCACTGTTGCATACTCCTCTGTGCACCAAATTACCAAGTCATCTGCATACATTGCCACTTTGATGCCATGTGGTAGTTCAGTAACTAGGTCATTGATGTAGATCAGAAAAAGTGTTGGAGATAGTACCCCTCCCTGTGGAACGCCCTGGCGCAATAAGACCTTTTTACTCTTAAGACCATCCAGTTGCACTCTGGCTCTCCTGTTATGCAGGTATGCTTTGACCCATTTGTACATCCTGTCATTTACTCCATAATTTATCAGTTTCTTCAAAAGCCCTTCCTTCCATACCTTCTCAAATGCTTTCTTTAGGTCTATCCATGCTGCTAGTACCAGTTTTTTTTTCTTGAAACGCATCCTCAATTTCCTGGGAAAGATAGGTTGCCTGATCTTCGGTAGAGTAACACTGTCTAAAACCTGCTTCTTGTGGGACAAGGATGCTTTCACTTTCCAGGTACCACTGCAGTCTGAGATTGATTATACGTTCGATTGTTTTACACAAGAAGCTTGTAAGGCTGATTGGTCTATAGCTGGATGTCGTTGAACCATCTTTTCCTGGCTTTAGTAATGGTATCATAATTGCTTCTCTCCATGCCTGTGGCACTCTACCTGTGATCCAGCAAATGTTGTAGATCTGCAGTAGTTTTGCTTTAGCTGCAGTTCCCAAGTTCTTAATCATTTCATTGGACACTCCATCACTGCCTGGTGACTTTTTCTTTTTTAATTTGGATATTGCCAGCTCTAGCTCTCTTTGTGTAATGGGTATTTCCATGACTTCATGTGTGGTCTCTTCTTGTCTTGCATTTTGTTGTTTTAAACGGGTCTCTTGTCGTTTCACTAGGCTAATTTCAATATTATTGTCATTTGCAAAGGAGTCTGCAAAGTAATTTGCTGCATGTTTACCTGTTAGAATGTTTCCATCCTTCTTCAGTGTAATTTTGGTGTTCCTTTCTATACCCTCATCATTCAGGTGTTTTACAAGCTTCCACACTTTTCTTGTGTGTCGTTCAAGATTCAATGACTCTGTTTTCTCTTTCCAGCTTCTCCGTCTGGCTTGCAGTTTAGCCCGTTGAAATTTGGCTTTAGCATGCTGGTAGTTATTGTGGTGTTCTTGACAAGGGTTATTTTCTGCTTGCTTTCGAGATGTGTCCATGTCATTGTGCAGTTGCTCCTGTTCACTACTCCAGTATGGTTTGTAGTGTTTCCGTGCCCCTCTAGGTATTGTTTCACTGGCAGCTTGTATTATTAGTCTACTGAATTCATCAACTATTTTGTTGATGTCTCTATCTGTATTTATATCTTTAGTCAGTACACTGGTGTAGTGTTGATACATTTTCCAGTCTGCCTTTTTGCAATTCCATCTGGCGAGAGTGCTGCTCTCTCTGATGGCCTTATTTAGTACCACTAAAAAGACTGGTCGGTGCTCGCTGCCTCCAAGTTGTTTCCCAACAATACGTGTGATATTCCAATCCAGGTCTGGTGAATGGAACGCAAGGTCTGGTGTAGATGTGGTATGCCATGATCTGGAGTAGAATATTGGTGGATCTGTTGCCTGGTTTAATAGTATAAGCCCATTGTCATCCTGCCAATTTTCATGCTCTTCATCTCTCTTGTCCATATGTTCATAGCCCCAGCTCTGTGAATGGCTGTTAAAGTCTCCACATACAATTATTCTTTCTTTTAATGTAATTGTGTCTAGTGCTAGTGGGCGGTCACTCGGACAGTAGTAGTTAAGTAGATGAAAGTCTGTATTTCCTGTCCTGAGGTGCCGTATTTGATATTCCGCCCCATCCATATACACTTCAATCTGACATGCATTAATGTTGTTCCTTACAAGTGTCAGTATTCCGCCCTTTTGTCTGTTTTTTTCTGTCAGATCGGTAGCACTGGTATCCCCTAATCTTCAAGGCTATGTCGTTGTTTAGATGGGTTTCCTGCAAACAGCATATGCTTATTTGTTCTTCATTCAGGATATTTTCTAATTCTATCTTTTTACTGTACCCATCTCTTTTGCTGTTGATGCCTTCAGCATTCCAGTGCATGATTTTGAGTGGGGTTATTTTGGATTGGTCAGTAGCTCTATTCTCTCGATCCCTGACTCCACAGAGCGGTTGAGAAGGTCATCCAGTAATAGAGGTTGGGCCCTTTCAAGGCTGAGGGCTCGGCGCTGCACCTGCCTGAGTGTCCATCACAGGGCAAGTGCCATATTGATTTGCTGTTATAGACATACTTCCATTTGCGTTGTGTGCGTGGCATCCTGATTGTTATGCGCCTTTTGGCTGGTTGCCTCCGACTTCAGCACTTGAACTTACTAGAGCAGGCTGTGGTCTTGCTCGGTTGTAGGAAGGCCTGGCCAGTCTTAGTTTTCAGTCCCTGGTGACTGTTAAGCCCCATCCCCACGACAAGGAGCTGGCCTTGATGAGGATAAAGTCTATCAATATCATGGGTGTTTGTGACATGGTCATAAAGACTGCGTGCTTACTCAAGGCCACACTAGTAACCCCAAAAACAAGAAATCTTTGTCCGAGTTTTACGACAAGACCCGGGAAATTCGCTAATATTCAACCAACGACGTTGGAGTTGAAGTGGGTGAGATGTGGGAATGTCAGTGGCAAGAGCTAAAGAAAACCGATAGCACCATTATTCCATTTCTTAAATAAGCCCTCCCCAGATCAAAACCATCGTTTGCCTGGGAAAAATTACCCCTAACCGTCGCGCAGCTTTTGAAATCTGTTAAAGACGAAACGCTGTTTATTCTGGTAGAATGCGATATTCGTGTCCCCGACTCTCTCAAGGAATATTTTAGCGAAATGACACCCATATTTAAAAACGTAGACGTGTGTAGAGACGATATAGGAGAGCTTATGAAGGAATACGCCGTGAAAAATAAATTATTGACGACCCCTACACGTACCCTGATAGGTAGTTATATCGGGAAAAAAATTATTTTGGCCACCCCCTTATTAAAATGGTATTTAGATCATGGTCTGGAGGTAACTAACATCTACCAGGTGATCGAATACCACCCTGTTAGTTGATTCAAGCAATTTGGGGACACCGTATCCGACGCCAGGAGAAAAGGGGATGTAGATGAGTCGCAGTCCATTACTAGTGAGACCATGAAATTCTTAGGGAATTCGGCATACGGGAAAACTCTCACAGATAAAGCGAAACACGCGAACGTAGCGTACTGCAAGGGTGAGGCCGCTTCCAAGCTCATTAACGATCCACTATTTAAACATATGACAGATTTAGGAGTAGGAAATATATTCGAGGTGGAAATGTTAAAAAAGACGACGAGGTGGGACCTTCCGTTACAAATCGGCTTTTGTGTGTATCAATACGCCAAGCTATTGGGGATGTTGCAATTTTATTACGATTTTTTAGACCGTTTCGTAGAGAGATCATACTTTCAACTGTGTGAAATGGACATTGACAGTTTGTATTTGCCGTTATGTAAACCTAGTTTAGCTGACGCTGTTAGACCACCATTACTCGACACTTTTTGTAATGAGTACGATCAGTGGTTCCCCTCAGAGACTTGTAGCGTTCATCGAGAGGAGTTTGTTAGGAGTAAAGGTAAAGTGAAGGTAGATAGTCGAGACTGTGAAAAAACACAATTGTACCATAAACGTACCCCCGGTTTATTTAAGTTAGAGTACGAAGGGGATGAAATGGTATCGTTATGTAGTAAAACATACCACTGTTTTGGAGATTACTCAAAAACTAGTACTAAAGGGCTAGCAAACATCACAATAAACTAGATAAAGATATATTTATCAGGGTTCTCAAGACACAACAGTCACAGGGAGGGAAAAATGTGGGTTTTAAACGATATAAATCGAGTGTCTTTACATATACACAGCACAGAAAGTCTCTTTTATTTCTACATCAAACGCAGTGTGCACAACGAGAATGTGACGACTTTCCCGTTAGGTATATAGAGTATTTATATGTATATAAAGGATACTTCTGTGATAGTTTTATGTACAATGATAATGAACATATGTTTGTGTCGTTGTCACGTTTATATTGTATTAAAAATATATTTTAAAAAAGTATGCTGTTTTTTTTCTTTTGTACATAAATGGCATGTGGTACTGTCTCGTAAGAATAATATGGATACTATCAGTGTCCTTGGTTGTAAACCAGCGTGTAAAACAGAAAAAACGAGTACCAACATCTATGACTTTCACATCTATACAACCCATTATATACGTACACATAAATGACAAATAACACGAGGCATGTTTTGTAATTTATATATATATATATATATATTTTATTGATACAACACAACACCGATACTGCGTATGCAGTACATATAGACACGACATAAAAACACAACATCTAAATGTTTCCTTTTTCTTCTTCTAAGATGACCAGGAACAAGCGTTTTTACTGGGTGAATGTTTTCAATGTTGTCAGTATCGTACACAGGAGCCCTGTAAAAACCATTATTTTTCGAATAAGGATCGTTGCATGTTGATGTAGATACTGGAAGTCTATGATCTGCCGTGGTCGACGGCTCGTTCGAGGGAAGAGGGTGTAGTGTCGCATTAGCCTCGAGACGAGCACACTCGGCCAATAACTCGTCCTGCATAGCCACAATCTGGTCGTTTCTTCTAAGATGACCAGGAGATAGTGCTGGTATTGGCTGAATACTTTCGACGTTATCAGTATCGTAGAAAGGAGCCATGTAAAAGCCAGTATTTATCGAATAAGACTCGTTGCTCGGCGACGTAGATACTGGAAGTCTGTTATCTAGGCTGATCTCCGGTTCGCTCACTGGATGTGTCTCTGGTTTTGTTGCAATGGCTTCGAGACGATCATACTCGGCCAATAACTCGTCCTGCATAGACACGTGCTGTTCAAATTCTGAACGATTCAACGTGATCCCAAACTTGGTGGGATATTTTTAATTCGACGGCCCGAAAAATTTTCGAATATGGATCATAGTCCACCCTCTGTATGAAGACACAGAGGCTACTTTCATCCCCGCAGCCAATGGTTTGACCATTTCACGATCTACTGTAACGTAGACCAACTAGTGGGTACATCGAGAACTGGTGCAGCCGTGGTGTTTGTCAGCATCTTCTTATCTCAGCACTGAACGATGTGTGACTAGAGCTTTCTCAACCACGACTTTTATAACATAGGTCAGATCCGGTTTTTAAAAAGTAAAACACGTGTCTAGACTTGTCTGCGATATTTTTAGTCACTGACGTCATTGTACTAGAAATTTTTAATTTTGCGCCAAAAGTTTTGGTGCGAGTAGGCGATACACGATTCGATCGTTTATGTGTTGTCTGGTGGATGCGGTAAACGGCATTAAGACCCTTTGCATTGATCCCCCTCAAGTTTTAATCAAAAGAAAATACACAGAATACAGTCCACACGCGTTACTGAGCAGGTCTTGTAACTGGCGCGAGTTGTAGATGAGATGTCTGTTCGAATTCCTCTCGATAAAATAGATGATCTCGGTATGTCTGGGAAAAAACCCGAAACTGTCGAAATACTCAAACTGCCCCATAGCGTTATAGTAGAGGGCGACCAACTCGTATCGGTATTGATCACGAAGGCTGCGGTTTTAGTGGGATCGATATAGCGAGGTAACCGATCGCGAGCCACTACGCTAACAATGGACACCGTCTCACAAAAATGTCAGACATAAGTACATCGAGAGATCCTTCGTGTTCATTGTCGTCGTGTTTACGCTGTGTAATCTGTAAGAATCTGTCTCGTTTTAGAGATCTCCAGCACGGAATCCAGTTCTGCGTAAACTAGGACCTGTATAGGGTTAGGCGTGACCGTTGCAAATTTGAGCTCAATGGCGAGGGGCCCTGATTTTGCCAGATCAAATTGTTCGGCGTTCAAAAGACTAGGGCTGAGATCGAATGCAAAAAGAGTGTAGGCGTTCTTGAAGTCGTTATAATCTATTCCGTTACCAGCGTCTGTTCCCACAAGACCCAATGCCAGCATGGAATTGAAGTGGGCGCGAGCGTACTGACCGCGGTCAAATTCGGTAGATAGAGGTTTACCCCAAATACTATGACCGGCGACGGTGACGTTCAAGTAGGTAAGACCAATGTTTTTAAAATTAAAGTGGTTAGTGTCGTAACTTCCGTTAAATGCAGCCGAGTCCAGTAAGCCGAGGACTAGTCGGGTCGGCGTCTGGGTCAGGAAAAGGTTGTCTTGGGAATGAGGTAACATGTCTTTAGGAATGGCAAACGTTTTAATCAAAACTCTCTTCATAGGGTATTGCGCATTGCCTCGTAAGAGAGCCTTTTCGTGAGCCAGCGAGATGGCCGGATTAACTGAGGCTTTCCTCACCAACAAGGCGGCGTAAGTGATGACACTTTATAACCGACAGTTTTGTCGTGAGCAATGATGTTAAAAACGTCCTTTGAGGGAGTCAACCTAATTTTCACGTCAACCATGTTTAGCATGTACCGCACCTGAGCAAAAATATCAGAGTGAAGTCGACCTATCATATCCAGCTCATGGCTACCTCGGGCCAGATTTCGCCGAGTTTTCATACCCACATTCGAATCTCCTTGGGTGTCATCCGCGTGTTTAGGAGTATCGGTGTAGAAGAGTGCGCTCGTGAGATAACCTTTCTTAGATTCCTTGCTATGGTTGAGAGTGGCTTCTAGGTATGCTCGAAAAGGGTAGGTGTTTTCAGAAGCTGAAATCAAAGTATCGTTGAGAGATACGTCGACTTGCGAGATTAGACTGTGGAGATAATAGTTCACGGGGGCAACTTCAGCATCAATTGGTAAATTGTTACCGTTGGACAGCGTAATTTTTGCTCTCATATGCAGATACGTGTTGGAAAAATCGATGTATCCATCCGAATTTCCGCTGATGGAAAATTCTATAGGGGCCCCAGATGCCAGAGATGTCAATGGGGAAACTTCGATAAATTGACCAGAATCAAGAGATGTCTGAGTCGGTGGAACGCTAAACAAATCTAGTCCAGGATGGAAACACTCACAAGACTTGGGATGTACTAACGCCATATCGCTTAACCGAATGTCAGAATAGTTTGTCCTCTTAGACTTCTTGCTCGCTGAATGTGAGTGAGCGCGTCGTTTCGTCGTTTTTATTCTTCTTGCCGGCATCCCAGGTGGAGCTGCTCGTCTTTTCCTTCTTCTACCGCTTCCGGTTTGTTGGACTGTGTCGCCACCGGCCAGATGATCGATGGCTCCCTGAATTAAACGCTGACCGGATTCCTTGGCTCTTTCTTTTAACGACTCTCCAAAGTTTCTTCCCGCCAATGCGTCTTGCGCGACTTGTATTCCCGTACCGACACCTTCTCTGAGTAATGCCTTACCGCCGGTTTTTAGCCACGGTAAAATTGCTCTTCCGATGCCTCCGAAAAAACTACCGATACCGCGCCCTCGCTGACTCCTACCTCCAACAAATACCAGGAGGCCGTGGACGGCTTTATTATACCAACACTCTTCGTATAATTTAGCATTTCGATGAAGCGGCGTGTGTCTCACCATTATTCCAGATCGAAGTGCTTCCGCGCTCTGAAATGTAACGTCAGTACCGACGTTCCGGTTGTAAATGGGATCGCAACTCCCCTGTCGTTAGTTAAAAGAATTTCTAACCTGTCGAAGGAGAACCTGCTCAGGGGGACATAGTGCGGTTTGTCGTAGATGCAAAATATGGATGTGTGGTTTTCTCCAAAATAGGAACTGTCCTCAGTACGAGTACCAGGACATCACCAACCACTCTGGGTGACACGAGATCGCAATAGACGTACACGTTTCTAGTTTGCCTTCCAAATTTATATATTTCTCGCCGTGAAGGGCCACGTTAGCGTCTGTCACGTGGTTCGATAGGAAGCTTAAGATACTTTTCAATTCCTCGCTTATGGTAACCGAGTCTCCTTGTTCAACGACTTTAAAGGTGGTCTTATTTTCATTTCTTTTATTTAATAAATCTCATATTGACGCCGGGTTTTTTTTTCCAATATCAGCTTATTAAAGCATTGATAAAGTTATCCGCTGTTTTGTATAACCCCGGCGCCAGTTCTATTGTTACTGCTGTGTTACCAGAGGTTTCGTAACGGATCCAAATATCGCCGGGTAAGACGTTGAAATAAGTGTTTGGAAATTGTATCTCGACCAACCCGACTTCATAGTTCGCATTAAGTTCGAGAGTTTGAGGGAGTTTGACGAAGAAGTTCCCCGGACTATTTTCAGGATATATTTGTATCGACGCGTTGCTGGGGGCTGTGATGTAAAAACTCATCTTCTCTAACGACGTGTCTCGAGTTTGGGGTTTGGTAGCATGAATCCCAGACAACTACTCAGGAGCGCGATCCAAATCTTTCCGTCCTGACCTTTACCGTTTCCACCCGTCAGATTAAATAATGCCACGCCGATGACGGCATATATAATGATCATTTGGCAGAGAAAAACGATTTCCATTCGCGGGACCAATTTACCGAAAACAGGTCAGAGTGAGGTTCTGCTATCGTGACTGATCCCTTCGTCGTTCTTCTTTTCTTCTTCTTCAACTATCGTGCTCAAAAAGGTTTGCACGTGTTCCTCCCCCTCCATTTCGTCAGTCTCTGAATCTGGATACTTGATCGCTCAAAATCCAACTGTTAAATGATTAGTTGTAACCGTACCACTTGACTAAGTACTCTTTTTTCCCACCAACTTTCCTCTCTTCTAAGATGGTTTCTATTCGATACACCCGTTTATCGCCGACTTTCTGAACCTCTTCTGTATAAAACGACCCTTTCAACTCTTCATCAGAATCATCTTTCACAACGTAGGTTACCGGGTTAGTGTTTTTGTTTACGCGACTGATTGTAAACAGTTCTTCCGTCCAAGGTGGTGTATACCCCTTTTTGAAATTAGCTCTGGCTTGAGCTATCCTAACTCTATCACCTTCTTTATAACGTTTATTGATCGCCACTGAATGCCTATTGTCTTTCCCTGACAGAGACAGTTTATTATACAAAGTATTCCAGACTTGTTCTTGATTGGCCGAGTTTACGCGGACCGGCGCGATTTTAATGCTTCTGTGGTACGAATTATTGTAGTTTCTGAGTAGGGCGGATAACGCATTTACATATCTTAATTTGTTCGTTTTCATAAAAAAATTCCACACTTTTAACGTGCGGTTAAATCGTTCTACGATCGCTGCCTTTATATCCTCGTTCTCCGTAGTGAAGAAATGAACTCCATTTTCCTTGAGAAACTTTAGGAAAGTTCTGTTGACGAATTCGGGTCCTTTGTCCGTTTGAAGATTTATCGGTTTGCGCTCGGCAAATATTTCGCTCACTGCCTCCACTAGATTTTTTGCGGTTTTCGACCGTATCGGAACTGACCAAGCATACTTCGAAACACGTCGATACACTTAACGAGATACGAGTACACATCGCTGTATCTTTTTAATTGTCTCAGATCGATCAGATCAGCCTGGAACTGATGGTTCATACCACCCACGATGATGGGTCGTCTCTTAAATTTTCTAACAACGGGTTTGTGTAGAGTATAAGCATCCTGTCTACTCAGCCATTCTTTAATCTTTGCAGAGCATAGTTTTGTACTGCGTTGTAAATCATACACACCCCCGTAGGCACCCGGTCGTTTCGGATCGTAGTAACGGCTTCTTAACATCTTATCTACTCCTTTGGCTATGTCTCCCAGTTTGATGTCTTAATTTTACTTTTTCTTCTTTTCCCAAGTCTGTACGTGCCCACAACTTCTCTATTAACGATGACTTTCGTTTTCGGTCTAGGCGCGCTTTGCGATGACTGAGGAATTTTTTCGTCGACTTCATCTTTAAGTACCGCGGTTGGTGATGGTGTTGTATTCGAGTCGGGGGATGGTGGTGCCTGTTTAATGTCCTCTACCCATAGAGGTTTGTGTCTGTGCTGATCGAGACGTTTCAGATCCCGTTGCAATGTCTGCTGATACAGTCTGGCTTTGTCGCGTGGGGACATGTCCTCTCTTTCCAGGATTCGTTGCATTTGCGTATCCAGATCTCCCAGGCTGTCTTTTAGTGACTCGGGTGGTGAATACGAAGCTTGCTGGTGATTTGCAGACTCTAGAAGTCGAGGATCGATCAAAATCATTCTCTTGGCCATCGTTCACACGCTCAGGATACCCAGAACTGGTTTAATCAGAGCGCCGATAAAGCCACTCTTTTGCAGAATCTGTTTTCTCTTGTTTACGGTCGTCTTTTTTCGAGCGAGAATCCTCAGGTCGTATTTATGGCGCTGCAATCGTCTCTTCTGAGCCCGCGTGAGCCGAACGTTACCTTTTAACACGTTGTGGCAGCATTCGCACAGAGTTCTTATGAGATCAGGAGACGCTGTTTTCATCACGGCCTTTACAGCTGGTGGTTTAGCCGAGCACAGAAAACGCAACATCTCGCAGTGTCTTTTCACCGACTCGCCCATGTTCCTTACTTTGGGATGTAGACTACCTGATGTTCTTTAGGAAAGATATTTGCGCGCAGCCTTAGATGATCTGGCGTCTCTTGCCGAAGGTCAAATAATAAATACCCGTGTGGAGCCGATGTCGCGTCTTTAAAACTTTCTTGCACGTACGACACTCGACCCGGGTACATTTGTTTGGCCAGATTCGTAATCTGAGATCAGTCTCTCGGGTTTTTAAACAGAACTATGTAATGAATGTTGAGACTTATCGTCCGCTGTTCCATGTTTTTGCTAAAGAGATTCTGTACTATATACACGACGCTTATATTTCAATGATAACTTCCATTGGTAAATAGTTTCGTGACTATCGTCGGTTTCGTTCATCAGACCGTCTATGACCACCAGACGTCTCCTATCTCCTCGCCATTGCTCCATGTCGGGTAGCCCTTCGTTAAACTGAACACCCTTCATCGTATCGTACATCGATTGTCACTCGCCGTAACAGTAGATTATTTCCTCCGGCGCAGTTCTGAGTATTTCTGACACGTGATCGATAAATCTCCTAACAAACACACTTTTTCCGCATCCAGTCGGTCCCGCGACTAGCGCCGTAAACGGATGATTCCAGGTTGGATCCATACCTACAACTGTTCTGGTGTGGATTTATATTGTTATTTTATAACTTACAAACCTTATTTGATAACACGTTCACACGATACGCGTATCGAGACCATAAGTATTGTTATTAATCTATGTCTTATTGTCTGTTAGCCACGTACCGAGACAGACCGCTCATTAGTTTACATAACAACCTGTTGCAGTTCTGCTCGCGCGGGAAAAAAATCAATAGTCTCACGGGAGAGCAGCAACGATTGGTTCATTGATCCATGTCGTAGTCACGAAATCCTGGGAGATTATGGCTATCCGTTCATGTCTTCAGCGAGAGATACCTGATTAAATATCACTGATTATGGTCCATATCTATCTTAAATACGGTCCCTTTACGTCCACGTAGATATAATAACTATTACTTTATTACTATTATATGTATATATGAACAATATATCTATGAAATAACTAACGTATCGCTAGTCCCTAATATGGTTGTTTCGCTTCCGGAGTGGGCGTGGTCTATAGCCGGATAACATACACTCGCTCCTATTAGCTCTGTGGAATTTGGCGGGAAAAACTGATATCTATTACATGACTCATTAACCAATTATCCCCCAACTACCCCCATTCATGAGCTTAACACCCCACAATACTTCTTCTATGTCCTATACATTTATACATATATATCATTGCATCACTCTGGCTAGGCGCAGATTGGAGCAGCTTGGCGCAGTCTCTATATAACTCTTGTACTTATAGGAGTAAATCTTTCCACCTTCCTCCTTCCTCTTTGTTCAACTAAGAAAGTCAGATACAAAACCTTGGCTCTCACTACTATCGTATCAAAACTGTTGTTGACTTTTTTTACCATGCCATGACATCAAGCCATCTAGTATTTTCTCTCTTTGTCGTCCGCGATCTCTCTTTCCTTTTATTTTGCCAGTTGTAACCAAGTATTCCAACTTTTCTCTTCTTTTGATGTGTCCAAAAAATGTTGATTGCTTCTTTCTGATGTTTTTTAAGAGCTCCCTTTTTGTGTTGGCCTCTTTGAGAATTTCCTGATTAGTCTTTTGAGCAGTCCAGGAAACTTTCAACATTCAAGATATTTTTTCATTTCCTGAAATGGTATTTTGGCCTCTGCTATTCTGCTTGTTATTTCTGTGCTGCATATTCCATCTGATGTAATTTTTGTGCCCAAGTATTTGAAACCTTGCACTTGTTTCAGATTTGTGTATGACTGGTAGTTTGTCAATTATAGCATTTCGTTCTTTTAGAAATTGCGGTTGTGTTTATTTTAAATATTACACCTTTAAGTACGCGGCTCGTTTCCTTCTGGATTTCTTGAACAGACAACATGTATACACTTTCCTTGCTTTGTCGTAAGTACGGCGATGCTTGTAAACCCTTTTGGGCGGTGCAGTGGTGAAGGAATAGGCTCTATAATTGGAGCTACGGTTGATATTCATCTCGCAAATCTGTGTCTGTCACAGGCAAACTGCATCCACGTTGAGCATCTATCCTCTTTAAGATCATCCAAATCAGGGATGGCCAATAAGGTGTCCGCGGGCCACAAGTGGTCCGCGACGTCCTTTTTTTGGCCAAAGGTGGATAAAAATTAAAATCAGGTCGCATTGAGCAAAATGTACTGGGTAAAATTGATTAAAAATTGGTTACATTAACTTCTACCGTGGAGAAATCTAACTCAAATATTCCCTAGTAGTTTGTTTAAAATGAAGTATAATTATAGGTGGAAACATCCGAGGTAAATCAAAGAAGAATAATAGTACAAGTAAACCTATGTTTAACACTCGGAACATTCTAGTAGTTAGTTTAACGTCTCATTCCCGTCATTCCCGACCCATCCTTTTTTTCTGTTTGATCATTCTGCGATCGACTGAAACAAAGGAAGAAGCCGACGAATGGTTCTAGAACCGACTTTCGGTTCGGCGAGTTCAAACAGTATCCGCCAAGAAATACTATCTATCTATCTATCTTTCGTTCGCCTGAAGCATTGTCTATATCTGCAATGTCGTTTCCTGTATAAATGTTACTGTCTTTTGTAATTCTTGCAGTGGCCCATATAGTTTTGTCTGTAGTGTTGTATCTATGGGCCAATGGATTTTCCTCAGTCTACTATATTCAGTGCAGTCTTGAAGTATGTGTTCAGCAGTCTGGGGCGCCTGTCCACATGTACAAGTAGTTGAGGTGCCGATCTTGAATTTTGTATACATGTGACTATGGAGTCGATTGTGTCCTGTTCTGAGACGTATAATGATAACTTGTTCATATCTATTCATATTATAAAAGGCATCCTGATTTGGGGCTTGTGGTCCTCTGATTGATTTGATTATCTGTTTCTTATGATGGTATGTAACAGGTGTATCTAGTTGTGTGCCTGTTGAACCTTCCTTTGCCAACTGATCTGCTTTCTCATTTCCTGGTATTCCACAGTGAGATGGGATCCACTGCAGGGCAACCCTGTGGTGCTTGCAGAGTTCAGTCAATAAGGTCTGCAGATGTGGTAATTTTCTGGATTGTAGTGCCTGGAGTACTGATCTTGCATCTGTCAAAAACACTACAGGCTGCGGGCTAAGATTAATGTTCAGCAGTTTTTCTATTGCTAACTTTATTGCTTGTATTTCTGCATCATAATTGTGACAATATTTCCCTGTTGCTATTTTATTCATATCCCTAGTGTTATTTGGGTATTCTATATATGCACCTGCTCCCCCATTTTTTACTGCATTCTGTGCTGATCCATCTGTATACACACGAATCCATAGGTCTTGTGGGTATTCTTCATCCAGGAAACTGAGAGTTATTGTTTTTCGCTGTAGACTATTCTGTTCCTCTTTATCAACTATTCCTTTCACTTCTGTCCGTATTTGAACTGATAATCCAGATTCCTCTGTCCAGGGAGTCTGTTCTGGTATGGGCAGTAGGGGGTTAACAGCTCTTGGCATGTCTGGTGTTTGTCTACTAATACGCTTGGCTTGGTGGATAAAACTGCTTCTCTTAAGTCGTCCCAATGCAAGATTTTGGAATCGGTCCTTCATTGGATGTCTCGGCATGCAAGCAAATTTTTCTGCCTGTATCAGCACCTTTGTGTCCCTCCGTTCTCTCAGTGCTGGTATCCTCCACAATTTCTCCATCTCTAATATTGGTGTTGATTTCATTGCTCCTGTGATGACCCTAAGTGCCTGGTTTTGTACTTTATCCAGTTCTTGAAGTGTGGTGTTTGATGCTGAACACCATGCAGATGATCCATATTCTAAATGTGGGCGTATACTCTGTTGGTAAACTTTACTGAGTATTTTCCCACTCGCACCCCACGTAGTTCCACACAGCTTTCTTAGAATAGCCAATTTTCTCCTTGCTTTTTGGGTTGCCTTATTTATCTGCTGTTTCCAAGATAGTTTGTTATCAAATGTAACTCCGAGATACGTAGCCTGTATGTCTTCTTTCACAGGCTCATTGTTTATATAGATGGCTCCTGCTTTTTGTTTTGGGGAAAGAGTGAAAAGTGTAGTACTGCATTTGTCTGTATTGATGCTGATACACCATCTATTTGTCCATGAATTCAGTGCATTCATAGCTCTTTGTAACAATTTGGAGGCCACTGTTGCATACTCCTCTGTGCACCACATTACCAAGTCATCTGCATACATTGCCACTTTGATACCATGTGGTAGTTCAGTAACTAGGTCATTGATGTAGATCAGAAAAAGTGTTGGAGATAGTACCCCTCCCTGTGGAACGCCCTGGCGCAGTAAGACCTTCTTACTCTTAAGACCATCCAGTTGCACTCTGGCTCTCCTGTTATGCAGGTATGCTTTGACCCATTTGTACATCCTGCCATTTACTCCATAATTTCTCAGTTTCTTCAAAAGCCCTTCCTTCCATACCTTATCAAATGCTTTCTTTAGGTCTATCCATGCTGCTAGTACCAGTTTCTTTTCTTGAAACGCATCCTCAATTTCCTGGGAAAGATAGGTTGCCTGATCTTCGGTAGAGTAACACTGTCTAAAGCCTGCTTGTTGTGGGACAAGGAGATTTTCACTTTCCAGGTACCACTGCAGTCTGAGATTGATTATACGTTCCATTGTTTTACACAAACAGCTTGTAAGGCTGATTGGTCTATAGCTGGATGTCATTGAACCATCTTTTCCTGGCTTTAGTAATGGTATCATAATTGCTTCTCTCCATGCCTGTGGCACTTTACCTGTGATCCAGCAAATGTTGTAGATCTGCAGTAGTTTTGCTTTAGCTGCAGTTCCCAAGTTCTTAATCATTTCATTAGACACTCCATCACTACCTGGTGACTTTTTCATTTTTAATTTGGATATTGCCAGCTCTAGCTCTCTTTGTGTAATGGGTATTTCCATGACTTCATGTGCAGTCTCTTCTTGTCTTGCATTTTGTTGTTTTAGACGGGTCTCTTGACGTTTCTCTAGGCTAATTTCAATATTGTTTCATTTGCAAAGGAGTCTGCAAAGTGATTTGCTGCATGTTTACCTGTTAGAATGTTTCCATCCTTCTTCAGTGTAATTTTTGTGTTCCCTTCTGTACCCTCATCATTCAGCTGTTTTACAAGCTTCCACACTTTTCTTGTGTCTCGTTCTAGATTCATGTACTCTGTTTTCTCTTTCCAACTTCTCCGTCTGGCTTGTAGTTTAGCCCATTGAAATTTGGCTTTAGCATGCTGATAGTTATTGTGGTGTTCCTGGCAGGGGTTATTTTCTGCTTGTTTTCGAGATGTTTCCATGTCATTGTGCAGTTGCTCTAGTTCACTATTCCAGTATGGTTTGTAGTGTTTCCGTGCCCCTCTGGGTATTGTTTCACTGGCAGCTTGTATTATTAGTCTACTGAATTCATCAACTATTTTGTTGATGTCTCTGTCTGTATTTAGATCTTTAGTCAGTACACTGGTGTAATGTTGATACATTTTCCAGTCTGCCTTTTTGCAATTCCATCTGGCGAGAGTGCTGCTCTCTCTGATGGCCTTATTTAGTACCACTAAAAAGACTGGTCGGTGCTCGCTGCCTCCAAGGTCAAATAATAAATACCCGTGTGGAGCCGATGTCGCGTCTTTAAAACTTTCTTGCACGTACGACACTCGACCCGGGTACATTTGTTTGGCCAGATTCGTAATCTGAGATCAGTCTCTCGGGTTTTTAAACAGAACTATGTAATGAATGTTGAGACTTATCGTCCGCTGTTCCATGTTTTTGCTAAAGAGATTCTGTACTATATACACGACGCTTATATTTCAATGATAACTTCCATTGGTAAATAGTTTCGTGACTATCGTCGGTTTCGTTCATCAGACCGTCTATGACCACCAGACGTCTCCTATCTCCTCGCCATTGCTCCATGTCGGGTAGCCCTTTGTTAAACTGAACACCCTTCATCGTATCGTACATCGATTGTCACTCGCCGTAACAGTAGATTATTTCCTCCGGCGCAGTTCTGAGTATTTCTGACACGTGATCGATAAATCTCCTAACAAACACACTTTTTCCGCATCCAGTCGGTCCCGCGACTAGCGCCGTAAACGGATGATTCCAGGTTGGATCCATACCTACAACTGTTCTGGTGTGGATTTATATTGTTATTTTATAACTTACAAACCTTATTTGATAACACGTTCACACGATACGCGTATCGAGACCATAAGTATTGTTATTAATCTATGTCTTATTGTCTGTTAGCCACGTACCGAGACAGACCGCTCATTAGTTTACATAACAACCTGTTGCAGTTCTGCTCGCGCGGGAAAAAAATCAATAGTCTCACGGGAGAGCAGCAACGATTGGTTCATTGATCCATGTCGTAGTCACGAAATCCTGGGAGATTATGGCTATCCGTTCATGTCTTCAGCGAGAGATACCTGATTAAATATCACTGATTATGGTCCATATCTATCTTAAATACGGTCCCTTTACGTCCACGTAGATATAATAACTATTACTTTATTACTATTATATGTATATATGAACAATATATCTATGAAATAACTAACGTATCGCTAGTCCCTAATATGGTTGTTTCGCTTCCGGAGTGGGCGTGGTCTATAGCCGGATAACATACACTCGCTCCTATTAGCTCTGTGGAATTTGGCGGGAAAAACTGATATCTATTACATGACTCATTAACCAATTATCCCCCAACTACCCCCATTCATGAGCTTAACACCCCACAATACTTCTTCTATGTCCTATACATTTATACATATATATCATTGCATCACTCTGGCTAGGCGCAGATTGGAGCAGCTTGGCGCAGTCTCTATATAACTCTTGTACTTATAGGAGTAAATCTTTCCACCTTCCTCCTTCCTCTTTGTTCAACTAAGAAAGTCAGATACAAAACCTTGGCTCTCACTACTATCGTATCAAAACTGTTGTTGACTTTTTTTACCATGCCATGACATCAAGCCATCTAGTATTTTCTCTCTTTGTCGTCCGCGATCTCTCTTTCCTTTTATTTTGCCAGTTGTAACCAAGTATTCCAACTTTTCTCTTCTTTTGATGTGTCCAAAAAATGTTGATTGCTTCTTTCTGATGTTTTTTAAGAGCTCCCTTTTTGTGTTGGCCTCTTTGAGAATTTCCTGATTAGTCTTTTGAGCAGTCCAGGAAACTTTCAACATTCAAGATATTTTTTCATTTCCTGAAATGGTATTTTGGCCTCTGCTATTCTGCTTGTTATTTCTGTGCTGCATATTCCATCTGATGTAATTTTTGTGCCCAAGTATTTGAAACCTTGCACTTGTTTCAGATTTGTGTATGACTGGTAGTTTGTCAATTATAGCATTTCGTTCTTTTAGAAATTGCGGTTGTGTTTATTTTAAATATTACACCTTTAAGTACGCGGCTCGTTTCCTTCTGGATTTCTTGAACAGACAACATGTATACACTTTCCTTGCTTTGTCGTAAGTACGGCGATGCTTGTAAACCCTTTTGGGCGGTGCAGTGGTGAAGGAATAGGCTCTATAATTGGAGCTACGGTTGATATTCATCTCGCAAATCTGTGTCTGTCACAGGCAAACTGCATCCACGTTGAGCATCTATCCTCTTTAAGATCATCCAAATCAGGGATGGCCAATAAGGTGTCCGCGGGCCACAAGTGGTCCGCGACGTCCTTTTTTTGGCCAAAGGTGGATAAAAATTAAAATCAGGTCGCATTGAGCAAAATGTACTGGGTAAAATTGATTAAAAATTGGTTACATTAACTTCTACCGTGGAGAAATCTAACTCAAATATTCCCTAGTAGTTTGTTTAAAATGAAGTATAATTATAGGTGGAAACATCCGAGGTAAATCAAAGAAGAATAATAGTACAAGTAAACCTATGTTTAACACTCGGAACATTCTAGTAGTTAGTTTAACGTCTCATTCCCGTCATTCCCGACCCATCCTTTTTTTCTGTTTGATCATTCTGCGATCGACTGAAACAAAGGAAGAAGCCGACGAATGGTTCTAGAACCGACTTTCGGTTCGGCGAGTTCAAACAGTATCCGCCAAGAAATACTATCTATCTATCTATCTTTCGTTCGCCTGAAGCATTGTCTATATCTGCAATGTCGTTTCCTGTATAAATGTTACTGTCTTTTGTAATTCTTGCAGTGGCCCATATAGTTTTGTCTGTAGTGTTGTATCTATGGGCCAATGGATTTTCCTCAGTCTACTATATTCAGTGCAGTCTTGAAGTATGTGTTCAGCAGTCTGGGGCGCCTGTCCACATGTACAAGTAGTTGAGGTGCCGATCTTGAATTTTGTATACATGTGACTATGGAGTCGATTGTGTCCTGTTCTGAGACGTATAATGATAACTTGTTCATATCTATTCATATTATAAAAGGCATCCTGATTTGGGGCTTGTGGTCCTCTGATTGATTTGATTATCTGTTTCTTATGATGGTATGTAACAGGTGTATCTAGTTGTGTGCCTGTTGAACCTTCCTTTGCCAACTGATCTGCTTTCTCATTTCCTGGTATTCCACAGTGAGATGGGATCCACTGCAGGGCAACCCTGTGGTGCTTGCAGAGTTCAGTCAATAAGGTCTGCAGATGTGGTAATTTTCTGGATTGTAGTGCCTGGAGTACTGATCTTGCATCTGTCAAAAACACTACAGGCTGCGGGCTAAGATTAATGTTCAGCAGTTTTTCTATTGCTAACTTTATTGCTTGTATTTCTGCATCATAATTGTGACAATATTTCCCTGTTGCTATTTTATTCATATCCCTAGTGTTATTTGGGTATTCTATATATGCACCTGCTCCCCCATTTTTTACTGCATTCTGTGCTGATCCATCTGTATACACACGAATCCATAGGTCTTGTGGGTATTCTTCATCCAGGAAACTGAGAGTTATTGTTTTTCGCTGTAGACTATTCTGTTCCTCTTTATCAACTATTCCTTTCACTTCTGTCCGTATTTGAACTGATAATCCAGATTCCTCTGTCCAGGGAGTCTGTTCTGGTATGGGCAGTAGGGGGTTAACAGCTCTTGGCATGTCTGGTGTTTGTCTACTAATACGCTTGGCTTGGTGGATAAAACTGCTTCTCTTAAGTCGTCCCAATGCAAGATTTTGGAATCGGTCCTTCATTGGATGTCTCGGCATGCAAGCAAATTTTTCTGCCTGTATCAGCACCTTTGTGTCCCTCCGTTCTCTCAGTGCTGGTATCCTCCACAATTTCTCCATCTCTAATATTGGTGTTGATTTCATTGCTCCTGTGATGACCCTAAGTGCCTGGTTTTGTACTTTATCCAGTTCTTGAAGTGTGGTGTTTGATGCTGAACACCATGCAGATGATCCATATTCTAAATGTGGGCGTATACTCTGTTGGTAAACTTTACTGAGTATTTTCCCACTCGCACCCCACGTAGTTCCACACAGCTTTCTTAGAATAGCCAATTTTCTCCTTGCTTTTTGGGTTGCCTTATTTATCTGCTGTTTCCAAGATAGTTTGTTATCAAATGTAACTCCGAGATACGTAGCCTGTATGTCTTCTTTCACAGGCTCATTGTTTATATAGATGGCTCCTGCTTTTTGTTTTGGGGAAAGAGTGAAAAGTGTAGTACTGCATTTGTCTGTATTGATGCTGATACACCATCTATTTGTCCATGAATTCAGTGCATTCATAGCTCTTTGTAACAATTTGGAGGCCACTGTTGCATACTCCTCTGTGCACCACATTACCAAGTCATCTGCATACATTGCCACTTTGATACCATGTGGTAGTTCAGTAACTAGGTCATTGATGTAGATCAGAAAAAGTGTTGGAGATAGTACCCCTCCCTGTGGAACGCCCTGGCGCAGTAAGACCTTCTTACTCTTAAGACCATCCAGTTGCACTCTGGCTCTCCTGTTATGCAGGTATGCTTTGACCCATTTGTACATCCTGCCATTTACTCCATAATTTCTCAGTTTCTTCAAAAGCCCTTCCTTCCATACCTTATCAAATGCTTTCTTTAGGTCTATCCATGCTGCTAGTACCAGTTTCTTTTCTTGAAACGCATCCTCAATTTCCTGGGAAAGATAGGTTGCCTGATCTTCGGTAGAGTAACACTGTCTAAAGCCTGCTTGTTGTGGGACAAGGAGATTTTCACTTTCCAGGTACCACTGCAGTCTGAGATTGATTATACGTTCCATTGTTTTACACAAACAGCTTGTAAGGCTGATTGGTCTATAGCTGGATGTCATTGAACCATCTTTTCCTGGCTTTAGTAATGGTATCATAATTGCTTCTCTCCATGCCTGTGGCACTTTACCTGTGATCCAGCAAATGTTGTAGATCTGCAGTAGTTTTGCTTTAGCTGCAGTTCCCAAGTTCTTAATCATTTCATTAGACACTCCATCACTACCTGGTGACTTTTTCATTTTTAATTTGGATATTGCCAGCTCTAGCTCTCTTTGTGTAATGGGTATTTCCATGACTTCATGTGCAGTCTCTTCTTGTCTTGCATTTTGTTGTTTTAGACGGGTCTCTTGACGTTTCTCTAGGCTAATTTCAATATTGTTTCATTTGCAAAGGAGTCTGCAAAGTGATTTGCTGCATGTTTACCTGTTAGAATGTTTCCATCCTTCTTCAGTGTAATTTTTGTGTTCCCTTCTGTACCCTCATCATTCAGCTGTTTTACAAGCTTCCACACTTTTCTTGTGTCTCGTTCTAGATTCATGTACTCTGTTTTCTCTTTCCAACTTCTCCGTCTGGCTTGTAGTTTAGCCCATTGAAATTTGGCTTTAGCATGCTGATAGTTATTGTGGTGTTCCTGGCAGGGGTTATTTTCTGCTTGTTTTCGAGATGTTTCCATGTCATTGTGCAGTTGCTCTAGTTCACTATTCCAGTATGGTTTGTAGTGTTTCCGTGCCCCTCTGGGTATTGTTTCACTGGCAGCTTGTATTATTAGTCTACTGAATTCATCAACTATTTTGTTGATGTCTCTGTCTGTATTTAGATCTTTAGTCAGTACACTGGTGTAATGTTGATACATTTTCCAGTCTGCCTTTTTGCAATTCCATCTGGCGAGAGTGCTGCTCTCTCTGATGGCCTTATTTAGTACCACTAAAAAGACTGGTCGGTGCTCGCTGCCTCCAAGGTCAAATAATAAATACCCGTGTGGAGCCGATGTCGCGTCTTTAAAACTTTCTTGCACGTACGACACTCGACCCGGGTACATTTGTTTGGCCAGATTCGTAATCTGAGATCAGTCTCTCGGGTTTTTAAACAGAACTATGTAATGAATGTTGAGACTTATCGTCCGCTGTTCCATGTTTTTGCTAAAGAGATTCTGTACTATATACACGACGCTTATATTTCAATGATAACTTCCATTGGTAAATAGTTTCGTGACTATCGTCGGTTTCGTTCATCAGACCGTCTATGACCACCAGACGTCTCCTATCTCCTCGCCATTGCTCCATGTCGGGTAGCCCTTTGTTAAACTGAACACCCTTCATCGTATCGTACATCGATTGTCACTCGCCGTAACAGTAGATTATTTCCTCCGGCGCAGTTCTGAGTATTTCTGACACGTGATCGATAAATCTCCTAACAAACACACTTTTTCCGCATCCAGTCGGTCCCGCGACTAGCGCCGTAAACGGATGATTCCAGGTTGGATCCATACCTACAACTGTTCTGGTGTGGATTTATATTGTTATTTTATAACTTACAAACCTTATTTGATAACACGTTCACACGATACGCGTATCGAGACCATAAGTATTGTTATTAATCTATGTCTTATTGTCTGTTAGCCACGTACCGAGACAGACCGCTCATTAGTTTACATAACAACCTGTTGCAGTTCTGCTCGCGCGGGAAAAAAATCAATAGTCTCACGGGAGAGCAGCAACGATTGGTTCATTGATCCATGTCGTAGTCACGAAATCCTGGGAGATTATGGCTATCCGTTCATGTCTTCAGCGAGAGATACCTGATTAAATATCACTGATTATGGTCCATATCTATCTTAAATACGGTCCCTTTACGTCCACGTAGATATAATAACTATTACTTTATTACTATTATATGTATATATGAACAATATATCTATGAAATAACTAACGTATCGCTAGTCCCTAATATGGTTGTTTCGCTTCCGGAGTGGGCGTGGTCTATAGCCGGATAACATACACTCGCTCCTATTAGCTCTGTGGAATTTGGCGGGAAAAACTGATATCTATTACATGACTCATTAACCAATTATCCCCAACTACCCCCATTCATGAGCTTAACACCCCACAATACTTCTTCTATGTCCTATACATTTATACATATATATCATTGCATCACTCTGGCTAGGCGCAGATTGGAGCAGCTTGGCGCAGTCTCTATATAACTCTTGTACTTATAGGAGTAAATCTTTCCACCTTCCTCCTTCCTCTTTGTTCAACTAAGAAAGTCAGATACAAAACCTTGGCTCTCACTACTATCGTATCAAAACTGTTGTTGACTTTTTTTACCATGCCATGACATCAAGCCATCTAGTATTTTCTCTCTTTGTCGTCCGCGATCTCTCTTTCCTTTTATTTTGCCAGTTGTAACCAAGTATTCCAACTTTTCTCTTCTTTTGATGTGTCCAAAAAATGTTGATTGCTTCTTTCTGATGTTTTTTAAGAGCTCCCTTTTTGTGTTGGCCTCTTTGAGAATTTCCTGATTAGTCTTTTGAGCAGTCCAGGAAACTTTCAACATTCAAGATATTTTTTCATTTCCTGAAATGGTATTTTGGCCTCTGCTATTCTGCTTGTTATTTCTGTGCTGCATATTCCATCTGATGTAATTTTTGTGCCCAAGTATTTGAAACCTTGCACTTGTTTCAGATTTGTGTATGACTGGTAGTTTGTCAATTATAGCATTTCGTTCTTTTAGAAATTGCGGTTGTGTTTATTTTAAATATTACACCTTTAAGTACGCGGCTCGTTTCCTTCTGGATTTCTTGAACAGACAACATGTATACACTTTCCTTGCTTTGTCGTAAGTACGGCGATGCTTGTAAACCCTTTTGGGCGGTGCAGTGGTGAAGGAATAGGCTCTATAATTGGAGCTACGGTTGATATTCATCTCGCAAATCTGTGTCTGTCACAGGCAAACTGCATCCACGTTGAGCATCTATCCTCTTTAAGATCATCCAAATCAGGGATGGCCAATAAGGTGTCCGCGGGCCACAAGTGGTCCGCGACGTCCTTTTTTTGGCCAAAGGTGGATAAAAATTAAAATCAGGTCGCATTGAGCAAAATGTACTGGGTAAAATTGATTAAAAATTGGTTACATTAACTTCTACCGTGGAGAAATCTAACTCAAATATTCCCTAGTAGTTTGTTTAAAATGAAGTATAATTATAGGTGGAAACATCCGAGGTAAATCAAAGAAGAATAATAGTACAAGTAAACCTATGTTTAACACTCGGAACATTCTAGTAGTTAGTTTAACGTCTCATTCCCGTCATTCCCGACCCATCCTTTTTTTCTGTTTGATCATTCTGCGATCGACTGAAACAAAGGAAGAAGCCGACGAATGGTTCTAGAACCGACTTTCGGTTCGGCGAGTTCAAACAGTATCCGCCAAGAAATACTGTCAGTCATCCACCTCCTCCTCGCTAACATATTCACCCCACAAATATTTTACTTTCAGTTTTTTTCTCTCCGATCCTCTTTTCATCACTCAAAATTATATATCCGATATCCGATCTGGTTATTCTGATTTTATGGGCCAAATAACTTAGTTTTTTTTATATATAGGGCAATCGAATCGCTTAAACAGACAGCTAGCTGACTTCATGAGAAAATCTGGAATCCTATTCTGATTGATTCTTGATCGCAGGGGGAGAGTTTCTGATTTTTTCAAGTTACAGTGAACAGTTCCATTTTTAACAAGAAACAGTGCTATTGTTGTAATCTGTGTTTTCATTGTCTGTTGCTTCGGTCGTGGTATAATATGAGCAATAAGCGTCACTTAAATGAAAAAAACATAGACAGCAAAGATCTAAGAATAATAAATAACATGTACTGGCAACAAACAGCGGCCATAAGAACTGGAAACAAATTGGGAATGTTTCAACAAATAAAACAGGGTGTTAGACAAGGTTGTGTGCTGTCACCAGATTTGTTTAATATATATAGTGATATTATTTTAAGATCCATAAGGGGCATGCCTGGAATAACAATTGGAGGTCATAATATACATAATCTAAGGTATGCTGATGATACAGTCTTAATCGTTAAGAGTGAAAATGAGTTACGAGAAATGTTGGATATTATAGTGAAAGAAAGCAAAAAAAAGGCCTCAGCCTTAATAGCAAAAAGACAGAGGTAATGGTAACAACAAAGAAAAAGACATGACCTCAGTGCAAAATAAAGACAAGTGGAACAATATTAAAACAGGTAAATGAATTTAAATATTTGGGAACTTTGTTAACCTCAGACGGAAGATGTACAAAAGAGGTGAGATGCAGAATGGCTCAGGCAAAAGCAGCTTTCCAAAAAATGAGGAAAATACTATGCAATCCATTTTTTGACAATAGAAACAAGAAAAAGAGTTCTTAAATGTTACGTAGAGCCAGTCTTAACATATGGACAATAGGACAACAGACAAGAAAATCACTGGAGTCTGTAGAAATGTGATTTTACAGAAGAATGTTGAGAATACCATGGACAGCTAAGAAGAGTAATGAAGAGGTTATGAGAAAGGTCAAAGCAAAAAGAGAGCTAATTTCCAATGTTAGGAAGAGACAATCATCATTTTTTGGCCATGTAATGAGAAGAGAACAACTTGAATATATTGTAACAACTGGAAAAATTGAGGGACGAATAGATATAGGGAAGCAAAGAGAAAAATTAACAGACAGCTTAAGAGAATGGCTTGGCAGAAGGTCGACAACAGAAATGAAGCTGCCGAGATCGAAAGTTGTGGAGAGACATGATCACCTACGCCACTAGGCCCGGTACTTGATGATGATGAAATGAAAAAAAATCAGATTTTTTCGTGAGAAATGGGAACATGATTTTTTTTTTTTTATCAACAATAAGGATAGCAAACCTCAGTGCCTTGTGTATTTGCAAGTGTTGTCTGTAAATAAAGAGTATAATCTTAAACGACATTACAAACAGCACCACGCCGCTAAATACAAGGACTACATTGACACAATACGTTCTACACTTGTGTGCGATTTGAAGAAAAAGGTTAGTGCTCAGAAATCTGTTTTTACTACATTAACAACAATACAAACAAGTACCTTAATGGCATCGTTTGTTGTAAGCGCAGAGATATCGAAATTTAAAAAAATCATTATGTGACGGTGACTTCGGAAAGCGTTGTTCTATTAACATGGCGCGTGTATTTGGGGAGGAAAAAATTGCCAGTCATTTTGAGGGCGTTCCACTATCAAAACAGACAGTCACTAGAAGGGCTGAGGAAATAAGTTCTCAAATATCTAGTAAATTAAAGAGTGTCGTTACAAATTCCGCTTACTTTTCTCTGACTTTGGATGAATCTACTGGCATATCAGACACAGCACAACTTTTAATTTTCATAAAAACTGTTTCAAAAGACTTTATTATCAGTGAAGAGCTACTAGCTTTTGATCCATTGCATAATACGACCAAAGGTCAAGACATTTATGCCTCAGTTATGAAAATTGTTAACGGTATCGGTAATGTAAACAGAATTCAATGTGTGGTACGCAAACAGGTTTAGTTGGATTATTAAGGAAGGCTGGAATAAATTGCCCAGCATTGCATTATACGTCAGGAGGCGCTGTGTGGCAAGATTCTAGACGCGGAGGATGTTATGAAAACTGTAATAAAGTGTGTGAATTTAATAAAAGGCGGGAATCGGGCTTTGACACACTGACAGTTTATACATTTTTTTTTTATCAGAAGTTGAGACGGAATATGGCGATCTACACAAGTACGCTGGCTAAACAGATGGAATTGTTTGAGGCGGTTTTTGCTTTAAGAAACGAGATAAAGCAGTTTTTAGAGAAACATGATACCAACAAAGAACTGATCAGAAAAATGTCTGATCCACATTTTAACAGCCTATTGGCCTTTTTAACTGATATCACCCAGCACATGAATGAACTCAATGTGAAGCTACATGGACGTTCCCAAACAGTCTCCAATTTGGCAGGACGCCTAGATGGATTTATAAGTCAACTAAAAGTTTTAAGATTTACCCTGGCCAAAGAAAACTTTATTCATTTTCCTTCGTGCAAAGAATTGATTGAGGAACGCAGTGATACTGATTTCAAATTTTCTGTATTAATGTTAGACAAACTATTGAAGTAATTTAATGAACGATTTTCTGACTTCAGTGGTATTCAACTAGGCATTTTTAACTCTGTTGCAACAAAATGATTTATAAAAGCAAATAATGCCGATAAATAACAAATACATTTAAAAAATGCCAAGTTTATTTGTATTGATGTTATGTGTATGGCCAGCCACAAAAAAAATAATAAAAAGTTGCCCGCTTTTTGAAAGAACTTGGCCATCCCTGATCCAAATAATGGACTGTCGCCAATTCTTCGGTAAACGTCACCTAAATTAATATGAAATTTTAAAAAGTTAGTCTCCTAACGATTACCTAAAAGATGAGCGATAGAGTGAAGAAAAGACATGCTAACCTCGCTGCCGGTTTTTGGTAAAATATTCGGTTCACTAATGTCCATAGCGCTCTTCCTCGTTAGCGTATTGCTTTGAGTTATTCTAGTTAATTGCTATATATATATATATATATATATATATATATATATATATATATATATATATATATAAACAGTAGCCTCCGTCAGTCATAGTTGACTATGGATTTTTCAGCGCCCCTAGAAATGTTATTTTTTCTTTTCTTTTCTTTCGTTGTGTATTCTCTTTCTCTATGAATCTGCTTCTTCTTTGAGGTGAACCTTTAGAGTGTGTTTACACACATCAACAAATCGAAGTTTTGGGCGCCCCCTAGTTCTGTTACCATATGCCAGTTGTCCGTAGAGTATATCTTTCGGTATGCGGCCATCTTTCATACGGTGTACATGTCCAAGCCAGTGTAATCTGCGTTGTTTGAGTAGCGTGTAGTGGGCTTGTGCAAGTCATGACCTCCACGATTGTCACTTTATCCTTCCAGGTGATACCAAATATATATATTCATATCACGTCGAGAACACTTTTATGTGTTGTTATCTCTTTGTAGATGTAGCCTAAAAGAAGAAAACGATGGCTGTCAACGAATTGAGTGTCCTGCATATGGGAGCGTATTCTCCAGGCTCAGCTCGTTAAACAGACACGTTGAGAGTGTTCATAAAAACTTGTCTCATTGGTGTTCTGCGTGCGGATCCACCTCTACACGAGCCAGCAATCTTATAATGTTGCTGTTTTAATGTCTGTTGGCAGCACCATGTTTCTCCAGTGGTGTTTTAGTATAACACCTGTGAGTATCTGCTGCTAAATTTACAGATCTGCTAGTATACTAAACGTATCTATCGTTGGTAAATTTGTTATATATACTATTGTTTCTGCTGTTATCTCACTCCTCGTGACAAGAGACAGCTAACGGCGCTGGTCGTTTGACTTTATTAAATTGTGTGATGCTATTATTTTTTAGACCACGCCCAGTAAAAAAAAAGTTCCGCGCGAGTGAAATTGTTTATTGACCCTCAGCGTGAGCGCGAGGCTGGGAGAATATTGTTAAGATGAGCGCGTTGTTTCAATGAGCGTCATCAATATTTCACTTAGTATGGCCCTATTTATCGTAATTATACCCCTTTTTAGGCTCGTAAGGATATGGTACGTGTATAATAAATATATAATAAAAGTATCTTTACAATAGATGTGTCTGTCCTTCTTTGGTCATCTGATTTCCGGGTTTTGTGGGCGTGGCTATATTTCGAGCTGGAAAACAGAATCTCGCGCCTATTAGCCCTGTAAAAACTGGCGGGAAACACAGACTCCATTACTCATTAGATAATTAATTAACCAATTTACTCAATTATTCCCCAACTCTCTTCGAGAGTTTAACTACTACTCACCATACTTCTTCTAGATAACCTTCTATATATATTTATAATTTTAATATAATTTATGTATTAAATAACATACCCCTTGAACCTGTGAGAAAGTTCACCTATATCGGTTCTATGGTTACAACCAATGTCTCCATTGAAGAAGAAATAAATTTCCGAATCGGAAAGGCAGCTTCCACATTTGGTAAACTTAAAGATAGAGTATAGGCCAACACCAATTTAACACTCAGGACTAAGATTCAAATTTACCAAAGTTGTGTGCTTAGTACACTTCTATACGGATCAGAAACTCGGACTACCTATGCAGGGCAGGAGAAAAGGTTAAACAGCTTTCATGAACTTTGCCTTCACAAGATTATGAACATCAAATGACAAGTCAAAGTAACTAACTCTAATGTTTTACAACGAGCCAAACTCCCATCGATCATGGCAACTCTTAGGATTCGTAGACAACTGTGGCTGGGCCATGTAAGAAGAATGGCAAACAATTGTATTCCCAAACAAATATTGTATGGAGAACTTAAGGACGGAAAGAGACCAAAGGGCAGACCAGTGCTGAGATATAAGGATGTTTGTAGAGCTTCCTTGAGAGAATTTTCTATAAGTGAAAGAAACTGGGGAAATGTGGCTGCGGATCATAGCACATGGAGAGAAAAAATAAAAAATGGCATAGCAATTTTTGAGACAGTGTTGATATCAAATTCAGAAGACAAAAGGCGCAAGAGAAAAGAGACAAGGCCAGGTACCGCAAATACACCTTGTTCGTTCTGTGGAAGGATCTCACTGTCCAGGATTGGCAAATTCAGCCACGAGAGAAGATGTTCAGTAAAGCAGCACCCAGTATGAGATACTAATGCTTTACCAAACTACTGACTTATCATGATTGCTTACTATCAACCGTCTGTCAAGACGCCAAAGGCCATGCATACATATATATATATATATATATATATATATATATATATATAATCCACCACTCTGCGGCAGGCCTGGCTTCGGCAAGCTGCCTGACCAGCCGAAGTCTCTATATAACTCTTGTACTTGCCAAAGTAGACTTCCCCCTTCGTTCTCCTATTATTTACACAAATAAAAGGAAGCCTCTAACAACATTTATTTAATACTGTCATAAAAGATTTTTAAGATCTAACGCTGCATGTTGTCGTGAATATGAAGTGTTTATTGGTCAACCTTGAAAATAGTGTCTGATTGATGAAGAACGTATCACTTGCCTAATATTTTACTCAATCATGTGTAGAAACAATCTCGGCAGCTTATATTTGTGTTATTGTAACATTATTTTAATTTTAAATTGTAAAAATATTTTCAAATATGCATTTTATGTTTCAGCTTTGTGTGGTTTTTTTCACTGGATTATCCTTATTGCGCATCGAACAACGACTGCATAAGTGCTTAGTTCACCCTCAGCTAATCCCGCATTGTTAAACGGCAGAGAAATACAAATCTCTCTCCCTCCCCTCAAATTCCCGATGTAGCTGTCTTGAATTTAGACATCATTCTTTGACATTCTTTGAAGATTCAGCAGTCGCACCAAAGCTTGCATCAACATCTTTGAAATCTATATCTCCCCCACCTTTCTTAAAACTATTATTCACATCGCATGGCTACATATTCCACGATCATGTGGTATGCACAATATATGTTCTGATGTTGTTGATACTAAACTAAATTATTTAAAATATCTTACGTGGATTGTAGAAAACAGCAATGTTGTGATGTTGTCACAACTGGAAAATTTACTTAAATAATACAATGAATCCAGTCTTGTAGGACTTGGCAGAGCAAAACTGCACACGACCTTGTAGAGGAACCATACAATAACTTACAATGTGATATTAATGTGCTGCATATTGATACAAATGATGATATAAGAATAAGAAACTGGTCATTGCTGCAGAGCAGCTGGAATGCCTCAAAACTGCGGATAACAGAAAGTGCTACATTTCCTGCTCAGCCTGTTTTACATTCATACTCTACTTTAAATCACCATCCATTCATAGATATATCAGGAAAGGTCAACTGCTTTATTTACCTCATCCTATTTAGAAAATATTGATTCAAGATGTTCTTCATATTTTGATTACGGTTGCAATCCTATTTACGCTATAAGTATAAAAAGCTCTTAGTCAGAGAGAGTGGTAGCTATACAAATGAATAGAATCCACATCCTGCGCTTAGTTTTTTGTGCTTAATCTCTAAAGAAAGTTCATCGATGCTATATAGAGTCAATTCTGACCTATGGAAGCGAATCAAGGACAATAGACAAACAAATTAAAAGACGATTAGAGGCCACAGAGTTGTGATTTCTCAGAAGAATGTTGAAAGTTCCCTGGACAGCTAAAAAAAACCAATGAGAAAGTTCTCAAAGAGGCCAACACAAAAAGGGAGCTCTTTAAAAACATCAGAACGATGCATTCAACATTTTTTTGGCACATCATGAGAAGAGGAAAGTTGGAATACTTGGTTACAACTGGCAAAATAAAAGGAAAGAGAGATCGCGGACGACAAAGAGAGAAAATACTAGATAGCTTGGTGTCATGGCATGGAAAACAGTCAACAACAGAACTGATACGATGCACTGTAGATATGAAGGGAGGTCAAAAAGTAATGCACACCAATTTTTTCTCGGCTAATAATAAAGATAGGAATATGAAATTTTGCACACTTGGAATATGACATGTTCCAATTATGTGCACCAAATTGCACAGCATTCTGATAAATATTACGCAATCTATGAACCGTTAAAATGGAGCTTGTCAACAATGACCGTTACAAACAGCGAATTGTCATAGAATTTCTGGTTGCGGAAAAAGAAACTGTGGCAAACATTCATAAACGACTGTGTGCAGTGTACAAATGTTCTGCAGTCGATAGGAGCACAGTTAGTCGCTGGGTTCAGAGAATTAAAGCTGCAGAAAGTGTACGAGTGGAGCTGCATGATTTACCGCGTTCTGGACGTGTTGCCTCGGCTACCAGCACAGACTTGTTAAACCGGGCTGATGCCATTATTCGTAAGGATAGGCGTATCACTAGTCAGCAATTGGCATTGCAGCTTACAGTCAGCAAGGGAAGTGCAATCGCAATTTTTAAAACTCTCGGATATTCAAAGATTTGCGCTCGATGGGTTCCTCGGTGCCTAACAAATGATCACAGAGTTCAAAGGAAAACATTCTGTTCTGAATTGTTGGAGCGTTTCGGTGTTGAAGGAGAAATGTTTTTGTCAAAAATTGTTACCGGTGACGAAACGTGGGCACATTATTATGAGCCTGAAACAAAAATGCAGTCAATGGAATGGCATCATCCGCAGTCACCAAAAAGAAAAAAATTCAAAACATCTCCATCAGCCGGAAAGGTGATGATCACTGTCTTCTGGGACATTGATGGTGTGATTCTTGTTGATGTAATGACAAGAGGTGAGACAATCAACTCGACAGCTTACATCAATACACTGACAAAACTCAAAAATCGGTTCCACAGAGTTCGGCCATCTGCAGATTTGTTGCTTCAACATGACAATGCACGCCCTCACACAAGTCTGGTAACACGGGAAGCAATCAACAAATTTAGTTGGACTGTACTGCCCCATCCTCCTTACAGCCCTGATCTGGCTCCCTCAGATTTCCATCTGTTTGGACCACTCAAAAAATTCCTGCGTGGGACACACTTTGACAATGATGAGGATGTGATCCGTGCAGTTAAAAAATGGCTACGCGAGCAGGACAAAACTTGGTACAAACGAGGCATTCATGACCTAGTTTCGCGTTGGCGTAAGGCAATACGCTTGGACGGGGATTATGTTGAAAAATAGGTAGTGTAAAGGGGATGTTCAGCTACAATCTGTGAAAATTTCACACATTTTGCCCGAATAGTTTCCGAGAAAAAAATTGGTGTGCATTACTTTTTGACCTCCCTACGTAGATGATTGTGAAAGGACATGATTGTCTACGTCAACCGGTATGGCACATGATGATGAATCTCTTTCTGTGATCAAGACTCAATCAGAGTAGGATTCCAGACTCTCACATGAAGACAGCTGTCTGTTTAAGTGAATTGATCGACCCCACAAACAGAACATCATAATTAGAGTCTGTTATATCCACCCTGATTGAATACCTCTTAAAACGTTGCACTGTGTTCTGCGCCAGTGGCCCAGTGCATCCGATTTCAGCCCAGCATTTTATTCAGGTTTGCTTTCCTTAGCCTTTTATTGTCCCCAATCTTCCTGCAAGGCAGTAAATTGTCTTTTCTGTAGGAGGATTCTGCCCTTAGATGGTTGGCCCTCCCAGGTTTACGAGCACCATCTGCCTGAGTCACTAGAAGTGACTAACACAGACATGCACACACAAAGATATGAGATGTGACTAACACTGACATGCACAAAACGAGATGAGGCATGACTAACACTGACACACACCAAGATATGGGATTTGACTAACACAGACACACTATAAAAATGAGATATGACTAAACACAGTCATGCACACATAAAGATATGAGACATGACTAACATAAATATGCACTCACAAAGATAGGAGATGTGACTAACATAGACATGTCTAAAATATAAGATATGACTAACACAGATACACACACAAAAGATATGAGATATGACTAAACACAAACACACAAAGATTTGAGACATGACTAACATAGACACACATTAAGATATGAGATGTGACTAGCATGGACATACACACAAATATTTTAGACATGACTAACATAGACATGCACACACAAATTTATGAGATGCGACTAACATAGACATGCACACAAAGATATGAAATATGACTAACATAGACATGCACACAAAGATATGAGATATGACTAACATAGACATACACGCACAAAGATACGACACATGACTAACACAGATACACACAAAGATATGAGATATGACTAGATAGTAGTATATGCACAGTGATCGGATGCGTAAATATACATTTGAAGGCACATAATTCCTTATATAATTCCCGTGTGTTACCGGGGCCTCGTTATGAGGGAGTAAAGAATAGTGACACTGTGACCTTCCAGGCATGTCGTAAGAGGCGACTAAGGAGGTTGATCGATGGCTTGACAAGCTGTCATTGTAAAAAGTTTTGTTATGGAAACAGAGCCATAGATTTTGGAAGCAGTGATCTCTGCAATATGTGCCATTTTGGCACGCAAGGTTTCTGTTTTTAAAATTGTGGTTCTGCCCTATGTGCCGTCTCCGGCTCGAAAGGACAATAGAATTCCTTATATAAATAGTTTACCTGTACATTTATTTTTCTTCTATAAGAGTCTACATTTTTTTTCTTATATGAGAGTCTACCCGCCCATTTTTCTTTATATGAAAGTCTACCTGGTGACCTCTCGGTTGACCTCTCGGGGCGGCGGGGTGACCTCTCGGGGGGTCGGGGTGACCTCTCGGAAAGGATGGGGTGGTGGGGTGTTGTTTCGTGAAGGGTGGGTGATCTCTCGTCGTTGTGGGGACTAATGAAAGTAGGGTGACATAGCTTTTACATTCTTTCTTTGTATAGTCTTCCTCAAGATAACTTATTCAAGACAACTTTTAATGTATATCTAAAATTTCTTTGTTGGAAATAATAACAGCTTACTCAGTCCGTTACACATGCCTTGATATGGACAGGAAGGCGTGCTAATGACTCTAAGCTAAATGGTAGATGAACATTAAAGGCTAACTTGAGAGTCGTGGTGATCTCTCGGCGCCATGATCGGGGTGAGCTCTCGCGGTGAGGGACTTGTTATGATCAAAAACCATATTTTTCTGTGAAAATTTGAGTGCCAGACTGACCAGGATCGCGTTAATGACTAACATCCGAATGATGGAATGTCATTTATCAGGGGAAGTGAGTAGTATTTTTATATTAGTGTTTGTTTTGACAGGGGACATAAGTAGCTCTCATGCATAGTAGAACTCCAGACATCTCTACATTGTAACTTGTGATAGTTGTAATAGTCGTAGTAGTAGTTGTAGTAGTAGGTTAGAAGTTGAAGTGTATTAGAAGTTGTAGTGGTAGGTTAGAAGTTGGAGTGTATTAGAATTTCACGAACGCGATCAACTTTACATCTGATCCAGCTAGTGACCACTGTCCTCTTCCTTGTAGCCAAGATATTCCATCATCTCTCCTCTCTCTCTCTCTCTCTCTCTCTCTCTCTCTCTCTGGCTCCTAGCGTTCCGACCTCCCTCCTATGTAACTCTTACTCATTCTCACAATGTATACCTAGCATCTCGCCTTCATTTCTCTCACTCTCTCTCGCTCTTCTAGACTCCTCTCCTCCCATTCCATTCTCTCTCCTCTCTCATGCTCCTAGCGTTCCGACCTCCCTCCATTGTAACTGACACGCTCACCTTTTAATACTAGCACCAACTCTTCCTTCTCATAGACCTCTCTCTCTCTCTCTCTCTCTCCTCATCAGGATCGTACTTTAACTTTTCATACACACTAATATCATTGAATAACAAGCGCAACAAGTCTTAAAATGTCTACTTTCTTTTGAATTACCATGAGACGACTTTTATTGAACTGACTTAACAAGTGAGTTGACAATTGTTATTCTTGTACTTATCCTAACCTCTTTGGAGTTACATATCTTTGTCACTTTAACAAATGACAGACAACCGAGAAGCCACTCGTTGCAGGAGCTACTGAGTTAAGTGCTCTGTGCACACTGTGAGCTGTGTGTTTCATCCGTTTTGATCATGTTTCGATATTCCAATTGTTTATGATGATTGATATTATCGTATAACAGGGAACAGTTGGCTGTGTTCACTTTCTGCGCGGTTTCTCTTTATGTCTTTTGGCGTGTGCTGAGACTGCTACGATGGGGACTACAGTAACCTTTCTTTGTTTGGGAGATGAGATATTAATTCGTATGATTACGCTGGCACGGGCGGTTGAGCAATTATGGATTTTAATTCGTTTGCAGTGATACCGGGGCCTTCCATAACCAAATAACCAAAAGTAACCGAGAAGCCATGTAGGTGAAATAAATAAAATCTTGGGGCGGGAAAGTTCTCCACTATCCACTTATTATCGGGTCTGTTGAGCAGGGTAATGTCTACGCGCCCTGAATTTTAAAAAAATGCATTTGTCTTAATTGAAAGGTGATTACTAGTTCACTTTTCGTTGTAGATGATTTAAGACTTCATCATTTCTTTTCTTTCCCATCAATGCTTCCTATTCTTCTACACATCTACAGCTCGAAGCCTTCAATTTTATATTCAAAGTTTGGCTACTGAGCATACTTTGCGTCCATTGATCAGAGTCGATTCTATATTCAACCACTGAACTCTCTTTCTATTGTCTTCATGTCTCTCTCTCTCTAACTCGCTCTCTCTCTCGCTCTCTCGCTCTCTCTCTCGCTCTCTTGCTCTCTCTCTCTCTCTCTCGCTCCCTGGGGAGTAAATTTATTGGCGTAAGTGACCTCTCGTCTAGATTACTTTATTTTTGTGTACATAACCCAAACAACACCAGATTCGTTGTTTGTCATCTTTCACTCCCATTGGATACAATTGGGTCTCTATAACCCTAATGAACATCTCTCTTCAAAGACCATATTACAGAGCATAAGGATATAAAATAGATTTGAAATGGTTAGAAGAAGTGAATGTATCACTAAAGGAGGTTAGAAAAAACAAACAATGTTTAAACAATGAAAATAAACTAGCCAAAATTGTTTTAAATAAAATATTTTATTACTCAAGGACTATTACATACTCTTCCTCTGCCACCGCGCTTTGTGGCGATGGTAGTGGTGGTGATGCGTACCCATCGTCGACAACAGGAGAGGGCGCGTAAACATTACCCTGCTCAACAGACCCGATACTAAGTGGATAGTGAAGAACTTTCCCGCCCCAAGATTTTATTTATTTCACCTACATGGCTTCTCGGTTGTCTGTCATTTGTTAAAGTGACAACAAAGATATGGAACCCCAAAGAGGTTAGGATAAGTACAAGAATAAAAATGTCCAACTCACTTGTTAAGTCAGTTCAATAAAAGTTGTCTCATGGTCATTCAAAAGAAAGTAGACATTTTAAGACTTGTTGCGCTTGTTATTCAATGATATTAGTGTGTATGAAAAGTTAAAGTACGATCCTGATGAGGTGAGAGAGAGAGAGAGAGGTCTATGAGAAGGAAGAGTTGGTGCTAGTATTAAAAGGTGAGCGTGTCAGTTACAATGGAGGGAGGTCGGAACGCTAGGAGCATGAGAGAGGAGAGAGAATGGAATGGGAGGAGAGGAGTCTAGAAGAGCGAGAGAGAGTGAGAGAAATGAAGGCGAGATGCTAGGTATACATTGTGAGAATGAGTAAGAGTTACATAGGAGGGAGGTCGGAACGCTAGGAGCCAGAGAGAGAGAGAGAGAGAGAGAGAGAGAGAGAGGAGAGATGATGGAATATCTTGGCTACAAGGAAGAGGACAGTGGTCACTAGCTGGATCAGATGTAAAGTTGATCGCGTTCGTGAAATTCTAATACACTCCAACTTCTAACCTACTACTACAACTTCTAATACACTTCAACTTCTAACCTACTACTACAACTACTACTACGACTATTACAACTATCACAAGTTACAATGTAGAGATGTCTGGAGTTCTACTATGCATGAGAGCTACTTATGTCCCCTGTCAAAACAAACACTAATATAAAAATACTACTCACTTCCCCTGATAAATGACATTCCATCATTCGGATGTTAGTCATTAACGCGATCCTGGTCAGTCTGACACTCAAATTTTCACAGAGAAATATGGTCTTTGATCATAACAGATCCCCCACCGCGAGAGCTCACTCCGATCATGGCGCTAAGAGATCACCACGACTCTCAAGTTAGCCTTTAATGTTCATCTACCATTTAGCTTAGAGTCATTAGCACGCCTTCCTGTCCATTTCAAGGCATGTGTAACGGACTGAGTAAGCTATTATTATTTCCAACAAAGAAAATTTTAGATATACATTAAATGTTGTCTTGAATAAGTTATCTTGAACAAGACATTTGAGCGACTATACAAAGAAAGAATATAAAAGCTATGTCACCCTACTTTCATGAGTCCCCACAACGACGAGAGATCACCCACCCCTTCACGAAACAACACCCCACCACCCCATCCAACTCCGAGAGGTTACCCGAGAGGTCACCCCGATAACCCGAGAGGTCACCCCGACGCCCCGAGAGGTCAACCGAGAGGTCAACCGAGAGGTCACCACAAGAGGTCACCAGGTAGACTTTCATAAAAGGAAAAATGGGCGGGTAGCCTCTCATATAAGAAAAAAAATGTAGACTCTTATAGAAGAAACAAAAATGTGCCTTGATGTACCGGTAGACTATTTATATAAGGAATTATGTGCCTTCAAAGTCACATTTACGCATCCGTCACTGTGCATATACTACTCTAGATACAGACACACACAAAGATATGAGACCTGATTAACACGGACACACACCGAGATACGAGTGGTGCTTAATATTTTTTATATCCATATTTTATAAAAGTTTCTGAAAGTCATTGCTGCCTTCGCACCAACCTTGAATCATAAAACTTTGTATCTTTCAAGCACAGACAGTTAAAATGCTGCATTGGCTTTGTTAATTTTCAATTAATTCAACAGTGCTGCATTGTTAGAAACAATGAAAGAATATATTTCGAAAGAATATACCTAGTGCATTCAGGAAGCAATGCACCACATCGGTTTTCTCGGGAACCGCAAATTTAAAAAAAATGAAATTTGTCCACAGTATATAAGGATGACATGTATACATCGGTATTATAACCGTAATCCCCATCTACTTGTATAGCTTTTTTTTGTAACAAGTATATCTATTCCTAGCCTGTACCAGTCTTTGTCTTGATCGTGTAGCCATTTCTTCGCTGCATAAATCACTCATCTTTAAACCTTGTTTCACGGAGGGCATCTTTAAGTGGACCAAAAAGGTGGAAATCAGAGAATGCCAAATCAGGGCTGTATGGAGGATGAGGGAGTACAGTAAAACCCAATCTGGATTCTCGTGTTGCCAGACTTGTTTGAGGACGCGCATTGTCGTGAAAGGAGAAGCATTTCTGCTGGATTCTTGTGCGGCTAAACTCTGTGAAAACGTTGAATTTTTTAATGACTGTAACAATTTTAGCCAAAAAGTTCTCTCCACCAACATTGAAACGCTCCAACAGTTCAGAAGAAACTGCTTTTCTTTTCACTCAGTGCTCATTTGTGAGATTTCGTGGAACCCATCTTGCACAAACTTTAGAGAATCCGAGAGTTTTTATAACTACATTTGCACTACCAATCCTGACTGACAACTTTAAGGCTAATTGTTGAGTAGTGATGCGACTATCAGCAAGCATTATACGCTCAGCACATTTCAACGCCGATCAAGAAGTTCCGTATCTCCGCTTTTCGATTTTTTTTTCTCTGAACCCAGCGACTTATTGTGCTCCTGCTGACTGCAAAACTTTCATACGTATCACATAAGCGCTGGTGAAAGTTCACAACAGTTTCTTTTTCCAAAACGAGAAATTCTATAACAATTCGCCGCTTATAACGCAAGTTACTAACATGTTCCATTAGTTTAGTGCAGTCATATTATTTAGCTGATTGCAATGCAATTTGGTGCACATAATTAAGAAAATGCAGTATTTAAAGTGTGCAAAATTTCATGTTCTATGTTTATTATTAGCTAAGAAAACCGATGTAGGGCATCACTTTTTGAACGCCCTTCGTATATTCAAGGTAGTAGTCAAATGGTAACAGAATGTAAATGTTAAAAACAGATTTGTTTAAATCATTAAAGCAACCAATTTGCAAATCCCATATCATCAGCAAATTGTCAGCAATTAATGTTTTAATTGCAATTAAACCCCACCCTGGCGTGGCACAGATTGATACTGTGGCGTATACTGGTTTTGGGGTCTGGGCTACCGCTGACATGATAAATAAAAACATGCATTATATTCAGTAGGCTAACATGAAGTAAAGGTAAAGTACGAGACTTGAACCGGCGTCTTAGCACACGAGTTTACACCCTTATGTGCTCGGCCGCCTATTCAGAAATGTTCGGATATTTCTTTATAGTGTCGCCTCAAGCATCGAAACTCAGATGCAAAGCGACATTCCTTACCTTCCAGGGTAATACCCTGGTGCCCATTTCTGCCAACGGCTGGGTCGACCGTGGGGGTATTTTTTTTCCAACCACAAGTACAATTCACACTGCTCCCAGCGGGAATCGTACACGGGTTGTCAGAACATCGATAGTCCAGCGGGTGGTTTTCCCAACTAGGCTACCGAGGCCCCCAATAACATGAAGTAATATTTGCTAATGACATCACTACATTTTAAATTACTTACTTATTTATATGTAAACTCTATCCGTCTTGTTTGGGACGCAAATTTCTCGATGACTTTGTCATTGAATGTACTGTTGGGTTGGTTTCTAAGTTTTTGAAGGAATGATTTCTCAGTGGACATTATTGCCAAACTAGATACACGTTCTTGTGTCTGAGTTGAGTGACAATAAGATTTGATTTTCTTTAGAGCAGAAAAAGTTCTTTCTACAGATGCTGATGCGCATAACGTAGTTATAAATAGGTTAGTAAGTTCCGGTAATCAGACATAGTTTCACTTTCACTTTGTGACGATTCTGATTGGCTAGACCTAAAAATAACCCATGAAACAGCATTAGTGTAGAGGTAGCTTAGCTGTATTATTTTGACGGGAATTTGTGAATGTCAAGATCATTAATTCAAAGTCGGAGAGACGAGAAATGTACCGCTGCTGATTAGCGGTTTCATGTACTATGTTTAATAGTAGTTTCGGTCTCATTCACAAATGTTATAGTGGTCATAGGAAAACCTTGCTTTAATAAATGCAAACGAAAGCAAATAAATCATATTGGATTACGAAATGTGTAATAGAATATTCGAAAATGTGTAATATAATTATGAAAAAATATAATAAATTATCATTTCCTTTTGTATTTCGTTAATATGTTCAGGCTACCGGCGGTAGCCGCAGTAGCATAGAGAATACGCCACTGATATATATATATATATATATATATATATATATATATATATATATATATATATATAACTTTTGAAGTGGGTGGTTGGGAGAATAACTGAGTAGAGCGGTTAATGAGTAATGTAAATTTTACGCGGGCTCTGTCTCCGCCACATTTTAAAGTTTTTATAGTCGCATTTCTTCTCCCCGCTCCACATAATAGTAACGCCCTCAACAGGAAATGATTTGCATAAAATTACTCGCGTTAGTACATTTCCACAGTACAATTAACGACTCTCCGTGCGGTCTCTTTGCTAGACAATGTGGGCTGGAAATATCGATTATCACTTAGGTTTAAGAAATACAAAGGTCAAGCTATGTCCACCTACAGACCGATCGACGAGTTAGAAATTCACCCCAACGGACTTAATAGGAAAAGTAGGGCGGCACGGCATTGCAGGTTCTAATACATAAGGAAATCATCCAAACTACCATAATAATCTACCATAGACAAACCGACGGGATCTGTTATTATACATATCCGACAATCAAACCATGTGATACCCAAGAGTAATCATTATCTCTCTCTCTCTCTCTCTCTCTTTCTCTCTCTCTCTCTCTCTCTCTCTCTCTCTCTCTTCTCTTTTACTCACAACCTTCTGGCTTGATATTTTTTTTCTCACCTATCCGCCTTTTTTATTCTCTCTTTCTGAAGCTTCTGGCTCGATCACTTTTCGCACCCACCCACCTTTTTATTCTCTCTTTTGAACATATCCTCTATTTCTCTATCTTTATTTTTTTTTATTTTACTTTTCACTAACACTCTTCTCTCCCTTTCACTTTCCCTCTCTCTCTCTCTCTCTCTCTCTCTCTCTCTCTCTCTATTTGGCTTCTCTATACACTTCTCACCGAACTGTATCTTGTGTATGTCTCCCCCCTCTCTCTCTTTCTCTCTCTAACCAATCTAATTATCTATCTTTATTTGAATTGTATTGACAGACGGGTGGTAGCAAGCAATATGCTAACTCAGTAGTTTGGTAAAAGTATTACTTTCCTTTATAATGCTGGATGCTGCTCTGCTGAACAGCTTCTCTAGTGGCTGCATCTGCCAATATTAGACAGACAGATCCATCCGCAGAATGACCAATATGTATTTCTCGAGCCTGATCTCATCGCCATTCTCTTGTGCCTTTTGTCTTCTGAATTTGATATCACCACTGCCTCGAAAGTTGCTGTGTTTTTATTTATTTTTTGTTTGTTCTCCTTGTGCTACCTACAATCTGCATCAAATTTTACCTGTTTCTTTCATTCTTAAATAATTCACCCAACGAAGCCCTGCAAACATCATTATAATTCTCAATACTGGTCTGCTCCCTGGTCTCTTTCCATCTCTAATATATGTCTGGGAATGCAGTTGCTTGCATTCTTCTAACATGACCCAGCCACCGTAGTCTCCAACTCATAAGTGTTACCACGATGGATGGGATTTTGGCTCGTTGTAAGACATAAGCGTTTGTTACTTTGTACAGTCATATGAGTTCATTAGCTGGCGAAGAGAATGCATATAAAAAAAACTGTTTAACCTGTTATCACTCCCGACTTATGTAGTCAAAATTTCTGATCAATATAAAAGTGCGCCATGCAGGCAGCTGTGATCAAATAGATCGTTGGTCAGAATGTTATTTTTGTATTGGCCTATAAAAAAGAGAGCCCCCGTTACGCCAAGTGACGTATAGGGAATATGGTGTTAGTGACCATAAATTTTACAGACACATGATTTTTGGGGTAATGTGGTCGGTATTACGCCCGTGCCGCTTTACTTTCCCAGAAAAAATCAGGTACCCATTTAAGGCTGGGTGAACCCGGAAGCCGTCGGTTGGGATCGAACCCTACCCCTTGTCCTTTGTAGTCCAGTTCACTAACCACTGAGCTATTGCGGCTCTGTATTGGCTTATGCTCAATGTTTAAGTTTACCTAGTCTCGAAGCTGCTTTTCAGAGTCGGGAATGTATCTCTTCCTCAAGTGAGATGGATGTTGTGACCATAAAAAAAAGAAACTGACATCGATGGTAGAATGCTGTTAAAAATATAACATTCTCTTCCTAAATGTTTGCATTCGTTCAACACTATCCGACTGCTGACAACTTGAATGCTTGTTATGCTAATCTTCTTAAATAGAGCTGCCAATGAGAAAATTGTATAGCTATAGCTCGTTTCAAAACATATGCCCATCTTCAAAACGCTATTACTCTCTAACCGTTTGTTAAATACTTTTGAAATTTTCCAAATGTTATTAGAATGCAAAAGACCCTTTAAATGTATATTTAACAAATATCTTGCAGCTGCAGTTTTCTTAAAGCGGCGATATTTCTTTGATGTTTGTCAAAATTGTAAATTGTGAAGCCCTAAAGAATAGAAATTACCGTAGTTGCTGTTCTACGATTAATTTTCACTAGGTAAAGGCGTGGCCGTAATGGGGAAATAACTGGATAAAACAAAACACCAGGATAATTATTGTCTGCTCAGTTCGAGGACGGACGATAATATCAAGCTGTATGTCCAATTTTCATAGTTGTGTGGTCCTGAAAAGGACCGTTTGTTGAAATAATTTAAGGTAATATAGGGGCCAACATTGTGGGGGCTATATACTTTCATTCTGAATCAGACGAGTCTAAAAGATTAATAACTGTTTGGGGTTGAACATTCCACAAACCATCATTTTTCCAATATTCCTCTTCCTGTTTTAAGACGTGGTCTTCACATTTAGCCCAATAATATTTGTCTATATTTAATAAAGCGAGATTAGCAAGAGTCTTTACATCGCATATTTTGAATGTTGTATTTTCATCTGCCACTTGTCCTTTTAATTTTGCCCAGATTAGTTCTATTGGATTTAAATGAGCATGGTAAGGTGGCAGCCTCAAACTTATATGACCGTGCTCTTGGATAATCTTATCTATTTGAACAATCTTTGTCCTCTGTTTTTGCTGTACTAGAGAAAGTAATTCAGGTTTTAAGTACGTGTTATTAAATTGTATGTGCTCCTTTGTGAGCCATATCTTAATAGCATCTTTTGTACTGGATGACGTCGGGACTTTATCTTCAAGTGCAACAATGTTGTGGTACGCTGCATTGTCCATTATTAGGCAAGATGGTTGATCTAGTGATGGGAGAACAGAATTTTCAATCCAATGTCTAAATATGTGACCATTCATCTCAGAGTGATAATCCCGATTGTCTATGGATTTTGAAAGAAAAATGAGCTCTGCATTCTGTATTAGTCCATGTTGTCGACTACCTGCATGAGCAATTATCAAGCGCTGTCCTTTGCTGCTAGGTATTAATCTCTTAATCTTTCCATCTGATGACTGCCATTCCCTTTGGTTAGTGTGGTGAGCATTGATCCATGTTTCATCCAAGTACACATTATCATAACCTTGCTTGCGCACCTCTTTTACTTCACGTAAGTACTTGCTTCTCATGACTACTATATGTGGCTTCTCACAGATGATGTTTCGTCCATTGGAATACTTTCTGAATGTAAAGCCTGCAGCTCTCACATTCCTCCATAATGTAGACTTTGATATTTCAATACTGTTGTTCTTTTTCAGCGATACTTTTAATTTTCTTATTGTAACAGTTTCATTCATACCCAACATTTTGCGAATTTCACTTCTAATAAGTTCACTGTCGAAATTATCCAACATTTTTGCTCTTCCTTGTGATTTTGTATATTTGGAACATTGACGGTCACGTGCTTGAATCCAGCGATTAAATGACCGTTTAGATAAATCCAAAATGCGTCTTGTCCTATTCTCAGGGTTTTCTAAAGAATGAAATAATCTTCCTCGTTTAGCCTCTTTGCAAAAATAGTCATACATTTTTATTGCGATGTTTTGTAAACTGCAGAATTTCATTTTAAGACTCATGATAAATGTTAGCGTTCCACGTCTACACCTATGGATGAACGGAAATGGAACACACAATGCCTCGTGTTTTCTACAAGTGTCTAATTGTGTCAGACTGCTCACGTTTAAAGCGTGCAAAATCGTAAATTTGACCGTGTATAGATTTGTAATCGCTATTTTTAACTTAAATACTAAAACACTAAGTTTTGACTACATCAATGGGTCGTTATAAATTTATATAAATCAAAAAAGCAACAATAATAACCAAATGTTTGTTTTTAATGAAATTAATTCCCTGTTGGGTTCTAATCATTATAACTTTACATGCAAATTTTGACAAAAAAATTACAAAAAGCGGTTTAAAAGATATTGATTTTAAAAGTTTGGCACGACTTATGAAACAAGCTATAGTAATGTGTAGCAGTGAGGAGAGAGAGAATAGTGGTAGAGGAGAGAGAAAAGGGAAACGTAGGAAAGTCACGAGAAAGGGAGGAAAAGAATGGGAGTCGTGGGAAGAGAATCTTGGGATGTGAGAGGGGGTAATCAAACGAGTAAACAGGAATGTGGAGATAGTTGATTGGAGAAAGGGAGAGGAAGTAAAGTTTCATTGGATAAGACAGACGAAACACAAAGGGGCGAGAGCTTTTTCGAGAAAGAAGTCACACACCTAAGACTAAGTCCGTAGTAACGACGACGCTATGTGATTGTCTGCAGGGGCTGACTTTGGCCCAACCAGTTAAGTTAGGAAGTAGAAGAGTAGGACTGGCTAAGTCAAGATAGAATTAGGGTCTCGTATCATGAAGAGACAATGAACTAGTATAGAAGTAGGGAATAGTTGACGTCCAGTGTTGGACAGTACTCACTAATCCAGAGACTATTGGTATTTTATATGTTCAGACCTAGGAACCAGTGGCGAGGTGAACTTGCGATTGGATGTGTTACTGACCGAACGGGAGAGAAACCGTGGGTCGTGTAGATATTTGTAAATAGGCGCCATTGTTAAGGTCAAACCAATAAAGAGTTCTGTGTTCAACTTCATCAGCGTGCATTTTTGTGTTCTAGCAGTCAGCTGCTCACGCCAGGCGGAATTAAGAACTTGGGAAAGTGTCGCGGACAAAGACAATGCGAAATACTTAAATCGATCACAGGAAACGGGCCGAGAAATGGCAACTATCCAGACCAGAGTCCCTTACAGGGCAGCGGCCACTATTGTCATGAAAACGGCAGATAAAGCGACGTGTGTGCCGCCATTCATTCACTTCGTCTACGAATGACTGGAGGTGGCTACGAGAGATTGTGGTATGGTAAACAACGTTCTGCAACGTGCCTTATTCACAGAAAGGACAACACCTGTTGTAACATCTACAGCAGGATGATATCTGACGGTCAACCACCGTCGACGTCACGGGACTTTACTAACGTGACATGATGTCAGTGTCTTTTGTATTTTATGAGTGGTGCCATTTCATTTTGGCTTCCACCAAAAGCACAAACATTATAACATCTTAAAAACGTTGGAGTGTGGTGATATTTTGGTACCGTGACATCTGGTACTGTGACAGTAATACGTCATGTTAGTTACTATTCTGTTGTTTCTTGGTAAGTGATGTTGCATATGTGAAATAAGCCGACATCGCTGATGTTATGTGTCCAATTTGAGACTACAACACTTTTTTTTACAATTATAATTTTTTTTTTTTCAAAACAAGAACAAAAGTGCAATATAAGCAAGCTGTGCTATAGCTTGAAATTTTCGATAATGAACGATGTTCCTCGTTACTTCAGTTACTGAGTTATTTTGGTAATCATCATTGCATTCCGAACATGCCCATAGGTGCTCAGATCCCGTCCTCAGTATGTCATGCAGTGTCCAGCGACTGACAACTCCAGTTCTGTGTTGGTTGATAAGTCTTCTTATACGCCCACTAAGTTTCTCGTTTCTGGCTGTGCCCATCTTAATGTGATAGTGTGACTGATTGAGGTTAGCGTAGAATGACAAAGTAAAATAGAATTGGGAAGAATAGAAAAACTTAAGAATTGTGGAAGAAAATAAGAAGGATATGAAGAACGTGAGAATAAGAATAAATTGAGAACGGCGTAGAATGTCAAAGGAAACTTAAGAAGAATTAGCAAGCGTAAGTTAATCAGCCGGCCAATTTTTTTTAAACGGTGACAGGTTGCAAGTCTAACTACTCAACCTTTTGAGTCGTCTCACATGATGAGCGAAGCAGGTGCCGGTGGTTTCCTTCCTGTCTCTCTTTACCATGTTCACGAAGTATATGACCACCACACGATCGACTGTCGTGATGGAAGTTGGACTTGGAGACATTTTTCTTGCAGCTTGATCTGCATCTTATGATGTTACTCGTCCACGTTAGTCTTGGGTTGCTGCCCCTGTCTCTTTTACTTTGTATTTTCCCTTCCAATATTATTTTAGTAGGATGTTGTGTCTTTTAATATGCCCGCTCCCACTATCTCATTTGTCTGGTTTTAAATGTGTTTAGTAGTTCTCTTTTCATTTTTAGTTGTTTTAAGACTTCATCGTTGTTTTCTTCAATTCCATCCAATTCTTACTATTCTTTTATAAATTCACATTTCAAATTCTTCAATTTTCTTTTCTGTTTTTTTTTTTTTTAAATCTAATGTCCATGTTTCTGCACCATAGAGGAATGTTGAGTATATATAAGATTTTGCTATTCTTAGTTTATCCCTGTGTTATTTGTTTTGATAGTAATTGTAGAAATGTCATTTGGCCATTGCCGCCATTCTTCTCCACGCTGCAAGTCATTTAGCATGCACACCTTTTGAATGGATTTCTCTGCCCTGCCCATCCACGACTGGCCTCGCTCGAGTCTATCACCTTTTGGTGCTAGCGCTACAGAATTTAAAGGATGTCTTTCATCAGCAAGAATGTTCAGAAAAGCGCGTGCTCTACACAACTCGATTCTACTTTCTATGGTTGGAATGTCAAGTAGGTATCTTAACGCTCTGCATGACGTGTCTCTAGTGCAGCCAAGAATAATGCGCATAGCCTCGTTCTGAATTTTTTCGAGTCTCTTTAACTGAAGTTTGCTGAGAGTTTGAATCGCCAAAGCGTATTCTAGAACAGAAACAACCAGTCCCTGGTATAATGTATGCAGGTGCCGCTGTTCACTGCCTGCAGCGGCCATTACTTTCATAGCAGCAAGACCCTTTTTTGCTTTCTCTATCACGTTATCAATGTGCTTTACGAAAGCAAGGCTTCGATCTAAATGAATACCTAAATATTTCATTGTCATAGATCTTGGCAAAGTGTCTGAAAACATTTCTACAGATGGAGTATCAATATTAACGATGTTGTTATATAGTGAGAACCAAGTTACTTCAGCTTTTGATGGGTTCACGTTGGCACCTGCCTCGTCACACCACTTTTGTATGCGCCTGAGTTCTGATTGTAGGTCCGCAGTTATTTTGTTTCGATCTTTTCCCTGTCGATAAACCAAAATGTCATCGGCATAAGAAAGAATGCGACCTGGCCCTTCCAACCGATCTCTTGTGATTTTCACAGTGTATGCATTGAAAAGTACGGGAGTCTGCATAACACTGAATAAAGAATGTAGAACGATGAATCCCAAGGTCGTAGAGGATAAGATTCAGGCCTTAATCAAAGAAAACGTAACGTCCGGCAATATTATTATCTACACAGATGGTTCGGTTGTACGAAATAAACGATGTTCATGGGCATATACAGCGCAGGTGAAAGGGCAAATGGTGCATGAGGATAGTGGTGCTTTTTCGCAAACAACGAGCAGCATGACAGTGGAGGTTTTAGCAGTCACTAAGGCAATGACATGGCTCGAAACACAGTCTTTCGCATGAGTATGTTTTCTCAGTGACTCCATGAGTATGCTTAAGAAGGTTGAGGCTGGGTGGAGGCGAAGAGAGTGGTTGAAGTCCCTGCAGCTGTCAACTTTAAAAGAAATCGTCTTCATCTATGTACCTGGCCACTCTGGAGTGCAAGGGAACGAACGAGCTGACAAGCTTGCTGAAAAGGCTAAAATTTCAGATGGCAACGCCATGGACAACGCGGACATTTTACACGCAATCCGCGAGGCGGGAAGAGTAGCAGACTTTCGAGACGACAAGGATTCAAACGCAATGGCGAGACTAACGCATAGTCGCGTAAGGCTTGGCACAGCTAAGAGCGAACATTTTTCAGGACGCCAGAGGTGTATGGTTAACCAACTGCGAACCGGCACGATCAGCCGTCACACACTTGTGAATTTACTCGAAAGGAAATCGGAGCACTTATGGGTATGCCCCTTGTGCAAGGAGGATGATCTTTCGACTAATGACTAATGACTAATGACTATTTGTTTTGATGTTAGTATATTTTTCATGGCATTAAAATTACTTTTTGCCATTCCTATTCTTTATTCGATCATGTGCTCAGAATGAAAGGAAGAATACACTCTAGCCAGGCCATGGTACCTGTGGACAGGGAACAGGCAAATAATTGCAGTGCTACGGTAAATCTGGTAGCAAGGAGCAAGTGGTGGGGTGTAACTTACACTCCTACAAAGTACGGTGACAGCTTTACAAAAGAGGAACAAAATACAATCATGATGCATTTCGGCCTACAGACGGCTTCCTCAAAAAAAACACGAACACAGAAACGGAGAAATGAAATACCCACAGCGGAAGAGAAGAATATGTTAAAGTAAGTACTGATAGTGATTAAAAATACTAGTCGTTAAAGAAGGATCATAACACCTATAGATGGGTGCTAGCGTACATACAAATATTTAATGTGTCGACTATGAGTGTCCTAAGGAAAACATGTTACGGCGCATTTCATACCACATTACTTACTTGTTACCATTTCCTCCTACTTGCTATTTAACTACCTTTTTCGTACACGCTACCTTACCATCTTCTACTCAGATCCTACCCCTTGCGGCCATCTAGTCTCCTATATAATCCCCATTACGCTTGGTGTACTCCTTAGGGCCATCTAAACTTCTATTATCCCTATTACACATGATGTAGCCCTTAGTGTGACCACCTTTCTCGGTTTGCTCAAATCTGTGTCATTCTTGGACTGACACGTTGTGTTTTACAGTTCATTATCCATTTAATCTAGAAAACATCAGCCGAGAAATGAAGATCATGGCTCATTTCAGAGTAGCATTCCGGACTTTCTTATGAGAAATTGAACATCTTGGGACTAAGTGAAATGAGATGGAAAGGAGCAGGATTATTATAACGCGACAGTGGAAATGTAATTTGCTCTGTGGGAACCACATACGAAAGAGGAATAGGCATCATATTAGATAAAGAAAGAAGAAAAACAGTTAAAGAATTTTGGCCAGTATCAGATAGAATTCTGCTAGTAAAATTGAGAGGTAGATCATTTGATATCAACATAATTCAAGCTTATGCACCAACAAGTATTAGCGAAGAAGAAGACATTGACACTATTTACAGCGAGCTAGAGGTACTCCTAGTCTAGATGGCCCTAAGGAGTACACCATGGATCAGTGTAAATCCCAAGAAATAACTATTATATTAGGGGATTTCAATGCAAAGGGAGGAACAGTTATAGTGCAAAATGTGACTAGGGGACATGGCCTTGAATAGACGAATGACAGAGGGGATAGATTGATAGACTGGGCAAAGATACATGAAATGATTATAGGTAACACCTGGTTCAAACAACACCCTAGGCGACTATGGACATAGCAAAGCCCAGACAAAAAAGTACCCAATAAAAATGATTTTATACTGGTACAGAGAAGATTGAGGAATGGTCTAACATCTGTTAAAACAAGGCCAGGTGCAGATTGCAATAGTGACCATGTACCAGTAGTTGGAAAGATAAGAATAAAGCTGCGGAAGACATAGAAATCCTCTAGAAATATAAAATTAGAACTAGATATGCTTAGAGTAGATAGACAGATGAGTGATAAGTACAGTACGATAGTACAAAATATATATATAATGCTACTGATAAAATACAGGACATCAAGGATCAGTGGGAAACGCGGAAACAATCGATTCAACAAACATCAAAAGGTGTAATACCAGTGACTAAAAGAATCAACAAAAAGAAATGGATGACAGAAGAAATAATAGAATTAATGGACGAAAGACGAAAACATAAGAAAGAAGAACAGATATACAAAATATTGCACAAACAGATCCAAATCGAATGCAGAGAAGCAAAGGAAGGATGGTTAAAACAGAAATGTGAAGAAATGGAAAAACAGCCAAAAAAAAAAGACTCAATATGTATGCACAATTAGTTAAATGGAAGGAAAGAAGTCAAAATTTCAGGATGTGTGAAATCAAAGGAAGTAATATCAAAATCAAAGAGTAATAATGGGGCAGGAGAAGACAATGGAAAGATGGACAGAATATAGCAGTCAACTTTATGGTGATGAAAGACCAGAGCTAAACAATTCAAATAAAGACACAGGACCACCAATAATACAGAGTGAAGTGGAGGACGCAATTCAACACACGAAAAGAGGCAAAGCTCCAGGTCCCGACAATATAACAATCGAAGAGATAAATGCATTAGGAGAGCTGGGAGTACAAGTCGTAACAAAACTACTCAATGACATATACAACACTAGACACATACCCGAAGATCTACTAAAATCTATCTTTGTAGCAATAACGAAGAAGTACACTGGCACCAATCGAGTATGCCCAGGCAATTCTTACTGTCAGTACGACTCAAATTGATAGGCTGGAGAAAATACAAAATGAAGCCATGCGCATTATCTTGGGATGTACGAGGGACACTCCCTGTGTGGCAATGAGGTATCTTCTTGACTTTCCAACCATGGATGACAGAATCAAGATCTGGAGAGCACGAGCATACATGTAGATTAGTACAGATAAAGAGCATCCATTGCACCACGTGCTCAACACACTGAAAGGTGCCAAGCTAAAATGAGGCAAATCATGGGTGGGCCGAGCAGAAGATGTCATCAAACAGGTCTGTGGGCTTACCAATATCAGCGTTGGTGAGGAGTGGATACCGGTGCCTATGTCATTCAAGGGGACTTTCTCGTGTATTGTCACACTCGACAGGAAAAGTAGGGAACAGAACCCGGTCGTGGTTAATGCTGAGGTCAACGGTCTCATCTGCGATAACACTGATGAGAAAGATGCAGTCATCTATACAGACGGATCTGTAATACGACACCAAAGAAGTGCATGGGCATTTACAGCACGCTCGGCAGGCAGAATAGTCAAGGAAGACAGTGGTGCATACGTCATGACCACGAGTAGCATGACAATGGAGGTGATGGCAGTGATCAAGGCATTCAAATGGTTAGAGTCACAAGACTACACCCACGCATGTATACTGAGTGATTCGATGAGCATGATAAAAAATGTGGAGGCGGGCTCTGTGCTCGTGCAATGGTTAGACTCGTTGCAGAAATCAACAATACGTAAGGTCACCTTTGTCTATGTCCCTGGACATGCGGGAGTACGAGGAAATGAAAGAGCGGACAGGTTGGCTAGCTCCGCTGTCGTTGAGGACGAGCAACCAATGGATCGGGCGGACATCATCAATGCCCTCCGAGATTTGGGAAGAGCACAGGACTTCGACAAACACAGATCCACGTCACTTCTTCGGACGAAGGGAATGGGAGTTAGCTCTTTCCGTACGTTTCGCGGCACAGTGCGTCACTCTCAACTTGATTTGAACCGTCATAAAACCATATTCTTTTACATGTCTTGTATCATCGTGGTACTGGCGAAATCTAATACCTTCTTCAATTATCTAAAACTTAATATATAATATGTTATCTGTTAGATAAATATGTAGATTGATTCTTAAAACCATGAAAAATTGTGTTTCTGAGATCTCTTCCCTTGCATTGATAAAGCGCTACCGTACGGAAAGAGTTAAGATGGGCACAGCTATAAATGAGAAACTTAGTGGCCGTGTAAGAAGACTTATCAACCAACATAGAACTGGGGTCGTCAGTCGCTGGACACTGAGGGAATTGCTGAGGAGGGGATCTGAGCACCTATGGACATGTTCTGAGTGCAATGATGATGACCCGCAAATAACTCAATAACTCAATAACCATCACACTATTAGTCTAACAAACCATATGACTAAAATATTGCTAAGAATCATCATGAGACGTGTAAGGAACAAAATAAAACCAGATATAAGTGAGGAACAATGTGGATTTGTGCAAGGAAAGGGCACCAATAATGCAATATACATCTTTAAAACATTGATAGAAAGATCTATAGAGGTAAAGAAAGATCTATATATGTGCTTTATAGACTACAGAAAAGCATTTGACAAAGTAAACTATGTGGAAATAATCAATATGCTGGAGAAATTAAACATTGATGGCAAGGATCTGCGAATCATAAAAAACATGTACTTGCAACAAACAGCAGCTATTCGAATTAGCAACCAAACAGGACAATTCCAATATATAAAACAAGGAGTCAGAGAAGCCTGTGTTCTGTCACCGGATTTGCTTTCACATTGCAGCGAACATATTATGAGATCAATGGTAGACAAAAAAAGGAATTGAAGTCAACGGTCATAACATAAACAATTTGTGATATGTGGATGACACAGCAGAGACAGAGAACAAACTACAAGAAATGATAGACATAATTGTAAAAGAAAGCAACAAAAAAGGTCTCAGTCTGAATAGTAAGAAAACAGAAGTAATGTCATGTTGAAGAAACAATCATCACCATGCCTATGCAGCATAAAAATAAACAGGACAAATCTGAAACAAATGCAACGTTTCAAATACTTAGGCACAATAATAGTATCAGATAAAAGATGCACCACAGAAATAACAAGCAGAATAGCTCAGACCAAAATAGCATTTCAGAAAATGAAAAAATATCTTATGCAACAAATATATATATATATCAATAGAAATGAGAAAGGGAGTTCATCGGTGCATCAACATTTTTCGGGCACATCATGAGAAGAGGAAAGTTGGAATACTTGGTTACAACTGGCAAAATATAGCGTAAGAGAGATCGCAGACGACAAAGAGAGAAAATACTGGATAGCTTGGTTTCATGGCATGGAAAACAGTCAACAACAGAACTGATACGATGCACTGTAGATAGAAGATTGTGGAAGGACATGATCGTCTACGTCAACCGTATAGTTAATATCCGCTTTACCTTATGCGTAGCACAGCTTCGTCATTCTTACCACTTCGGTGAACATATTTTCCCTTTCTTCTCCTTCTCTCCAGCAATCTTGGCTTGGTTCTCCCCATACCTTCTCACTCAATTACATCTGACGCACAGACATGTGCAGATCTGAGCCTCAGCCTAGACTTCCAGCTAAGTGTTTTCACATTTCATTTAATTCCTATTTTTTAATTAATGATCTTTCTGCATTGTAATACTTTGTTTTCCCTTTTCATTTCACTTGTTATTCTAGATTCACTATTGTTGTTTGCTCTACAACATGTAGTTCAATTATTCCTCACGTCGCTCTCTGTTTCTGTGTTCATGTTTTCTGAAGAAACCGCATTTAGTAAAAAAAAAAAAAAGTAAGTAAAGTACCCGCGTCAAGCCAAGTGGCGGATTATAGGGAATATGGTGTTAGTAACCATAAATTTTACAGACCTTCGGCACATGATTTTTGGGGTAATGTGGTCGGTATTACGCTCGTGCCGCTTTACTTTCCCAGAAAAAAATCCGGTACCCATTTAAGGCTGGGTGAACCCGGAAGCCGTCAGTTGGGATCGAACCCTACCCCTTGTCCTTTGTAGTCCAGTTCACTAACCACTGAGCTATCGCGGCTCCCAACCGCATTTAGACCGAAACGTTATGATTTTGTTTTGTTCATTTTTTGTAAAGTTTTGACCATACTTTGTAGGACTGTAACTTACACCCCACCACTTGCTTAATGTGGATACCAGGTGGTAAAAGCAAACAAGATAGATCAAAACAAAATCTAAGACGAACAATTGATTGGTGAGGGCTCAACTTTGGGCTCAACAACAATACAAGACCTAGCAGTGAATCGCCAGACATGGAAAATGTATTATTTCTACATTACGATACGTGCCGTTTTCTGTCAAAGAGAAACTAATTAAAACCGGATGCTTGCGAAATATTGAAGTGCACGCAAATTATAGTTGTATTTTCATAATTCCTTTTTTTCTTCCTACTTTTATTATTCATGATTATGTACTTAATATGCCAGACTCATTGTGTTTTAGTTGTATATATATATATATATATATATATACATTTTATTTCAACAGTGGAAGTGGTAATGCTGTTATCTGGTGTTTATCTCTGCTTTACCGTTAGAAAAGCACCGGCTCATTTCAACGAAAGCAAATTCATTACTTGGGCTACTTACAACGCTATCATCTTGGGCAGTTTTATAATTATGCTCACGTAAGTGGTATGCCATAACTTCAAAATTATATTTTCCCTTTATTAATTTCTCTCTTTCACTCATTGTCTCAGCCAGTTAGACACATGTACTTTGATTATTATTATTCAGATGAATCGTTTCTCTGTTTGGAAAGAAGATTGTAAAAGTGGCAATTTAAAATGTACTAGTACAGAATTTCTCAAACTGTGATCCTCGGCCCCTCTCCCCAGGGGTCCGCAGTGCTGTCGCAGGGGGTCTGCTAAGGCGTGAGGAATAGTATATTTATAGCGAAAGGAAAAGAGAGAATGAATGAATGAAAACACGAAAGAAAATAAATCTTAAAAAGAAGAACGGGTTTTCCTTTAAAAATAAGACAAGACTTTCCTAACTTAATTGTCAATGAGGCTATGAAACCATCCAAATTAGGAAGGCATCTCTATGCTAACCGTGAGGAACATGCCACAAAAAGCATTTTCTAAAATCAAAATTAAGGCACCTGAATTTCAGGAAAATAAGAATATGGTTAAAAAGAATGCAACTTTTACAAATGAACAAATATACAAATGAAAATACTGTGATGGTTTCCTATAAAATTTCTCATCTTATAGCACAAACGGGAAAACCGTACATAATAGTTGAAGAACCTATATTTCATGCTGCAAAAATAATGGTTTCAGAACTGATCAACAATGAAGCTGTCAAGAACCTTTCCTTAATGGTTATGGTTATGGTTAGTCGAAGGCCCCGGTATCACTGCAAACGAATTAAAATCCATTATTGCTCATTGAAGAATCTAAACAAAGAAAGGAAGGCAGCTGCAGTCCCCATCATAACAGCTACAGCACGCGCCAAAAGACATAAGACCAAGTGGCAGCAAAATTGAACGCAGCTGAACTGTCCTTCATTATACGATATATCATTCATCGTAAGCAATCGAAATATCGAAACACGATCTGGATGAAAAACACAGCTCACGTTGTGTACATAGCACTTAACTCAGTAACTCCGGCAGCAGAACTTGAAATGTGAGCAAACTATAACATGGAACACTTTTCAGACAGAGCCTCAGCGGTTCCTGCCGCCTATCCGGCATATTGACCGGAAGTCTGTAACAGTGTATCCAGTTGTAGAAGTTGTAGTAGTAGTAGCAGAAATATTAGAAATAGTAAATTAATTGTAATATAGATATAGGGATAGAACAAAGCTGATTTAGTAATATTAGAGGTAGCAATAGCATATGAAGAATTCGTAGAAATATTGTAATTGTAGTAGAGGAAATAGCATTAAAAGTAGGTAGTAATAGTGGTAGAAGTTATAGTAATAGTTGTAGTAGAAGTACTAATAGTAGTAGTAGCAGCAGTAGTAGTAGTAGTAGTAGTAGTAGTAGTAGTAGTAGTAGTAGTAGTATTAGAGATTGTAATAAAAGTTTTAATAAAATTACACTTTTGAGACTGAGCCTCAATGGTTCCTGTTGTCTATCCACCTTGGTTATGGTTATGGTTATGGAAGGCCCCGGTTACACCGCAAGCGAATTAAAATCCATAATTGCTCAGCCGCCCGTGCCAGTGGAATCATCCGAATTAATATCTCATCTCCCAAACAGAGAAAGATAGATGCAGTCCCCATCATAGCAGTCCCAGAACACGGCAACAGACATAAGGCACAATAAACAACACAGAAAGTGAACACAGCCAAATGTTCCCCGTCATACGATATCACCATTCATCGTAAGCAATCGGAATATTGGTACACGATCAAAGCGGGTTTCCTGCAACAGAGGAAGACAAGCTCCTAGAAATATCCACAGATGGTGCTTTGATATTTACAGTTCAAGGAACAATCACTCTGTAATTTTTTAGCTTACTTAAAAGCAGATTTTTCCGAAATACCGAAAAGGGCTAGAAGTGTGAAAAAAATCATTCTCAGGTTTCGTTCATCTTAAAAATAAATGCAGAGACCGTTAACAAAACGCAGAGTCAGATCTCAGAATCAAAGATTCAGACATTAAGCCAAATATAACAAGGATGCAGGTGAAATGCGGCAACATCCTTCTCTCACTAATTATGTGAGTATACAATGTTACCTTTTTCCACCAATCTTATGATTAGTCAGATACACTTTTTCACTGATTATAACTTTAATTTTTATTTAAAGTCGTGTAAATGTGTGTCATGCGATTTATATCCATCATTTTATGTGTATGTAATTTCCGTTTTGTTTTTTATAAATACTAAATCAATTAATATGTTCTTCTTCTTCTGCGATCATGGCTCATTCAGAATAGGATTCCGGACTTTCTTATGAAGGCAGCTTTCTGTTTAAGTGATTTGATTGTCCAGTATAGTTTCTCTTCCAGGTAGGTGGGTGTGGACCACATTGTCCTTCTCAGGTCTGTGTACTGGGGGCAATCCTGTAGAACATGTTTTATTGTCATGTTGTCCAGTGTACAGTGGCATTGGCTGGTTGTACCTATTTTGAGTTTGTTGAACATGTGGTTTCTCATTCTGTTGTGGCCAGTGCGTAGGCGAAGTATGACTTGATCCCTCCTTGATAGTTGGATGTATCCCTCTCGTTATACTTTGGGTGTTCTCGTTTCCATTTTTCAAGGCACTAGCCTTTTATTATGGATTTGGCTTCGTCGTAGCTGACCAGATGGTTCTCTTGTGGTAATCTCTCACCCTCTTTAGCTAATTTGTCTGCGCGTTCGTTTCCGTGTATATTACAGTGTGATGGTATCCACTAGATGACCACTCTCTGAAAGTTATTGCATAGTTGGTCTAGGGTTGTTCTCAAGTCATCTAGCTCACTGTTCCTGTGAGTTTTTAGAGCTGATAGTACTGACAGTGCATCAGTCAGTATCACCAATTTATTGTGCATGGTGTTATTTTTGTGTTAGATAGCCAGTTTTGCAGCATCTTTGAGGGCTTCAGTTTCTGCTTTATAGTTGTTTGAGAATTTCCCAGTAGCTATTGCCTTGGTGATCTCATTCTGGTTTTTCAGCCTCAGGAATACACCTCCTCCTTCATTTCTGGTGGCATTTGTAGCGGAGTCATCTGTGTGTATGTGTGACCAGGAGTCCTGTGGGTAGTTGCTGTTTGTGTGTTTTTCTGCCATGTGTTTTCTCTCTTTGTCTGTTTGTGTGCCTTTTTTTATGATTCCTATTATGTCTTCCTTAAGTTCTGGTATTTTGTGTTTCCCATGAGGAGTCATATCAGATGGGCATAAGGGTTTCAGTAGTGTTTGGGACAGTACTGGGTCACTAGCTGCCAGTTCTTTGGAGTTTGCAGCGAAGTTGCTCCTCTTTAGTCTTACTTTTCTGAAACTAGTTATTCTTTGGTGCATGGGGTGGCCAAGGAGCCTTTTATATTTCTCCGCTTGTTGCATTACTTTAGTTTTCCGTCTGTCTTTTAAGGGTTGTAAACCTGTTACTGTTTCTAGAGTCACGATAAGTGTAGATTTCATAGCACCAGTGATGATACGGGCAGCCTGGTTTTGTGTTCTGTTAATTTTGCTAAGCTGTGTTTTGGAAGCTGTAGCCCAGGTTGTGACTCCATACTCTAGGACTGGTCTGACTCTTCCTACGTATAGCTGTTTCAAGATATTGTTGTCTGCTCCCCAGTCCGTTCCTGCCAATTTGTTCATAATATCTGTTCATTTTCTGTCTCTTTTGTTTGCTCTGTCTATCTGATTTATCCATGTCATTCTGCGATTCATGGTGACGCCAAGATATGTTGGGTTTTGGTCAATAGGAAGTGCATGGTCTTTTATCTTCAATTTTGCAGAGAGTGTGTTTCTTGATAGGCTATAATATTATGATTATTACTATAATAATAAGGGAGCCGCGATAGCTCAGTGGTTAGTGAACTGGACTACCACGGACAAGGGGTAGGGTTCGATCCCAACCGACGGCTTCCGGGTTCACCCAGCCTTAAATGGGTACTGGATTTTTTTCTGGGAAAGTAAAGCAGCACGGGCGTAATACTGACCACATTACCCCATAAATCATGTGCTGAAGGTCTGTAAAATATAGGGTCACTAACACCATATTTCCCTATACACCACTTGGTGTGACGGGGGTACTTTACTTTACTTTTTTACTATAATAATAATACTGTTATTATTATTTTACATTAGTAAGAAAGCATTCAAATTAAAATGTTTTACGAGTGTGCCGTCTAAAGTAAAATAGATCCATGACAATCATTCGTAGGAGAATGAAAGAATGTAAAAGTTATATGTTTTCGATTAAAACAGTTAAAGTTTTTCAGATAAAATGCGCTTTTTTTATTTTAAATCTTGAATTAAAGTTGAATCCTGAGGGTTCACGACTACAAAACGAATTAAATGGGGATCTGCGGTAAAAGAAAGTTCGACAACCACTATAGAAAGCAATTGTTCCTTGAAACTAGTATTTTAGGTAGGGAAAAAACATACCATGGTAATTGCATCATGGAAATTTAGCAAAATGATAAACTATTGCTAAAAAGCACATTATTATACGTTTACAAGCAGATTAGCAGTGGACTTGAAATTGTGAGGAAGTGAAGGTATACTAAAAAAAAACAACCAGGCAGAAAACAGTGTAATGTTTGTTCATAATACTCCAGGAAAGATATATTTTTGTGTTCCTGAAAAAAATGTCACAAGACGATTCGACCACTAATTATTGTGTTGTGATAAGAAAAAAAAATAAAAATAAATGTTAAAAAACTGAAACTTTTACAAATCTGAATTCGAATGTTTTCGATATTTATATGATATAAAACATAAAAAGGAATTCCGGTTTCAAGATGGCGCGGTCATGTTTGCATCAACGTTCACTGTTAGGTTTTTTGCCGGAAAAATGGTTAATTCTATCCAATGCATATAAGTACATAGATAGGAAGTTTCACTGTTGGGATCTTCGTAATTACGTGCATGTAATCTAAAATCCTCTACAGTGTGCGCAATAGTGTGTTATGTGTTGATTGTAATATACATCGTGATTGGAATACCGGTAAATATGGCGGATAGGCGACAAGAACCACTGAGGCATAATCTGAAAAGTGTTCCTTGTTGCAGATTCCTCACATTCCAAGTCGGTATTTATGCCGAAGTTATTAAGTTTAGTGCTCTGTGCACACCGTGATCTGTGTGTTTCATCTAGATGGTGTTTCGATATTTCTATTGCTTACGGTGAATGACGATATCGTATGAAGAAAGACAATTCACCTGCGTTCAATTTCGGTGCCGCTTGGCCTTATGTCTTTTGGCGTGTGCTGCTATGATGGGGATTACAGCTGGCTTTCTTTGTTTGGATTCTTCAGTGAAATGAGACGTTAATTCGGGTGATTCCACTGAAACGGGTGGTTGAGCAATTATGGATTTTAATTCGTTTGCAGTGATACTGGGGCCTTCGAATAACCATAACCATTTAAAAAAGGGGGAAAAAATAACTTTCTTGGGGTGACACACGCTAATAAATAACTTCACAAGAAGTCGGTTCTTCACAGCGAGCTCCTTGAACGAACGTAGTCGATTCGCTTTTCATATAGTAACTGCCTGGGGATACAATTAATCTTCATTCTTCTAACATGGCCAAATCATTTCAGTTTTGATCTTAGTAACATTTAATGAAAGCTTAGCGCATATCTAGACAAGTTAGCTAATTATTCTGACCTGCCATTTAATTAATTATCAGTATTTTTGCGAAGACCGTACAATTAAAAACTCAATCATTCAATCTCAATTTATTCCTTGAATAAGAGGTCTCATGCTCATATAGGAATGTGCTAAGTAGACATCTGATAAATGAAAATCTTTACAATATCAACCTGCAGTCTCTTAAGCTTCCTGTCTATGAGATATATTTGTTTTTAATACGTTAGTCATCTGAATAGTCTGAACTGTCAAATCAGTGGCACATGTTCCTAATGTGCTGATCTTGAAGGGTGTTTTTATCCGTCGAACTGATATTCCGTTAAGCTTTCTCTGACTGAACAAAAGTTGTGAAGATAGTGAGTGCTTATTTTGCGTTAACCTCTTCTTGATTCAACCTAGTAGCTCTCAAAAGCAAAGCTTTAGAATTTAAATTTAATATTCAAGTTTTTTATTATTATTTATATGCTGTTGGGAATTTAATACGCTTTCGGAATTTTCTACAAGCTCTCCACAAGTTAATAAAAGTCCTTTGGAAATGAACCAAATGTATGTAATTTTTTTCTCTCAATCTGAACATTGTTCTGTAAAATATATGAGAATGTAAATTAATATTATCAGCACAGTCTATTCTGTTTTAAGCACTCTTACTCGTTCCGTAGTTTCAGGTCTACTGATTAGACAAGCTCGAGACAGCCTAGTATTTTACTTGGAGCCGAGGTCAACGGTCTCATCTGCGATAACACCGATGAGAAAGATGCAGTCATCTATACAGACGGATCTGTAATACGACACCAAAGAAGTGCATGGGCATTTACAGCACGCTCGGCAGGCAGAATAGTCAAGGAAGACAGTGGTGCATACGTCATGACCACGAGTAGCATGACAATGGAGGCGATGGCAGTGATCAAGGCATTCAAATGGTTAGAGTCACAAGACTACATCCACGCATGTATACTGAGTGATTCGATGAGCATGATTAAAAAAGTGGAGGCGGGCTCTGTACTCGTGCAATGGTTAGACTCGTTGCAGAAATCAAAAATACGTAAGGTCACCTTTGTCTATGTCCCTGGACATGCGGGAGTACGAGGAAATGAAAGAGCGGACAGGTTGGCTAGCTGCGCTGTCGTTGAGGACGAGCAACCAATGGATCGGGCGGACATCATCAATGCCCTCCGAGATGTGGGAAGAGCACAGGACTTCGACAAACACAGATCCACGTCACTTCGGATGATGGAAATGGGAGTTAAGATGGGCACAGCCAGAAATGAGAAACTTAGTGGCCGTGTAAGACTTATCAACCAACATAGAACTGGAGTCGTCAATCGCTAGACACTGAGGGAATTGCTGAGGAGAGGATCTGAGCACCTATGGACATGTTTGGAGTGCAATGATGATGACCCGCAAATAACTCAATAACTCAATTACTTGGAATTGAAAGTCCTATAATTTTTCTCCAGCACTTGGGATCTGTAAGATATTTTTTAAAATAATTGTACAAATTCTTCCTTTATTTCATCACAAGAGTATTGATTCTGTTTGTTGAAACTTTTGAGGAAAGTGGTTCCTGAATTTCAGTTGTCATTAGCAAGAGTGCTTTGAAAAGCTCAGCAATTTAGGTTTCACTTGAGTTATTTACATGAATTTGTATGAAGTAGGGAAATCCTGTTATTTACGAGGGAAAGTGAATTTGGTTCCCCTTCAAGGTTTTTGTCGATGGCTGCTTTTTCCTGCTTCGTGCACGCGTCAAATTGAGTTCGACGTCTTTTGGAATAGCATTTACTTTCTTCCACTAGTTGGATTTGTCTATAGCAATGTAGAATAAATGAAATATAAAGCAATTTATTTCGGATTATAGATAAGGTTGACCTGTAAAGACTGACGATTATCTACAGTTTTATTTGAGAAGAGCCTGCATAAACGCATGTCTAATTCAAATTATAAACATACTTTCAGCGTTCAGTAGAAGAAATTTAAATCTGTGAGAGTGTTGAAAGCATCCCAGGTCGTCGATTGAAAAACAATTTTAAAGACTTGTAAGCGAAAAGAATACAGCTCCGATAACTGATCATAGTGAAGGTAGTGATAATGATTGAACACTGAAGTCCAATTAGAAAATTAGTATCTTTTGGATTCAGAAGGTCCAAAACTAGTCGAATTAGAAACGACAGTTACATATAAACTGGTTGCAACAGAAGAAAAAATAACATGAAAGGAGTTTGTTAAGCTTAAATGAAAGATCATCTCCTTTGAACAACAGACAACTCATAACCCCTCTTCGGCAAACCCTTCCCTCAATTTTTTTAGCACCGCCGCTCCACGCTAGCGAAAGCACTGAAGATAGTTTCAATTCATATCAACGAACTCCGTAGAACCAGCGAAGGCCGTGAACAAGTTTTTTGCCAGAGTAGCTAGCACCCACATTTAGTATACTCTTTTCAACTTAAACTGCCAAGGGTTTTTAAAGGGCACTCGGAGCCCTCCATTTTTCGTCGTTATCCAATATAGAATCTTGTTACCCAGAGACGGGGGATGATGTGATAAAGCCACGGATTCGTAGTAAAAAATAACTCCCACCACCTATGGTGGTATTCGAACACAGGAGAGTTCAGAGTCGTTTTTTGAGACCTTTTTTGACCATAGGTAGACAGAGCGCAATTATAGATGTGTGTTTTTAGAGAGTAACAGTTGTCATCCACACTTGATGGATTTTTTGCTTCTTCTACGAGTTATTCAAACTTAGATCGAAAACTGTCTTTTTTTATGAGATTTTAGTCGCTGTGATCTTGATCATTGAAGGCTCTCTTGATTTATAAATGTGACTGCTTCTAGCTTTAATCTTATTGATGACGAGAGCGTGGTATGTATTGCAGTCTGTGCTGTGATATGCTCGTATTATTCTTATGTTATTTAAAGACTGTCTACGTGTAAAAACGTGGTCTAGTTGGTGCCAGTGACCACTTCTAGCATGACGGCATATTGATTTATGTTTATGGTTTACATTAAAGTAGGTATTAGTTACACATTGATGATTATCTGAACAGAATTGTAGGAGTCTCTGGCCATTTTCGTAGATTTTTCCAATGCCATGATGGCCTAGACATGTTGGCCAAGATTGTTGATCAGATCCTGTGCATGAGTTGAAATCACCGAGTATATATAATAGCTCTTCTTGTGGAAGTGAGTCTATGATCATCTGAAGTTGTTGGTAGAAATTGTCTTTCTCTTCGCCTGATGGGAAGAGTTGTCTTTCTCTTCGCGGTGATGGTGCATAGGCACAAATGATGTTTATTTATCTACTCTTTGTATGCAGCTTAAGTATCATTGAGCGTTCGGATACTCCTTTTGGTGTGGTTATGGAGTTTATATGTTTGTTATGTACAGCGAAGTCTACTCCATGTAGACGTGGCTTTTTAGGACTTAGGCCTTGCTAGAAAAAAAGTATAATTTTCTTTCTTTACAGAACCACAGTCTGAGGGTCTTGTTTCTTGGAAGGCAGCAATATCAACCTGTGGCCTATTTAGTTCTTTATCTCTTTGTCGTCCACGATCTCTCTTTCCTTTTATTTTGCCAGTTGTAACCAAGTATTCCAACTTTCCTCTTCTCATGATGTGCCCAAAAAATGTTGATTGCTTCTTTCTGATGTTTTTTAAGAGCTCCCTTTTTGTGTTGGCCTTTTTGAGAACTATCTCATTGGTCTTTTTAGCTGTCCAGGGAACTTTCAACATTCTTCTGAGAAAACCCATCTCTGTGGCATGTAATCGTCATTTCATTTTTTTGTCTATTGTCCATGATTCGCTTCCATAGGTCAGAATTTGTCCTATATAGCATCGATAAACTCTCTTTCTCATTTCTATTGACATAGATTTGTTTCATAAGATATTTTTTCATTTTATGAAATGCTATTTTATCCTGAGCTAAATTCTTTACAAAAAGAAAAAAACAATTAAAAGATACAAAAATACGTGAACAATAAAATAGTATCATCGGGGTGGATAATTGATAGGTGCCGTTTCAAGACCCGGCGTGCGGCGTGCAACCATTTTGTGAGGGTGGTGGGTAAGAGAGAGAATAATTCTGTTCGAAGGAGGGCGGGTAGTGGGGGTAAGAGTTTAAGTGCGGATAATAAATAGATCTCGTTGAAGAGATACTGCAATACAGATTCAGCGCAGAGATGGCGCCGAAACATAACATGAGCAACATAGGTTATGCTTGATGGAGAAAGGCGTCACCTCGGTTGCAGAGGCGACCCAAGACAATGGTTGCTAGAATGATACGAATCATGACAGGTTCGGGGTGTGAAGAGGAATGAAGGAGATAGGAGTGGGTGTCAGTAGGTTTATAAAATATGGAGGTGTGTAGACTTGATGGATGAAGAGAGACCGGGATGTTTAAGAAGGTAACTGAGATGGTAGAAATAGAGTACAAACACCGAATTGCTGGAACGAGCCTACTAAGCCCAGGAACTGGGTCAAGTATGGTTCACTACAGACAACACACCAGAACCGTCATCTAAGTACCGGTAATACATGAATTGAAGGTGCTCAATGAAGTGGGAAAGAATGTCGTGTTCCAGGTAACCTATGAATATGCAAGCAAGTATAAGTCTAACGGAGATTATGTATACAAATCGACAGAAGGCAATTGTCATATATCCCAAAAACAGTTATTTTCTTTTCCAATCAGTCAATCCAAAATAAAAAATCATCGGTATGCAGATGACATCGTATCGATAGCACAAAATCAACAAGGTCTACAAAATCTATTACATGAAATTGTGATGGAAACTGAAAAAAATCCTTACGTCAACATCAAAAAGATAGAAACTAGTAGAGTAAAGATAGTATCATATTATAAAAGAAAGCGAACACACAAAAACATAGGTTAAAACTAAATGGAGATCTGTGGAGCTAAGGAAAACTAGTATAGCAACATAGAATTGGTGTCATCAGTTACAACACACTGAATATACTGAAAAAGAAATCTGATCACTTCCGGTTTTGTTTGAAAAGAGACTGGTCTGATGATTAACTTGTTTGCGTGTTTGTCAAATATAAACATTCAATTGTGAATGTTTATATTTGTGTATGTGAGTTTATAAGCATGAGAAAAAAACTAGACACCAAAAATATTTTAGACATGTTAATAAAACGACATAGTATTTTGTTTAAAATTTTTTAACCTTTTTGAATCGATAATTGGGGATATTTAGTACAAACCTTGCATATAACAAACACGAATAGGTAAATAAGAAAGTATAAAACTAAAACAATGTGCGTTTGTGTGTGTGAAAAGGATCCATTGGCGACGAGTTATTTACTGAATAGCTTTTTATTGCAAGTTACAGAGCGTATTGTTTGAACAACTTTAAAATAGAACCATTAGTTTAAGTATCATTCTGAATACTACTTCTAATCAGTACAATTTAATTTATCTAGAGTTTTTGCCAAATTTTTAGATTGTTAAATATCCTATTTGTTTTGTTTCAGTCAGTTCATTGGTGTGTCCGCTGGTCCAGATATTGTATATGTTTTAATGATGGCGCAGCAGCAAGTGTTTGTTACCATAACTATGGGACTTATATTCATCCCTAAAGTAAGTATAAATATGTTAAGTGCTATAATTAAGAAAAATAATATTGTTTTACTCTGTGCGCTCTGATCTTTACAGATCTTAATGGTGATGAACAAACAGAAGTAAATACTAAGTATAATGGGGAAGGACCAGAAATACTCAAAGAAGTTAAAGACGCCTCGCGCAATATAAACGCAGGAAAAGCGCATGGGCTAGATAATATAAATAAAGAAGAGATTGAAGCCACGGGTGATTTTGAAATACAAATAATAACAAAAATGTTGAATGCTTGAACAACAGCAGATATATATCAGACGACCTGCTCAAATTAATATTCATAGCCCTACCAAAGAAATCTGGTGCCATTGAATGCGATGATTATCGCACAATAAGACTTATGAGTCTGTGTATAGTGAGATTATTTTAAGATCCATTCCAGGGTCATGCCAGGAATAACAACTGGAGGTCATAACATAAATAACCTCAGGTATGCTGATGATAGATATAGTCGTAATCGCTAAGAGTGAGAATGATTCGCAAGGAATGTTAGACATTATAATGTAGGAAAGCAAAAATAAAAGATTCAGCCTCAATAGCAAAATGGTAGAAGTAATGGTAGCAACAAAGAAAAAATCATCGCCGCAGTTTTGCTGGCTGAAAAGCTGGCGTGCGGTTGTTCGAAACCCGTAGAAACCCTTGTTTGACAAGGCAGAAAGATCAGAACACAAAACAACGAGCCTTCAATAAAAGTTGTGAGAACACCTTACCCAAGGGGCGACCACGAAAAAGATGAATTGACAGAATATTAAAACAATAGGAAACATAACAGCAGCATAGAAGAACAGAGGAGCAAAAGACCGTAAATTATATCTCCCCTCGACACTGAAAGGCAAATGAGGGCGGAGATAATAATAAGAAGATATATATATATATATATATATATATATATATATATATATATATATATATATATATATAGCTGTGTTCACTTTCTGTGCGGTTTCGCCTTTTGTCTTTTGGCGTGTGCTGAGGCTGCTATGTTGGGAACTACAGCTACCTTTCTTTGTTTGGGAGATGAGTTAGTAATTCGGATGATTCCACTGGCACGGGCGGTTGAGCAATTATGTATTGTAATTCGTTTGCAGTGATACCGGGGCCTTCCATAACCAAAGAACCATATATATATATATATATATATATATATATATATATATATATATAGAGAGAGAGAGAGAGAGAGAGAGAGAGAGAGAGAGAGAGCAAAAATAGAGGACTCAGCCTTAATAGCAAAAAGACAGAAGTAATGGTTGCAACAAATAAAAAGACATTACAACAATGCACAATAAAGACAAGTGAAACAATATTAAAATAGGTAAATGAATGTAACAATCTGGAGAAAATATTAACCGCAGATGGTTGGTGTACAACAGAAGTGAGATGCAGAAATGTTCAGGCAAAATCATCTTTCCAAAAAAATGAGGAAGATACTGTGCAATCCATTTTTGACAATAGAAACAAGAAAAAGAGTTCTTAAATGTTATGTAGAGTCAGTCTTTACATATGGATGTGAATCATGGACAATGGGACAACAGACAAGAAAATCACTGGGGACTGTACAAATGTGGTTTTACAGAAGAATATTGAGAATACCGTGCTTACATAAATCATTTTGTTGCAACAGAGTTAAAAATTCCTAGTTGATTTATAAAAATGAATAAAAGTTACTACTTATATTGTTTAACAAACATGTTTTAGTTAGGTCATTTTAAAGTTGACATGTAACAAACCTTAATGAGAATGAGAACAATGTGGACGTTCATGTGCAGCAACAAGTTCATCAAAGTCAGTGTGTAAAGATGATGATGATATACGTAATAAATCCTGAATAAATCCGCCATTAGTGAGTCGGTTTCTTTGTGACGATTTAATCGCCTTCATTGTTGAAAAAGCGCATTCATATGTGCTTCCGAACGTAGAAGTAATTTTCAAACTGAAATCACTCAATGCGCGATAGTTTTCCCGTGGCACAAGTTTCCAAAAGTCAACTCCTATCTCCATCCTTGATTGGAAAAAGGGGTCACTTTGGAGGTTACATAACTCCAGCTGAAAAGTGTCATGTTGTTGGAAAATATCACACTTCATACGGTTATTAAACAATGCCAGATCTGGTTGTATACCACTGAAGTCAGAAAATCGTTCATTGAATTGCTCCAATAGTTTGTACACCATTAATACAGAAAATTTGAAATCAGTGTCAATGCGCTTCTCAATCAATTCTTTGCAGGAAGGAAAATGAATGAAGTTTTCTTTGGCCAGGGTAAATCTAAAAACTTTTAGTTGACTAATTAATCCAGGTCTACCAAATCTGAGTATATATCTAGGTGTCCTACCAAATCTGAGACAGTTTGGGAACGTCCCTGCAGCTTCGCGTTGAGTTCATTCATGTGCTGAGTGATATCAGTTAAAAAGGCCAATACGCTGTTAAAATGTGGATCAGACATTTTTATGATCAGTTCTTTGTTGGTATAATGTTTCTCTAATAACGGCTTTATCTCGTTCCTCAAAGCAAAAAACCGCCTCAAACAATTCCCTCTGTTTAGCCAGAGTACTTGTATGTAGAGCGCTAAATCGCCATATTCCGCCTCAACTTCTGATTAAAAAATGTATAAACTGTATGTGTGTCCGCCCGATTCTCGCCAGTAGTATACAATATTGTAACAACTTAGTATTTGACCCGTAAATTAACACAAAGATATACAGTAGGTGCATTTAGCGCCTAATGTACTCGAGCCGCAGGGGGAGTTAACCATGACTTCGCGTGTCGATGACCCCGGAAGTGATCTGTTTATGTCTGATGTGTGCTGACTTTGGGGTTCTTGATGTACCAGTACAGGATCGATAGTGATAGTTTAGAAGAGAATACAACATCAATGAAAAAAAATAGCATTAAATATAAAACAGAAATCAAAAAATGTATTTTATTCTTTTATTATCTCAGTAGATATATAACATACAGTGGATATTATATAACATTACAAAAATATTTAGTACACTGAGTAAATATATAGTACAAGGATAACATTTATTTATAGCTATGTAGTTGAGTGTCTGCTACGCACTATGTCATAAATGAATCATAAGGGGTGAAACTATTAGATATTCCTGGTTAGTCTAAACTGGTAGTGTAAAGAGTTAAATATCTAAATGCGTAGTCGAGACGTTATCATCAGCTACCTTTCTTTTTATATAGAAATATGAAAGAGTATTTTTTTTTGCCCCCGTGTGTTACCGGGGCCTCATTATGAGGGAAGTAAAGAATAGTGACACTGTGACCTTCCAGGCATGTCGTATGAGGCGAATAAGGAGGTTGATCGATGGCTTGACAAGCTGTCATTGTAAAAAGTATTGTTATGGAAACAGCGCCATATATTTTAGAGCAGTGATCTCTGCAATATGTGCCGCTTTGGCACGCAAGATTTCTGATTTTGAGATTGTGGCTCTGCCCTATGTGCCGTCTTCGGCTCGAAAGGACAATAGATAGATAGATAGATTTCTTTTTTGACTGTAGGAAAATATGGAATTATTTAAGACTTTAAAACCTACATTTTTCCCACCCTTGACCTTTTGTGTGGCGAGAACCTCTAAAAACATATATCTTTATCTAATTTGTTGAGTTGCTTGCTTAGTCCTTTACAACTGATTTTATCCCGTAATCCCCACTACAATGGTACTTCTTACTACATAAGCTAACAAGAGCTGTCCCTTCGTACTCTAATTTAAAAAGACCGAGTGTTCGTTTGGTGTATCTTTAACACCCTTACAGTTTATACAGTCTGTCTTGCTAACATGCTCATCGCAAAACTCGGCAGGTAACCAATCTTTATATTCTCTATTAAACTCATCCTGCATACCTAACTTAACTATGTCCTCCAACTTAGGTGCACTTTCAGCAAAGTATAAACTATCGGTATCTGTTTCACATAACTGAAAGTCGGACCTGGCTACAAACTTATCTAAGAACTCGAAATAAAAATCTAACATACGAAGTTTTGCATATTGATAGACGAAGAAACCGATTTGTAGGGGCAAGTCCCAAATAGTTTTCTTTTTCTCCATCTCAATTTCAAAAAGATCCTCCCCTAGTTCCGTCATCTTCTTAAACCGGGAATTATTTATCATTTTCGATATCTCATCCCCCTGAACGTATGAGACAGCGCTATGATTGGCCTTATTGGATAGAGTCTTTCCGCATACCGAGTTTCCCAGGAGTTTCATCGTATCGCTAACTATAGATTGATTTTTGTCTAAATCACCAGCACGACGCACCTCTGTGACCATATCTCCAAACTTTTTAAAACAACAAACGGTTTATATTCTATCACTTGATAGATTTTTGTTACCTCTAGCCCATGATCTAAATACCATTTTAACAGTGGTGTTGCCAACAAAATTTTTTCCCCGACATAACTACCGATTAGAGTGCGACGTTATATTCTATTTTTAGTAACTCATCCGGTATTGCATCAGAGGTCAGTTCTATTCTTAGTAACACCTCTGGCGTTTTATGGGTATATAAAACACCACTGTGAATCTTGTAATCAGACATACATTTACAATTGTTGATGCGTAATGTGTCTCGCGCCTTCAAAGTTATAATACGTAAGTGTTATTTTAGTTCTTTAATATTATATATTATAGTAACCTAATTTCGATAATTTGTGAATCTCGTGGGATTACATTTACTGGTTTTTCTTTCCTTGTAATGTTTATTGTTCGTTATTCTTTAGTTGTAATGGTTCAATTTATTTTCTATAGATGCCTAACACTTGTCATCTGTGCTCCAAAACTTTCACCCGGAGCCGAGATATAAAGCGACACGTTGCTAGTGTACATGTACGTCAGGAATACAAATATTCTGTTTGTGAGCGAGTTTATAATAGAGCAGACAACCTTGCCAAACATATTAAGACAGAGCATCTTGCATCAGTATTTCCTGCATCACCAACCCCTGCATCAGCGGATCATGTACCCTCTAAAGATACCAGTGCTACCCCACAAATTTGCCCCATCTGTCAACAAATCTTTACTGGGGCAAGCCACCTGCAAGTACATCTTGCTAACCATGACACAGCTGTGGACACCTCAACACCATCAACGCTATCAGGCCCACTGGTATCGACAACCTCACGCAATCGGGCAGTAAAGAGTTCGACTCAAGAGCCTTCAAAGAGACCAAGAATTATTAATGTAGCTGACTCTTTAAATAAGTTACCCCAAAATATTAGGAAGTTATATAAGGACAACTGGTTAGCTATTAGAACACACGAACGTAGGAACATATACATGGACACGTACACTATATTTCATCAGCCTGTTATTCCTATAGATTGGAAGACCCTTGTAAACCCAATTTTCCTAGCCCAGCAAAAGCGTTTCAATGTGAATTATAGTCATCATCTAGTCGTAAGACATAGAGAGACACAGGGGCTGCGTTACTTTCACGCCAGCTCAAATAACGCGACAGGGTTAGACAAACCCCTGTTAGGTAACAACAGAAATTATTTTGAAACATTTGTAGATAGATTAAATCAAAGTGATATATTAGGGTATGCAGACAAAAATAGGGAGACAACCAAATATACCTTGGAAGCGTTAGTCAGTACGAGTGTTTATATATATAAACTTCAAGATTATCCTATAGGTCGTCTGCTTGATATCCCACCCTACATTGCATCCAACTACGACATTAATATCCTTTAAACCGACTCTAATTCTAAAATCTACGATGATAATCTCTGCTTCTTCCGTTGTCTAGCTATCCATAGAGCTGCCTCTGTTAACGATGTTAGGAAGGCTTCAATCCTACTTTTCAAATAGTTTAACTCGTCTCTAATGTTAAGTAACTTTCCCGGTGTAACTATGGCTGAAATGTCTCTCTTAGAATATTGTTTTTCAGTAAATATAGATATTTTTAATGTGATTCTGAACAAGCCCTGCGTATCGTTCTGGGAAGCACAAGTAGTTATAATTAAACTCTCCGTCTTTTACTTTACAAAACCAATTCTTTTATATAAACGATCTTTCTAGGGTTAGTAAAAGTTTTTCTTGTGGAAAATGGAAAGTTGTGGAAAAATTTTTGGCGTATGGACAGGCACAAAAAAACTTGCAATGGGGATATTACTGTAGAGACATATATAAGGGTGGCGTTTACTCGTCATCTGAAAGTGTATGGGACGCGGTCAGCGCTGAAGGGATACGTACTCCAGAGTCTTTTATTTACCCCTTCAGGGCGACATTCGACTATGAATGCTATTTTATTAGTAAGAATGTTCGCCAAGAGACGCACTCGGCAACCTTTGTGGCTAAACATGTGCCCCTCTCCTGTTCTATAGCGTCAAATGTCCCCGGGTGGGAGGCACCAAAATGCTTCATAACGAAGGGTGACCCGCAGCTTTTAGTTAATCAGATGGTTGATTACCTCACTAGTATCGCTGCTAAGGCATACTCGTTGTTGCGAGCTCGGTTTGAAAGTATTTTTAGGCAACTCCATGCTCTGAATAAAGACAAGATAATAGTTAGGTTTGATGAGTATTTAAAAGAGCTTCCAGTGATAGGGTTTAATTCGGGGAAATATGACGTCAACGTCATTAAACCTTATTTAATGAGACACTTCATGGTCGCCACCCCACACGTACGCGAAGAAGGCGATAGTAAGGATGAAGAAGAAGAAACCGATGTTATGGAAGAAGCGGAAGATGAACTGAAAGGAGACTACAAAGTAGAAAAACCGCTTCAGTTTATAGTTAAAAGATACAATAACTTTATGTGTATTGCAACGGAGAATCTAAAATTCTTAGATATAGTAAACTATCTAGCTCCATGGTTTAGCTATAGTAAATATCTGGCAGCTTATAAGATTAACGAGACAAAGGGTTACTTTTGTTATGAATATATAGACAACCCCCAAAAGTTTTACGAGACGGCGTACCCTCTCACGAAGCGTTTTATTCGTCGTTAAAAAATTCCAACATTTCCAAGGAGGAGTACGCTCTGTGCAAAAAGGTCTGGAAGGCTAATAACATGACCATCCTTAGGCACTTTTTGATTTGGTATAATAACAAAGATGTAGTCCACTTCTTAGAAGCCTTAGAGCAGCAGGTTCGCTTTCATGGGGAGCTGGGTGTGGACTGTTTTAAAGACGCCATTTCGGTTCCGGGTGTTTGTTTAAAGTATCTTTTTAAGACCGCTGATAGGGGTGTAATGTTAGTTTATGTTCGAGCAAAGAGGCGAGTCTACACACAACGATTAGAGATAATATCGTTGGAGGTACCTTTATAATTTTTCATAGGTATCAAGAAACAGGTAAAACGTTTATTAGGGAAAGAAAGCTGGTCCAATCCATCCAAGGTTACGATGCTAACGATTTGTATCTTTGGGCTCTGATGAACCCAATGCCAACAGATTACCCAATTATTAGAAGAATGGAGACAGGGTTTAGGGTCGAAAAAGATAACTATTATGTCCAACAAAGTAGAGTGTGGCTAACGTTGGTCGCTCACCAAATAGGAGTGTAGTTAAAAACTCAGTTTAACGGGAGGTAGATTCGGTTAGGTGATAGAAACATCCCCATGGATGGGTGGGATAAAATGAATAGAATTGTCTACAATTTTCATGGTTGTCTGTACCATGGTCACAAAGACTGTCCCCTCACCAAAGATAAAGATAGAAACCGTGTTAATAATAAGCCATTGTTCGAGCTGTTTGAAAAAAAACATGTGAGATACATACCTACCTAACCGATGAGGTCAAAGTCCCAGTAGTAGTTATGTGGGGATGTGAGTGGGAGGCTCTGAAAAAGTCTGAACCAGCCATTAGGGTTTTTCTTTCTAAAGCCATCTCTCGAGCTAGACCTTCTTACTCTCAAGAAGGACTCCCTCCCAGTGATAAACAGATTATGACTTCTATTTCAGATGGGACGTGTTTTGGCTTAGTGGAATGTGATCTACACGTCCCCGACCGTCTGAAGGAACATTTCAGTGAAATGACTCCAATTTTCAAAAATATTGACGTCACGCGTAATGATATTGGGCCGTTTATGGGTGAATATGCCTTCAAACATAACTTGATGTCAACCCCTCGTCGCACTCTAATCGGTAGTTATGTCGGGGTAAAAATTTTGTTGGCAACACCACTGTTAAAATTGTATTTAGATCATGAGCTAGAGGGAACAAAATCTATCCAGTGATAGAATATCAACCGTCTAGTTGTTTTAAAAAGTTTGGAGATATGGTCACATAGGCGCGTCGTGCTGGTGATTTAGACAAAAATCAATCTATAGTTAGCGATACGATGAAACTCCTGGGAAACTCGGCATACGGAAAGACTCTAACAAATAAGGGCAATCATAGCGCCGTTTCTCGTAGGTTCAGGGGGATGAGATATCGAAAATGATAAATAATTCCCGGTTTAAGAAGATGACTAAACTAGGGGAGGATCTTTTTGAAATTGCGATGGAGAAAAAGAAAACTATTTGGGACTTGCCCCTACAAATCGGTTTCTTCGTCTATCAATATGCGAAACTTCGTATTTTAGATTTTTATTTCGAGTTCTTTGATAAGTTTGTAGCCAGGTCCGACTTTCAGTTATGTGAAACAGATACCGATAGTTTATACTTGGCTTTAGGTGCACCTAAGTTGGAGGACATAGTTAAGTCAGGTATGCAGGATGAGTTTAAAAGAGAATATAAAGATTGGTTTCCTGCCGAGTTTTGCGATGAGCATGTTAGCAAGACAGATAGTATAAACTGTAAGGGTGTTAAAGCATACACCAAACGAACACCCGGTCTTTTTAAATTAGAGTACGAAGGGACAGCTCTTGTTAGCTTATGTAGTAAGAAGTACCATTGTAGTGGGGATTACGATAAATATCAGTTACAACATTGTATACTACTCCCGCCTTTTATTAAATTCACACACTTTATTACAGTTTTCATAACATCCTCCACGTCTAGAATGTTGCCACACAGCGCCTCCTGGTGTATAATGCAATGTAATGTTGGGCAATGGATTCCATCCTTCCTTAATAATGCACCTAAACCTATTTGAGTAACACACATTGACTTAGCGTCATCTGTCACGATTGCTGACAAGTTTGTTTACGTCACCTATACCGTTAACAACTTTCATAACTGAGTCATAAATGTCTTGACCTTAGGTCGTATTATGCAATGAATCTAAAGCTAGTAGCTCTTCATTGATCCATTGATAAAGTGTTTTGTAACAGTTCTTATGAAAATTAAAAGTTGCTCTGTGTCTGATATGTCAGTAGATTCATCCAAAGCCATAGAAAAGTAAGCGGAATTTGTAACGACACTCTTTAATTTACTAGATATATGAGAACTTATTTCCTCATCCCTTTTAGTGACTGTATGTTGTGATAGTTGAATACTCTCAAAATGACTGGCAATTTTTTCTTCCCCAAATGCACGCGCCATGTTAATAGAACAACGCTTTACGAAGTCACCGTCACATAATTATTTTTTTAATGTCGATATCTCTGCGCTTACAACAAACGATGCCATTAAGGAACGTGTTTGTTTTGTTGTTAATGTAGTAAAAACAGATTTCTGAGCACTAACCTTTTTCTTCAAAGCGCACACAAGTGTAGAACGTATTGTACCAATGTAGTCCTTGTATTTAGCGGCGTGGTGCTGTTTGTAATGTCGTTTAAGATTATACTCTTTATTTACAGACAACACTTGCAAACACACAAGACACTGCGGTTTGCTATCCTTATTGTTGATAAATAAAAAATCATGTTCCCATTTCTCATGAAAAAATATTTTTTTTTCATTTAATTGACTCTTATTGCTCACATTATACCACGACCGAAGCAACAGACAATGAAAACACAGATTACACCAGCACTGTTTCTTGTTATAAATGGAACTGTTCACTGTAACTCGACAAAATCAGAATGATCAGATCGGATATCAGATATATAATTTTGACTGATGAAAAGAGGATTGGAGAGAAAGAAACTGAAAGTAAAATAATGTGGGGTGAATGTGTTGGGGAGGAGGAGGTGGGTGACTGACAGTATTTCTTGGCGGAAACTTTTTGAACTCGCCGAACAGAGAGTTCAGTCTGGAACCATTCGTCGGCTCCTTCCTTTGTTTCAGTCGATCGCAGGATGATCAAACAGAAAAAGGATGGGTCGGGAATGACGGGAAGGCTGCGTTAAACTAACTACTAGAGTGTTCCGAGTGTTAAACATAGGTCTACTTGTACTATTATTCTTCTTTGATTTACCTCGGATGTTTCCACCAATAATTATACTTTATTTTAAACAAACTACTAGGGAATATTTGAGTTAGCTTTCTCCACGGTAGAAGTTAATGTAACACATTTTAAATTAGTTTTACCCAGGACCTTTTGCTCAATGCAACCAGATTTTATTTTTTTATCCGCCGCGGGCCAAAAAAAGGACGTCGCGGGCCACTTTTGGCCCACAGGCACCTTATTGGCCATCCCTGCTATAAAGAGACAATTCTGATCTATGGAAGCGAATTAAGAACAGTAAACAAACAAAGGAAAGAAAAACTATTAGAGGCGACAGAGATGGGATTTCTCAGAAGAATGCTGAAAGTTCCCTGGACAGCTAAAAAGACCAATGAGGACATTTTCAAAGAGTCCAACAGAAAAAGCACTAACCTAAAAACGTTAGAAAGAAACAATCCACATTTTTCGGGCACATCGTGAGAAGAGAAAAGTTAGGATACTTGGTTACAACTGCAAAAATACAGTGAAATAGATATCGTTGACGACAAAGAGAGAAAATACTGTATAGCTTGGTGTCATGGCATGGAAAACAGTGAGCAGAACTGATACGATGCAATGTAGATAGAAGATTTTGGAAGAACATGATCGTCTGTAACAAATGAATTTAAAATACTGAGATTCCTGTGTCTTCATAGTCAATAATTAGAGCTTTATTGTTAACTTAGACTCTGATTGAGTCTTGATGGCAGAGAGAAAGAGAGAGAGAGAGACTTTATTCTTATAATATTAATAAAAGATTAAAAAACTGCCACAATCCCCCAAGTATAATTTATTGCAACTCTCGTGCAACTCTCTTAGAGCTGATATTACTGACATAGCATCAGTCAGAATCACAAATTTATTGTGCATGTTATTTTTGTGTTGAGTAGCCAGTGTTGCAGCATCTCTGAGGACCTCAGTGTCTACTTTAAAGTTGTTTGAGAATTTCCCAGTAGCTATTGACTTGGTGATCTCGTCCTGGTTATTCAGCGTCAAGAACACACCACCCCCTCCATTTCTGGTAGCATTTGTAGCAGAGCTATCTGTGCGCATGTGGGACCAAGAGTCCTGTGGGTAGGTATCGTGTATGTGTTTTTCTGCTACGTGTTTTCTTTCTGTGTCTGATTGGGTGCCTTTTTTCATGATTCCTGTTATATTTTCCTTGAGTTCTGGTGTTTTATGTTTCCCATGAGGAGACATATCAGATGGGCCCAAGGGTTTCGGTATTGTTTGGGAAAGTACTGGGTCTCCAGTAGTTAGTTCATTGGCGATTGCAGCGAATTTGCTCCTCTTTAGTCGTACAATTCCGAAACCAGTAATTCTTTGATGCATGGGGTGGCTAAGGAGCCTTCTATATTTCTCCACTTGTTGCAATACTTTAGTGACCCTTCTGTCATCTATGGGTTGTAAACCTTTTACTGTTTCTGGAGTTTTGATAGGTGTAGATTTCATAGCACCAGTGATGATACGGGCAGCTTGGTTCTGTGTTCTGTTAATTTTGCAAAGGTGTGATTTGGAAGCCATAGCCCAGGCTGTGACTCCATACTCTAGTTCTGGTCTGACCCTTGCTACGTATAGTGTTTTCAAGATATTGCTGTCTGCTCCCCAGTCCGTTCCTGCCAATTTCTTCATAATATTATTCGGTTTTTGGCTTTTTTTCTTGCTCTGTTTATCAATGGTCATAAATTATGGAAACTTGCGAATGCTCTATTGTATAAGTAGGATTAATTGTGGCAGTCCTCTACTATGGGCAGTAGTCATAGTCCTTCCCCCTCTAACAGTGACAGTAGTGGTCTCTTAATTTACGGATCCGGGCTTAACGCCCTCCCGGTACTACCCGGCCCGTCCCTTACATTCTCTTTACTGTCTTTTTACCGTTTTCGTACTCTAATGTCTCTTTTGTCTGTGCACAAGTTTAAATACCCCTTCTCGCAAAGAATCCAATTTCATGGTGTTGATTTAATCTTTGACCCTTTTCTCGCTCAACACGTCATCGCTCACTCTACTCACACTTCGAAATTTCTCGATCACCCTAATTTTCTCGCGACATTGACCTTTGGTCTGTCTGTCTATATTTTTAAACAAATCAATCACTCACCAATCTCTTAAATATGTGTTGTTATGTTCACACCCGTCCTTACCTATGTCACTATCCTTTGTTCCCTTTTATACGCTTGTCTGCACACGTTAACGCCATTTTTTAGACTGTTTTTGTCCCTCCATGAGTGACATTGACCCTTTTGTCCGTCTAGCGACATTTTTAACTGTATAGGTCACTCATCAACCTTACAAATACACAACTTTTCTTTTGTTCCCCTTTACACGCCTACGCCAACCCGTATGGAACAAGATGATGATAATTATTTGTCCAAATAGTATATTTTGGTATACGGGAATCTTTCATAAGGTGTAAATGACCAAGCCAGCGTAACCTTCATTGTTTGAGCAGCATGTAGATGTTCGAGAAGCTTGTGACTTGAAATTTCCTGAAGGTAAAGTAACTGATTTGCGAATTGGGATTAATTGTGGAGAATTTAGTTTCAACACATTTTAGCCCAGCATCAAGAATTCGTTGACTGAACGTGAATTGTAAATCCTCTTCTTGGAAGGGCATTGAAAACTATTTTAGTCACCTTAATGACTAATAATGAGGCTATGAAACTTGCTCAATTACGAAGAAATCTTAATGTTAAACATGAAGAAAACACCACAAAATCATAGTTTTTTTTTTATTTTCAAAAGAAAGAAACGTGAGCTTCAGTAAAATAAAAAAAATGGTAAAATAGACCACAACTGGCTCTAAAAATGAAGATGTTGTGAGGGCTTCCTTTGAAGTGTCTCATCTTATAACACAAACGAGAAAACCATACACAATAGCTGAAGGAAGAACTTGTATTGCCTACTACAAAAATAATTATTTCAGCATTGATCAACAAGGAAGCTGGCAAGGATATTTTCTTAATATCTTTGTTAAAGGCAGTGGCGTATTCTCTATGCTACAGCTGCCACCGCCGATAGCCTGAACATATTAACGAAATACAAAAGGAAATGATAATTTATTATATTTTTTTCATAATTATATTACAAATTTTCGAATATTCTATTACACATTTCGTAGGCCAATATGATTTATTTGCATTTATAAAAGCAAGGTTTTCCTATGGCCACTATAACGTTTGTGAATGAAACCAAAACTACTCTAAGATAGTACATGAAACCACTAATAAACAGTGGTACAGTTCTCTTCTCTCCGACTTTGAATTAATGACCTTGACATTCACAAATTCCCGTCAAAATAGTACAGCTAAGCTACCTCTACACTAATGCGGTTTCATAGGTTATTTTTAGCTCTAGCCAATCAGAATCGTCACAAAGTGAAAGTAAAACTATGTCTGATTACCGGAACTTCCTAACCTATTTATAACTACGTTATGCGCATCAGCATCTGTAGAAAGAACTTTTTCTGCTCTCAAGAGAATTAAATCTTATTGTCGCTCAACTCAGACACAAGAACGCTTATTTGGTTTGGCAATAATGTCCATTGAGAAATCATTCCTTCAGAAACTTAGAAACCAAAGCAACAGTACTTTCAATGACAAAGTCATCGAGAAATTTTCGTCCCAAACAAGACGGATAGAGTTTACATATAAATAAGTAAGTAATTTAAAATGTCATTAGCAAATATTACTTCATGTTAGCCTTCTGAATATAATGTATGTCTTTATTTAATATGTCGGCGGTAGCCCAGACCCCAAAACCAGTATACGCCACTGGTTAAAGGATACTGTGGAAAACCGAATCGACAGGTTGTCAGTCAATTGAACGAATTATTAGAAAGAATTCGACTGTCCCACTATTTTGTTATGCAATTAGTTGAAAGCACAGACATAACAAACAAAGCAACCTTGCTGGGTTACATTAGGTATCAACACGAGATAATTGTATTTGGTGATATTCTGTTCATCTGCTTCTTGGTACACGCTACAGCTGAAGAAATATTTAACAGCTTAAATAGTTGTATAACATAGCATGCCTTGGATTGATTGAAATTCGTTGAAATTGTTTTGTTTCCCAACGAGAAATGTTCAGAAAGCTAACCGGACTTGTAACACGGATTAAGGAAATTATATAGTCTGTAACTTAGCATTATTGTTGCATACATATGGAAGCTTTTATTGCTAAGAAATATGCCATAAAAATTGTAAGAGGTTTTAAATGAATCGGTCAAAATCGTTTATTTTTAAAAAGCAAATCATTGAATTCAAGACTATCTGGAACAACTCTGTGAAAATATAATAAGTGATCACCATCAGCTTTTGCTACACAACGAAGTCCACTGGCTATCACGAGGTAGAGTTTTGTTACGTTTATGGGAATTGAGAGATGAATTATTATTATATCGCACGGTGAAGCAATTTGACATCACCAACCGTTTGACAGCTTTGTCCTGATTAATCAGATTTGCGTGTCTGCGATATTTTCACCCATTTAAATCTTCTCTATTTAAATCTTCAATAAGAAAGTTTTACAGTGTTTCAAGTTGAAGGCAAGATCCAGACAATTATTTTAAAAGTTGGGGTTTTGGTATCATCGTCTATTGAACAGAAACATTGAACAATTACCAAATCTCACTTTATTCGCCTCTCTATTGTCGCTTCCTTCTCATCTCAACCCGCTGTACTCTCTCGCACCTCGATATATAATACTCCCTTTTTTACTTTTAATTATTAGTAATATATCAAATAATACTGGAAAAGGTTACACGAGTTTGAATGAGCAGTTGGTACATGTAAATTTAAGCTCCATGTAGATACTGTCAGTTCTCACAGGCCCTTGAAAACCTGGAGCAGTAAAATAAAATGAGTTTTTGTGATTTAGAAAAGTTTACTGAAGCACATACAAATTCAATCCAAATAGCAATTTGAACCAGCAATAACCAGTCTGGCAAAGCAAGTAGTGATCGGCAGAGTAACTTGATACTCCAAAAAATATGCTGAAACCGGATTGGTTGTACCGAACAAAAGATGTAGATATTACAACTTGCTGTCAACCACAACACAACGCATATACCCAACATAAAGTAAAGGAGAGAAACAACGAAAAGCAATCGTTGGAGGAACACATAAATAATATACAACACGCTGCAATCCCCCTCCCACACCCCTGCTTTCTTAATTAGATTTCACAAATGCATCTACAGCTTAGTTGAAGAATTATTTGTTTCCACACAGAAATATGAAATTGTATGCAATTTTCAATTTGTGTTCTTTCTATTAAAAAAAAAAACAGTTCTGGGCCTTATACAAAGGTGTGAGTGGAGACAGTGTAGTGTATTCAAACCATGTGACAACAATTACAGGCAGAGTTAAACCAGCCTTGATTCCAACTACTTCTCGGTTGAGTGACAAGATAGCTCACACCAAATCAATTGGAATTCAATGTAGCTCAGAAGGTTTATCTCATACACTAAGGTTACAGGTAATTTGTTAAAGCAGTAAGCCTGCTGGCATATGTAACTATGTCTTTCTACAAATTTCTGCCTTTTCTGGTGTATATGAATTCTGCTGTTAAATTCCTACCGTGCCACTGAGCAGTTTGTTATCTTTACTTTCTATTTTTCTTCATTCATGTATATAAAAGAAGAAGGAAAATTGGAAAAGCATTTTTTAGAAGCAAACCGATTTACAGAATGGAAATAATGTAGATACAGCACGAAAAATATGTATTTATGTATTCAGGAAACACAACAGAACATCAATGAGGTATAGGAATACTAATAATATACTATACAGGATACAAACCAAATAAACTAAAAACAACAACTTTCATTGAATTGACTAAAACGAAAGGTGAAGTTGAATGCAGCGATTTTAGAACAATAATCCTGCATTATGTAAAAACATTATTGCTAACAGTTATACAAGGAAGGATTCAGAATAAAATCAATATTGAATTAAAAGAACGACAATGTGGATTTAGGAAAAACAATGGGACAAAAGAAGCCATATTCTGCAAAAGGACACTAATCGAAAATTACAGAGAAGTACATAAGGGAACAAATCAATATATGCTTGCTTCATAGATTACACCAAAGCTTTTGACAGAATACACTATAAACAATTTATAGACTGCCTAAAAGATATGCATTTAGATGACACAAACATACAACTAGTATGTAATTTATACCGGGAGCAAACAGCAATAATAAAATACAACAAAGAGAACTTTACACCCATTGATATAAAAAGAGCATTATGACAAAAATGCATCCTATCAGCAAGCTTGTTCAATCTATACATTGAGCAAATCTTTAAAAACATCACAGAGATGCCAGGCCTAAACATTAATGGAAAGATAATCAATAACCTAAGATATGCTGATGGTACTGCATTACTTACAGAAAATCCTAAAGATCTACAACAATTACTTAATTTAAAAAAACATAATAAGCAAAAAATAAGGATTAGATATGAATATCAAAAAGACTGATCATAAACAAAGACAATACTCAAAACCTACAAGTGGATATCAAAATCTGAAGGAACAGACCTGGAGACAGTTCAGAGCTATAACTGCCTTGGCCAAACTATAACCAGTGATGGAAAATGTACAACAAAAAAAAAAAAAAAAAAAAAAATAGGAATAGCAAAAGGTAATTTTAATGCCATGAAAAATGTCATCATCATCATCATATGCCATACCGGATAGGGTAGGCAATCATGTCCTTGTACAATATTCTATATGCAGCGCATCGTATCATCGTATGTTGTTGGCTGTTTTCCATGCCTTGATACCAAGTTATCCAGTATGTTCTCTCATTGTCGTCCGCGACCTCTCTTTCCTTTTATTTTGCCAGTTGTAACCAAATATTCCAACTTTCCTCTTCTCATGATGTGCCCGAAAAATGTTGATTGTTTCTTTCTGATGTTTTTTTGAGTTCCCATTTTGTCTTGGCCTCTTTGAGAATTTCTTCATTGTCATTTTAGCTGTCCAGGGAACTTTCAACATTCTTCTGAGAAATCCCATCTCTGTGGCCTCTAGTCGTCTTTTCATTTGTTTGTCCACTGTCCATGATTCGCTTGCATAGGTCAGAATTGGTTCTATATAGCACCGATGAACTCTCTTTCTCACTTCTATTGACATAAGTGGCTGTATACCCACCCCTTTTCTGGAAGAACATGCACCGAAACTGCACCAAATACAATGGATTTTGCACCGTGCCGCACGAAACAATTATATTTTTGGCACCAAATCCGTGCAAAAGTCCGATAATCGGCTTATCTCATCGGCTTATCTCGGTGGTCGTGGCGTGCGGTCCGGTAATCGGCTTATCTCGTGGTGTGCGGTGGTGCGTGACGGCTCGGTGATCGGCGCGTCTCTCGCGGGGGTCTGTCGCTCGCCGGCTATCTCGGACAACAGCGGTTCTAAAACTTGTGTTCTAGGGTCGTCTCACACCGTCGGATAGCGGGTCGTCGCTCACGCCGGCTATCTCGCGCGGGTGGCGGGTCTGTCTCTCGCCGGCTATCTCGCGCGGGTGGCGGATCTGTCTCTGTCTCTTGCGGGCGGGGACAACAGCGGTTCTAAAACTTGGGGCGATGTGCCTTGAATGGTCGTGTGTGTTATTAGTATCGCTACCAACATCATCATGTGTCGTGTAGTAAGGTGTGCTAATATTAAATAGTGACGCTCTCTCTCTCTCTTTCACATTCATGGTAAAGCAAAACAAAATTCGTTCTATATTTCACAGCTTTATTATTGATACAACAAATATACAACACATATTTGAAAATATATATTACTGTCCGGTTGTTGACTTTGGGCATCCATGGGCCCCTCGAAGCCGAAATAGCCACGGGGCGAGCAAACGATAAATGACACGGTCGTTTATGTGCTGTCTCGATGAAAAAGGCATGAGAATTCTGTTAAGTTTCGCGCCACGACACTTAAGAAGTATATAATAAACACAATATAGACCGCACGTGTTGCTAAACAAATCTTGCAACACCCGCGGGTTGTAGACGAATGGAACGTGTGAGTTTTGCTCTATAAGTTTAAAATATCCACGTGTCTGGGAGGCAATCCGTAGGTATCGAAATACTCACATTCGCCGAGACCGTTGTAAAATAGGGCCACCCAATGCTCACCGGGTTCGTGGGCAGGGTCGGTGTTTATGACAAAGGCTGCGGTCGCCGTCGGGTCGATGCTGGGCGGTAAGTGGTTTCGTGGAATGACACTAACAAGGGAACAAAGTCGAACGAAAATATCCGACATCAAAAGGTTGTAAATCTCCCTCGTGTTCATCTTCTTTCTCTCAAACGCCGAAGTCTGTTAGAATCTGCCTTGTCTTAGACACCTCGAGCACTGAGTCCAACTCGGCGTAGACGATAACTTGTAGGGGAGTAGTTGTGGGAGCGGCAAACTTGAGTTCTACCGACAAGGGTCCGCTTGTGGCTAGCTCAAAATGGGAACCGTCCAGTAGGCTGGACGAGAGGTCAAAACCAAATAGACAATATCCGTCCTTGAACTCTCTATAATCAACGTTATTCCCAGCGTCTTTACCAATCAGACCCATGGCCAGATTTGTACCGAAAAAAAGCTCTCGCGTATTGATTTCGTTCAAAGTCCATAGTTAGAGGCTTTCCCGAGATACATTTCCCGTCGACCGTCAGGTTCATATAAATCAGACCAAAGTGTTGAAAATTGAACGGGTTAGCTGTATAAACACCATTAAACGCACTGGCCGTAATCAGACCTATCACTATACGGGTCGGTGTTTGAGATAAAAATAAATTGTCTTGACTGTGGGAGAACATCCCGCTAGCGTTGGAAAATGTCTTGATAGTAACCCTCTTGATCGGGTACCGCGCATTCCTGCTTAAGAGAGCCTTTTCGTGGGCCAGAGAAATCGCGGGGTTTAGCTTAGCTTTCCTGACCACGAGCGCGGCGTAGGTGATAACACTCTTATAACCCACAGAGCTATCGTGACCCGTGAGGTTGAACACATCCTTCGAGGGCGTGAGTTTTATCTTTACATCGACTCTGTTTAACATGTAACGATCCTGCACAAAGACATCAGAGTGCAAACGACTCATCATTTCAACCTCTTTACTACCCGAAGTCAAATCGCGCCGTGTTTTAAAACCCTCATTTTCTTTCAAATCGTCATGGTGGCCAGCTGTGTCTTTGTAGAACAGAGCGGCCGTCAAGTATCCCGTTTTCGCATCCTCCCCGTAATTTAGCGTAGCCTCAAACACTGCTCTAAAAGGATAGGTATTCTACGACGGTGTAACCAACGATACGTCGACTTGTGAAAATAGACTGTGAAGATAATTGTTGACTGGTCCTACCTCAGCATCGGGTGGTACACTATCACCATTCGGGAGGGTGATCTTGACCCGCAGATGTAAAAACGTGTTGAAAAGATCTAGATACTCCTCGCTGTTTCCAGAAATGAAAAACTCTATTGGTGTGCTACGCGACAAGGCTGCGATCGAACGAATTTCAATAAACTGGCCAGAGTCTAGAGATGTCTGTGTGGGTGGAACGCTAAATAAATCCAAACCAGAGTGAAGACATTCGCACGATTTGGGGTGAATGAGGGACATTATTAGTCGAAAATATCCTTTGCCACCCTCGTCTTCGTCTTCTTGCTGTTGTGCACCGAATGAAGGGGGAACTGTCTAGCTGTCGGTTTTATCCTCTTCGTAACGGATTCTCCTGGTGGAGGTAACTTCATAACTCGCTTTCTGCTTTGTCATAAACCACTTCCTGATTGGTTGTGAACACTCAGGTGGTCTACGGCCCCGTGTATCAACCGCTGACCGGCCTCCTTAGCTCGTTCTTTGAAAGCTTCACCGACATTTTTCCCGGCTAATGCGTCCTGTGCAACCTGCTTAACGGTCCCCAAGCCTTCTCTGAGCAAGGCCTTACCGCCGGTTTTTAACCAGGGTAAAATAGCCCTCCCGATTCCACCAAAGAAACTACCGATTCCTCGACCGCTCTGACTTCGACCTCCTATAAACACGGGCATTCCATCACCCGCCTGACAACAGTAAAAGTCTTCGTATAACTCAACATCTCGATGAAGGGGGGTGTGTCTCACCATTATACCAGCTCGAGATGTTTCTTCACTCGAAAGTGTACCGTTAGCACCGACGTCCCGCTGGTGAATAGAATGGTTTTTCCGTGTTCGTTGGCTAAAAGGATTTCCACGGTATCGAAGGAAAATCGACTCAGGGGGACGTAGTGAGGCTTATCGTAGATCTGAAACACCGCGGTGTGATTTCTATTGAGAACAGGCACGCTCCTGAGGAGAGATACCATCACATCCCCGATCGGTCTGGGGGAAACGAGATCGCAGTAGACGTAGACATTCTTCGCAACACTTTCCAAGTCCATTACGCGAACGCTGAAGATATCGGGAGTCGTGTCTGATATAGAGGTCGTGGGGAAGGCTAACATGTTTTTCAAAGTGTCGCTTATGGTAACACTGACTCCTTTTTCGTAAAGTTTCAAGATGGCTTTTTTCACCTCTTTTGCGTAAATCAATCTCATTTTCTTCCCTTTCACATCCCCGTTCGACTCATCCTCCGCTTTTATGATCGACGCATTCAACGCGCCGATGAATGCATCGGGTTTCGTGTGTAACCCAGGCTCCAAGGTCACGTTAAAATGAAATCTAGCGTCGCAAATATCGTCATTAGCGAGAGATTCGTACCGAATCCAGACATCACCCTCTATTACATTGAAATAATTTAGCGGAAACTGTATCTCCACCAGTGCTATCTCATACTGCGTCGAAATGTCAATGGTCTGAGGGAGTTTAACGAAAAAGTGGCCGGGGTTATTATCCTTAAAAAGTTCCATAGATGCATTGCTGGGCAGGGTGACATAAAAACTTATTTTTTTTACTCGTTTCACCGTCGCCTCTCCAAGTTTGGATTCGGTAGCATGTAACCCAAACAGCTGCTCACTAGCCCATCCACAGTTTTCACTCCTTTGCGTCTGGCTTTTCGGTGGTCAGACTGAACAGCGAGACCGCTACAACTGTATATATAACTACCACTTGACAAATAAAGACAAGTTCTAAGTAAGGGGATAGTTTCCCAAACACCAACCCCCAGTTCGCCCTCTCTCCTCACTCCCGAGTTTACGGCTCGCAAATCGGGCTCTCCAAAAGTTACCACTTCTTCTTCTTCTACTTCTTCTTCTCCTCGCATCTCTAGTTTTTGTATCTGACAATGTCCTTGGACGGTATCCAACTGTTAAATGAGGAATCGTACCTAAACCATTTGACTAAACTCTCTATAGGGCCCAAATGATGTGCGACGCTCGGTTATGATACTCTCGATTCTGTACTCGTGCTTGTCTCCAACTTTTTGAATTTCCGGTGTGTAGAATGACACCTCTATCTCATCGCCCTTATCGTCTTTCAACACATATGTAACGGGGTTTGTTTCATTTACTCGACTGATGGAAAACATTTCCTCCGTCCAAGCCGGGGCATAACCCTTTTTAAAATTGGCTCTGCCCAGGACCAGTCTAACTCGAACACCGGGCTTATACAGGGGTCTTTGAAATTTAAAGTTGCGTTTGCAATTATACAACGTGTTCCATACCTGTTCTTGATTGTCTGCGTTGACGTCGACCGGTGCCATTTTTATACTTCTGTGATACGAATGGTTATAACTTCGAAGTAAGGCGGGTAGGACTCGGACATAAGACAGCTTATTGGATTTCGTGAAATATCGCCACATCCGTTGTTTCAGAGTCCTATTAAAGCGTTCCACCACGGCGGCCTTCATATCTTCGTTCTGCGTAGTGAAAAAGTGAACGTTGTTCTCAGCGAGGAATTTCTGAAATGTTCTGTTCAGAAACACTGACCCCTTATCCGTTTGAAAACTTGCGGGTTTCCCATCGAGAAATATCTTACCGACGGCTTCCACTAAGGATTTCCCCGTTTTGGTTCGTATCGGTACAGACCACGCGAATTTACTGAAAACGTCCACGCAAGAAGCAAAATAGGAATATCCATCGTTGTGTTTTTTTCAAATGTCTCAAATCAATTAGGTCTGCCTGATATTGCTGTTGGGGACCACTCGTTATAATGGGACGCCTTTCAAATCTGCGACGAATTGGTTTATGAAGGGTATAGGTATCCTGATGACTCAACCATTGTTTGATCTTTGCGAGTCCCAGTTTGGTGTTACGTTGCAGGGCCGTTACACCACTATACGCCCCTAGTCGACTAGGGTCAAAGTAATGACGTCTCAATATTTTCTCCACCGTTCCCATTTTGGTGTTGGGATTCCGCTCTTTATTTTTTTAGGTCTCAGTTTATACGTGGTTACGGGCGGAGTGGTTTCATTACCTAGCTTTGGGGTTTCCGCTGGTGGTGGTGGTGGTGTCTTGGTCTGCTCTGGTGATACCTCGATTGGTGGTGGTGGTGGTGGTGGGGAAGGTGTTTTTTCTGTTGCCGTGTTGTGTTGAATGAGATCGACCGAGCCCAATGAGCGTCGTTTATACTGCTCAAATCTAGTTAAATATTGATGCAGTTAAATGTTGGTACACTCTGGCCTTATCGGCGGGTGCTAAATCATCGCGTAGGATACGTTGCATTTCATCATCTAAATTTCTCAAGTTGTCACCGATCGCCTCGGGTGGAGTATACGTGCTGGTAGTCTGTTTAAGACTCTCGAGGAATCGAGGATCCATCAAAATCATTTTTTTTGCCATTGTTACGCACCTAGTATATTTAATATAGGACGGAGCAAAGCACCTATGAACCCACCGGTTTGTAGAATCTCTCTCCGCCGCTTAAGATTCGGTTTCTTTTTAGTGAGAAGTCTCAACTTATCTTGTGTCGACGTAGCTCGCACTTCTGTCGCTGAGTGAGTCTAACATTACCTTTTAATATGTTATGACAACACTCGCACAAAAAGTTAATGAGTTTGGGAGAGGCTGTTTTTAATATGGCTCTTAAACCGCTCGGCGAGACGGCGCGCATACATTTCAACATTTCACCGTGCCGTCTAAGTGCTTCATCACACATGATTCTCTACTTTGGCACGTAGACGATTTGTCTCTCCCCCGGGAATATTTTTGTTCTCCACCTAAGATTATCAGGTGTGTCCTGGCGAAGATCGACCAGCAAATAACCCGGTAGGACCGGCTATCAGAGCTGTGAAGGGATGATTCCATCGGGGATCCATCCTCACAAGTGCTACTAACTTTAGTGATTATACCACCGACAAAAATAACAACGAGTGATTTTGGCTCAGCGCGCGAGGTTTCCCCTCTTCAACTAACACCTATTTTTAAAATCCACAATCTATATAAACACTACAGGTGGGAGTTTCCTAGTCTCAAGCCGTATTACCTGAGACCGAATTGTTACACGCATCATATTTCCCACACATCACCCTATTGGGTCAGTTCCAGAGGCCACTGAACATGTCGCAACATAACGTATTACCACGCCTGATAACGTATTGCGTTAGCTACTATAAATAGACGGTCCTCGACCCGATAAACGTAACGGGTATAAAAACCCAGTCGATGAGTGTGCACGCACACACATAGATAACCAGCGTCTGTTGCCAGGTGGTTTGTGTTTGTTTTCTTTGAATATGGAGTCGTGTAGCTTGAATGCGCCAACTTCGTTTGATGTCAGTGATCAGGGCATATTTATGTCACGTGGTAATGAGACTGTAGTTCCATTGTCTAAAGATGGCGTTAAGTCAGTCTCGGTTTGTGTTTTTCGTAACAGACCATTGATAAATATGAGGACATATAGCGGTGAGAGTTTTTTAAGTTTCCTACCAGAACTGGGATAACACTATCGAGAGAGGAATTTATCACGTTAGTTGAGATGCGAGAGGAAATTTTAACCGCTTATGCTAACCTCAACTACACGCCGCCTGTTGTTAACCAGATCAACTACACGCAACCTCTCGTTAACCACCAAAACTACACGCCGCCTCTCGTTAACCACCAAAACTACACGCCGCCTGTTGTTAACCACCAGAACTACACGCCATCTCTTGTTAACCACCAGAACTACATACCATCTCTTGTTAACCCGAATCTCATTAACTACACGCCCCCTTTGTTAATCAAGGGAACCTCACTCTTGTTAATCAGACGACAGATCCGGCAGCCAATATGGATGCCGCGGGTGTTTCAGAAGAGTCACCAATTACCTATTCCAGCTTTGATCAAGGTTTTGTCAAAATGGAGGGCGGTTGTGTTTTGAAGGCTAATGAAACTTCCTATGCACCCGTGTTTGATAGACATTTAACAAACAGTACCACCAAAACAGGAGGGAGGACACCCAGACGCTTAAAATTATCAACAGCCGGACAGTAATATATATTTTCAAATATGTGTTGTATATTTGTTGTATTAATAATAAAGCTGTGAAATATAGAACGAATTTTGTTTTGCTTTACCATGAATGTGAAAGAGAGAGACAGCGTCACTATTTAATATTAGCACACCTTACAACACGACACATGATGATGTTGGTAGCGATACTAATAACACACACAACTATTCAAGGCACATCGCCCCAAGTTTTAGAACCGCTGTTGTCCCCGCCCGCAAGATACAGAGACGACCCGCCACCCGCGCGAGATAGCCGGCGAGAGACAGACCCGCCACCCGCGCGAGAAAGCCGACGACGACCCGCCATCCGACGGTGTGAGACGACCCTAGAACACAAATTTTAGAACCCCTGTTGTCCGAGATAGCCGGCGAGCGACAGACCCCCGCGAGAGACGCGCCGATCACCGAGCCGTCACGCACCACCGCACACCACGAGATAAGCCGATGACGTCACGCCGCACGCCACGACCACCGAGATAAGCCGATGAGATAAGCCGATTATCGGACTTTTGCACGGATTAGGTGCCAAAAATATACATGTTTCGTGCGGCACGGTGCAAAATCCATTGTCTTTGGTGCAGTTTCGGTGCATGTTCTTCCAGAAAGTTGAGGGTATACAGCCACTAATACTACTGACATAGATTTGTTGCATAAGATATTTTTCATTTTTTAAAATGCCATTTTGGCCTGAACTATTCTGCTTTTTATTTCTGTGATGCATCTTCCATCTGATGTTATTATTGTGCCCCAGTATGTGATACGTTGCACTTGTTTCAGATTTGTCCTGTTTATTTTTATGCTGCATGATGGTGATGATTCTTTCTTTGATATGACCATTACTTCTGTTTTCTTACTATTCAGACTGAGACCTTTTTTATGAAAAATATACTAACATCAAAATAAATAACACCAGAGCTAAAACTAAGAATAGCAAAATGTTATATCTTCTCAACATTCCTGTATGGTGCAGAAACATGGGCATTAGACAAGGAAAGAGAACAGAAAATGGAAGCCCTTGCAATGTGGATTTATAGAAGAATAGGTAGAATTGGGGGGGGGGGGAAGAAAATAAAAACAATGAAGTCTTAAAACAACTAAAAATAAAAAGAGAACTACTAAACACAATTAAAATAAAACAGATTTTTGAATTTGTAAAAGGCACAACAGCCTACTAAAAGCTATTTTGAGAGGGAAAATACGAGGTAAAAGAGGCAGACCAAAACTAACATGTACGAGTAACATTAAAGATGGATAAGTCAGCCTATGACAAACTGCACCATCAAAGCAAGAGACAGAGCGGAATGGCGCTTCGTGGTAGCCAACCTTCGATGCGAAGACGTTACTCAATGAGGATGATGATGTAAAAGAGACCTGAAAATATGTTAATTAAATGTTAAGTTAGAAACATGAAGTATCATTAGAGAAGAGAATGAAAAAAGTTAATCCACATGGTTTAGAAGTACCAAAACGCTCTGTGAGATGGTTTTAAAGTGTAAACAGAGTGAACTCATTCGGAGGGTAGAATGAGTTATGGGATAATGCCATTAACACAAATGTCTTCAGGGCCAGAATGATCATATGAATCAAAATGTACTGCCCCAGAAGTGTCAGAATAATTAGATTTGTCGCAAATATGTTCACGGAAACGATCCCCGCAATATTCTACCCTTTTCACTAGTGTAGGTCTTTCTTATAGTTTAACACGACCAACTCTGTTTCTGCAAGGGTAGAATCTTCTGTTCTACCCTGAGTGTTGCCAAAAAATTGAGATAGTCTGCACACCGTGCGTTGAAATCGCCACACATAAATAGACTGTAACCTCGCAGTTTCTCTAGATCGTGCAAAATACCCCAATCCTCGGCCACCTTAATTAAGTGAGCCCGGTCGGCTGGCATTAAACGTTTTGGCCAATTTTTGCAAGTCGTCGTCAGTTAAATCGCCCTGATGAAGACGCCAGAATGTAGCTAGAGATTTTTCTGAGCACACTTTTTTTTACAGAAATCATCCCGTTTTTTTTTTTTTTTTTTGGGGGGGGGGGGTTGTTGTGAGTTGGTGGATTTTTTTTAGGAATGGTGGAGATATATATATATATATATATATATATATATATATATATATATATATATATATATATATATATATACTCTTTACACGGGTAGGCCTGTATTGTTACACTAATAAATTTCAGTGTGGGTAACTAAAACATATTCTTACCATACTTCATGAACATGAAAGTAAAGTACCTTATTGTATTAAATTCCTAAATGTATAGATAAGAGTCATCGCTGTTGAATTCTTTAGAATTTGTTTGGGACTGTTTATTACATTTTTCAATTTTTCTTGCAGGAAAGTGAAAGGGTCCTAAAGCAACCCGCCATATTGGACACCAGAATTTCAAGAAATGTTCTGCCTCTGTTTCCAAGAAATGTGGCGGTTCAGGAGATTAATGGTATACTAGACAATGTATCGACAAATGCTTAACTTCCACGACTGATCTAGTAATAAATACGATCTCTCTTAATGTGTTATATTTATATTTAGTGGCCAGGTACTATTATTTTTAAAATATGCTTCAAATGTCTTAAACGCGGAGTTTTCAAATGTCCGATTTCAATAAAGTGAATCTTCAAGTAATGTGACATTAGGGGATTATGGTGTTATTGCTGCTTATGGTTATGGTTATTCGAAGGCCCCGGTATCACTGCAAACGAATGTAAATCCATAATTGCTCAACCGCCATTGCCAGTGGAATCATTCACATTGAATGTCCAAACAAAGAAAGGCAGTAGTAGTTCCCATCGTAGCGAACACAACACACGTCAAAAGACATAAGGCGTATTATGGCACCGACAGTGAGCGCATCTGAACTGTTCTTCGTCATACAATATCATCATTCATCGTAAGCAATCCGAATATAGAAACACCATCCGGATGAAACACACAGCTCACGGTGTGCACAGAACACTACTCAGTAGCCCCGGCAGCAAGCCGGACTTGGAATATGAGGAAACTGCAACAAGGAAATCTTTTCAGACAGTGCCTCAGCGTATCCCTGTCGTTTATCTGCCATATTAACCGGAAGTCCCCTATATTGCCTATATTTCTGTTAACCAGCGACACATTTGTGACTTCTGTCAATGTTTCGCCAGGTCACATTATTTTCTAAGAAAAGGTCTCCAATACCCATTTTCAGAGTTTGGGTGAAACCTGAAACTCTGTCTGAACGTGTGGGTCATAAACAAAAGATTTTACCAGTTAGAAATCGAAACCAGACTCTCTTGACTATTACGTACTAACTGGGCTGACCGTAATTAGTTAAAGCTAAACTGGGCAGTCGGGAATTATATGTAACTCGTTATTCATGGAATAGTAGACTATTATTTAAAAGTTTAAATACTTAAACATTTTGAGCTTAGCATTATTCTTCAGCGGCAGAGCCGATACCAATTTTTTAAAAAGAACTAGAGAGGACTGGTTTGAAGTGCAAAAAGTGGTGAGGCAGGGATGCATCCTTTCTCCATACCAGTGGCGTATACAGGTTTTGGGGTCTGGTCTACCGCTGACATAATAAATAAAGACATACATTATATTCAGTAGGCTAACATGAAGTAAGTTTGTTAAACACAGTGAAGAGTAAAACCTCTATCAAAACATACAATCAAACTAAGAAAATATCTATTGACAAAACAAAAAGCCAACACGAAATCATCATCAACAGTAAAGAACTTAAAATTGTGACGTATTAGTATCTGGGATCTGTAGTAACTAACAAACGAGAGATTAAACAGAAACACAAAAATTAACCGTCGTGAAGAACATGTGGCACGATATCTGCAAGGTAGTAAAATTAAAATTACTGAGGACATGTATCTTTCTGACAGTAACATAAAGTTGTGAATCATGAACAACTTCGCAAACAGAAAGGAAGAAAATCGATTAATTCGAAATAAAATGCTACAGAAAAATCTTTAAGACATTTTGGATATTGAAAAACAGCAATGAAGACATTCTAAAAGACTTAAACTTTAAAAAAAGTACTGACTTATAGACACCATTCTACAAATAAATTAAAATACTAGGGCCACGTCACTGGACATAGCGGGCTAGAAACAACAATAATGGAAGGCAGTATTCCAGGGCGACGCATTAGAGACAGACCAAGAAGAAAGCAATTTCAAGGAGAAGAAAAGAAGAAGAAGACATTGAACGTGACAACAGAAGTGGGAGATCTGAATAGAGATATATCTTCTTTCAGACGGGCTGAGGTGAATGCAACGTTTTACAAAGGAAATGCGACCCAATAATGATGATAAGAGAGGAACTAATCTATTCATTTCGATCATTAATATTTCTCTGATGAAATAATTGTTCGTAGATCTTCCAATACCTTACCAAAGGCAAAAAAATATAATCGACATTTTGTTTAAGAACCGGAAAAAATGAACAATTTTAATTTTTGTAAAAACGGGACAAAAATATGGCATGTTTATTAAAACGATGGGACGACCAGTAAATACGAAAATAACGTTACTGTTTTGCACAAAACTGCGGTTATTATCAACCTAGTACTAGAACTACTCCACCACAATTGCGTTCACTTTCGAATGCAAAAATGTGTTTATGGCCTATTCTGCGTGCATTTAAAATAAACCATTAAAAACGTAACATTTCATTACTCATTGTTAATCATATCAAAGCAAACTCATTGACATGGCTCAATGCGGCAGTATTTGCCTATGACGTCTTCGAAAGCTTCCACAGACGAGAGGAGACATGTGCTGCTGCTATAGATCTGGAGGATGCATACCATGGGTACCATTTGAATATCTCATGCATATGCTTCTCAAACTGGCGGTGAACCCCTTCCTCATTAGATGGATCGCCGCGGCACTGTTTCAGAGGGAGGTAATACTCAGATGTGGAAGTTGGTCTTCCGAGCCAACATTCATTTGTCCTGGGCTTCCACAAGGCTCACCATTGTCACCAGTTGTATTTAACGTGTACACAATAACGATCACGGCCCAACAGCTGGATGGGAGGGGAAGAACTATGACTTTTGCTGATGATATTCTGGTATATCGACAGGGAAGAGACAGACGGGGAATCGCCTCCACAATGCAAGACGAACTCGATCGCATTTCTTCCTGGTGTGGGGTTTCATGTGCCTTGGTTAATCCTAATAAAGCATCAGTTTCATGGTTCTCCCTTAACAATCATATCGTTAATAGGACCACACCGGTAGTACGAATGAGAGCTGATGAGGTGACCAGGGGCAAGTTGATGACATGCCTCGGAGTTAAGTTTGATCGCAGCCTGTGTTTTCGGGACCACGTCGACCACGTGATAACAAAATCCCGCAAAGGATTAGCCGCCTTGAAGGTCATGGCAGCTGCCAACATCGAGCAGAGGCTACTTACTTTTCTGTTCCAGGGATTAGTCCTCGCACCAATCGAGTATGCACTGGTCATTCTTACTGTCAGTACGACTCAAATTGATAGGCTGGAGAAAATACAAAATGAAGCCATCATGCGCATTATCCTGGGATATACGAGGGACACTCCCTGTGTAACAATGAGGTATCCTCTTGACTTTCCAACCATGGATGACAGAATCAAGATCTGGAGAGCACGAGCATACCTGAAGATTAGTACAGATAAAGAGCACCCATTGCACCACGTGCTCAACACAGAGAAAGGTACCAGGCTAAAAAGAGGCAAATCATGGGTGGGCCGGGCAGAAGATGTCATCAAACAGGTCTGTGGACTTACCAATATCAGCGTTGGTGAGGAGTGGATACCGGTGCCTACGTCATTCAAGGGAACTTTCTCATATATTGTCACACTCGACAGAAAAAGTAGGGAACAGAACCCGGTCGTGGTTAATGCCGAGGTTAACGGTCTCATCTGCGATAACACCGATGAGAAAGATGCAGTCATCTATACAGGCGGATCTGTAATACGACACCAAAGAAGTGCATGGGCATTTACAGCACGCTCGGCAGGCAGAATAGCCAAGGTAGACAGTGGTGCATACGCCATGACCACGAGTAGCATGACAATGGAGGTGATGGCAGTGACCAAGGCATTCAAATGGTTAGAGTCACAAGACTACATCCACGCATGTATACTGAGTGATTCGATGAGCATGATAAAAAAAGTGGAGGCGGGCTTTGTACGCATGCAATGGGTAGAGTCGTTGCAGAAATCAAAAATACGTAAGGTCACCTTTGTCTATGTCCCTGGACATGCGGGAGTACGGGGAAATGAGCGAGCGGACAGGTTGGCTAGCTGCGCTGTCGTTGAGGACGGGCAACCGATGGATCGGGCGGACATCATCAATGCACTCCGAGATGTGGGAAGAGCACAGGACTTCGACAAACACAGATCAACGTCACTTTTTCGGATGATGGAAATGGGAGTTAAGATGGGCACAGCCAGAAATGAGAAACTTGGTGGCCGTGTAAGAAGACTTATCAACCAACATAGAACTGGAGTCGTCAGTCGCTGGACACTGAGGGAATTGCTGAGGAGGGGATCTGAGCACCTATGGACATGTTGGGAGTGCAATGCTGATGACCCGCAAATAACTCAATAACTCAATCAAAGCAAACCCGTCTGTAGGTACTAAGTCAACATCTGTTAAGATGAAAAATATTTTTGCACTGATAGTTCCAGTATTTCTGCCTTTGCACACACCTAGCTCATCTTTGCAGGTTATTTCTTCAACTTGATCGACGTTGTATCGAAAATGTTGCAGTCTCAAGATGATATTCTCACTGATAGTCCCGTCGATTTCTAACAGAAAGTCGTCGAGGACCTTCAGGACATCACTTTATGCATGTCTATCTTCCCAAACACATGCACATGAAAGGTGCATAAAATAATATATTACACATTGGTATCCAAACAAAGTTTCTGTTTGATCTCCACAATCAATATCTTTTTGCTTCTATTTGTATATACCAACTTTCTCAGAAGAATGTTGAGAGTCCTTGAGCAGAGCAAGGATGGAATACTTAGTTACAACTTGCGAGATACAAAAAAGAGAGCAGATGCTACATAACTTGGTATCATGGCACAATAACAGTCAGCAACATAAGTGAAATGATGTACTAAGGACAAAGAAATGCAGAGTGTCATGATCGCCTAAGCCAGTGTTTCTCAACTTTTTTCTTCCGATCTTGTGTTCTTCCTGTGTGGACAACTCCCCCTTTCATGAAAAAGATACCTGTTTAAAAATTTTGTTTACATATATATCTTGTTTTATATTTATTGTGTGTGGTTTTCTTATTTTGGTTATCTGTTTGGATATTTTGTAAAAATCGATTAAATCATTCAGATCTCTAGATCTTGAAGAAAATTTTTTTTTTTCACCGAAGTTGTAGCTTTATAATTATCTCGCAATGTTCTAGTGGTTTATTAATTTTTTTGAAAGTATAGTATTGCAAATTAATCACCAAGGTTTTATGTGGTCTTGCTGTAACATCATAAAATGAGCAGCAATTCGGATTCAGGAAAAAACAGTGGGACAAAAGAAGCTATATTCAGCATGAGGACATTGATTGAAAAGTACATAGAAGTAAACAACCAATATATGTCTGCTTCATAGACCAAAGCATCTGATAGAATACACCATAATCGACTGCCTAAAAGATATAAATCTGGACGACACAGACATATAACTTATATGTAATTTGTACTGGGAGCAAACAGCAATAACAAAATATAACAAGGAGAACACTACACCCATTGATATAAAAAGAGGAGTAAGACAAGGATGCATCCTATCACCAAGCTTGTTCAACTTATACCCTGAGCAAATCTTTAAAAATATCACTGAGATGCCAGGCCTAAACGTTAATGGGAAGATAATCAATAACCTAAGATATGCTGATGATACTGTACTACTAGCAGAAAATCCTAAAGATCTACAACAATTACTTAATGTAATAAATATGACAAGCAAAAAATATGGACTAGATATGAATATCAAAAAGACTAAAACTATGATCATAAACAAAGAAAATTCTCAAGACCTACAATTAAATATCAAAGTTGGAGGAATACATCTAGAGACAGTTCAGAACTACAACTACCTGGGACATACTATAACCAGTGATGGAAAATGTACAACTGAAATAAATAAAAGAATAGGTATGGCAAAAAGTAATTTCAATGCCATGAAAAATAAACTAACATCACAACAAATAACACCAGGGCTAAAACTAAGAATAGCAAAATGTTACATCTTCTCAATATTTCTATATGGTGCAGAAACATGGACATTAGACCATAAAACAGAACAGAAAATTGAAACCTTTGAAATGTGAATTTATAGAAGAATAGGTAGAATTGGATGGAAAGAAAAGAAAAAAACGAGGAAGTTTTAAAACAACTAAAATGAAAAGAGAACTACTAAACACAATTAGAGCAAGACAAATGAAATTTTTGGGTCATGTTAAAAGATACAATAGCCTAATAAAAGTAATATTGGGAAGGGAAATACAAGGTAAAAGAGGCAGAAGCAGACCAAGACTAACATGGACGAGTAACATCAAAAGATAGACAAGTCACCCTATGACAATCTGCGCCATCAAAGCAAGAGACAGAGAGGAATGGCGCTTCATGGTAGCCAACCTTCGATGCGGAGACAGCACTCAATGATGATGATTATGATGCTGTAACAGGATAAATACGTAACCAAGATTCTCTGAATATTATCAACATTTCTTCTGTGTCGAGGTAGCCAAGATGTACTTGAGATTAGGGAAAAAATTCAAAACAGATGGAAACAAATTGTAGATATATTTGCAGCTACAGAATGATAAAAATTACTTTTAAACTTTAGCTTTCCAGCAGACAAATTGCTGTTTATACACAAATCAAGGATTACGTCAATCACGATAGATATATTTATGATGCTATGAAATTGAACATAGCAACTGTGAAAGGACTGACAAAAGCTTCGTTCTTTAATACTTAGAGTGACAAACTTGTAAGTGGAATTTATACTCCTTCAAAGTCCTTGCATATGACAAAAGATGAGATGTCGGCTAGGTTGGACAGTGGTCGAATTGAGGAGGGGAAGAAGTAGGAAAGAAAAACAATGTTGTCGCAGACATCAAAACCGATCTGTCCACCCTTGAATGGTCACTATTGAAGTTTGCACATACTTCTGACGTACATTGTCTTATATGAACATTGTATCCTACAAACATCTATGTCTCGTGCAGTGATCTCCTATTTATGCTATTTTTACATGTGGCAGCCCTGTAATATTCTATGGCTCCCGGTTGAGAAACACCAGAACACTAGCTACGCCTACCTGTGGGGCACATGGTGATTTTAGCTTTTCGCCCACAATATTCTAAATATGACTCATTTCAAACCTGTATATGCCAACATTTGTATTTAGAGAAAAATAAAGGAAATTATTTTTTTTTAAATTATAATAATGCTTGATAAAGCTTCTAATTATATATTTTTTAAATCCCTTATTTTTGCGAGGGGATTCTGAATTATAATGTAACAGTTCTAAACAAATTATCTAATTTACGATATTACAATTAAATAATGTAAATTTTTTTATTGTTGTATACTTGTAGGGGGGGGGGGGGGGTAAGAAAGCTGTGGTATAATATTGTGCATCATCTACCTTGAGTATACTGTTACTCTGCTGTGTTAGCGTATAGCGTACACCTAGCCTAGGAGCTTGAACTTGTGCTACTCTCGATGTGTGCATTTTTCTCTCTGCGATCAAGACTCAATCAGAGTAGGATTCCAGACTCTCTCGTGAAGTTAGCTGTCTGTTTAAGCGAATCGATTGCCCCATATAGTTTCTCTTCCAGGGAAGTGGGTGTGGATCACATTGCTCTTCTCAGGTGTGTGTACTGGGGGCAATCCTGTAGAACATGTTTTGTAGTCATATTGTCAAGTGTACAGTGGCATAGGCTGGTTGTACCTATTTTGAATTTGATGAACATGTGATTTCTCATTCTATTGTGGCCAGTGCGTAGGCGAAGTATGATGACTTGATCCCTCCTTGATAGTTGGTGTTAACCGTCCCTTTCGTTATAGAAGTAAAGGCATCAAGATGCACCAAGATGCGGAGAGATGCGAAGCTGCTGTAAAGCTGATGATAATAGCAATACTAAAAAAAAGGAGAAAAAAGTGGTATGGTGACAGCTTTACGTGGTAATGGACAAAACAAAAGTCGACGTTTCGGCCAACTAGGCCTTCAGCTGGACAACAAACAACAAACAAAAATATATATAAGGATATGTAAACAAATCTAACTACATGGCGATAATATGCTAGATACTCAAGAAAGGAAATTTAAAAAAGGGTCACTTCCCTGTGTTCCAGAGCGTGGTCAGCCTCCGAATGGACTAAAATGAGAAGGCAAGATGACCAACTATAAATCTCAATGACCAGGCAGTCAAGCGAGAAAACGGAACGGAAGGGTTCTAAAAATATGGGGAGGTGGGTACAAGATATGTATAAACTATGCAAATCTAACTCTGTGTGGGCACTTCGAACCGATATGTAAAAAGAAACATGTGTATATAACAATACATGCGTACAAGCATAAATCCGCAAATATATCGCGACAAAGCCCACAAAAGAAAACCCAGAAAGGAGCCCAAATGTGCCAATACAAATGCAGACAAATATATCTACATGTATAGGTTCAGTAGCGCATGGGGGTAAGAAATATGTTGTAGGTGTCCTATGTGTATGAGAGTGATGTGTTCATACCTTGGGGGGACAGTGAACCCAAATGGGCAATGAGGCGATTCTCAAGGGCGAATCGGCTGCGATTGCTGGAGTGACAAGAGACAATGCCGGTAACTTGCATGTCAGGTTTACCACTATAGCCAGGGGAGTTGAAATGGGCAGACACCGGGAAGCCAGTCTTTTGCTCAACATCACGAAGATGCTCACAAAATCTGTCACTCAAGCGTCGTTCACTTTCGCCCACATACGTCATCTGGCAATGCTTACATATTATGGCGTAGATGCTATTCCGTGACACACAAGTAAACCCCCTCCTTGATGTTTTATAGCTTATTAGGAAACAAGACCGAATCCGTGCAAATCACGTAGTCACAAGTTCTGCAAACTTGACATCCACAACGAACAGTACCAAGGTGTTCGTGGTTTGAGCGGGGGAGGCGGCTCGTGAAAATAATGTCTCTCAGACTCCTGTCGCTTTTGAAGGCTGTCAAAGGAGGATCACTCGTTATGCTTTGGGTGTTCTCGTTTCTATTTTTTATGATAATGATCTTTCAGGATAGATTTGGCTTCATCATAACTAAGCGGATGGTTCTCTTGTGGTAATCTCCCTCCCTCTTTAGCTAATTTGTCTGCGCGTTCGTTCCCGTGTATATTATAGTGTGATGGTATCGACTGAATTACTACTATCTGAAAGTTACTGTATAGTTGGTCCAGGTTTGTTCTCAAGTCATCAAGTTCATTGTTCTTTTCTGGATTTTTAGAGCTGATAGTACTGACAACCATCATTATCATCAAATACCGGGCCTACTAGCGTAGGTGATCATGTCTCTCCACAACGTTCGATCTCGGCAGTTTTTTTTATCATTTCTGTTGTTGACCTTCTGCCAAGCCATTCTCTTAAGCTGTCTAGTATTTTCTCTCTTTGCTTCCTTCTATCCCTTCATCCCTCAATTTTTCCAGTTGTTACAATATATTCCAGTTGTTCTCTTCTCATTACATGACCAAAAAATGATGATTGTTTCTTCCTAATATTGGAAATTGACTCTCTTTTTTCTTTGGCCTCTTTCAGAACATTTCCATTACTCTTCTTAGCTGTCCATAGTATTCTCAACATTCTTCAGTAAAACCACATATATACAGACTCCAGATTTTCTTGTCTGTTGTCCTATTGTCCATGATTCACATCCATATGTTAAGACTGGCTCTACATAACATTTAAGAACTCCTTTTCTTGTTTCTATTGTCAAAATCAGCCTATGACAACATGTACCATCAAAGCAAGAGACAGAACAGAATGGCGCTCCATGGTAGCCAATCTTCGTTGCGGAGAAGGCACTCGATGATGATTGTCAAAAATTGATTGCATAGTATCTTCCTCATTTTCTGGAAACCTGCTTTTGCCTGAGCCATTCTGCATCTCACCTCTTTTGTACATCTTCCGTCTGAGGTTAACAAAGTTCCCAAATATTTAAATTCATTTACCTGTTTTAATATTGTTCCACTTGTCTTTATTTTGCACTGAGGTGATGTCTTTTTCTTTGTTGTTGCCATTACTTCTGTCTTTTTGCTATTAAGGCTGAGTCCTTTATTTTTGCTTTCTTTCACTAAAATGTCCAACATTTCTTGTAACTCATTTTCACTGTTAGCGATTAATACTGTATCATCAGCATACCTTAAATTATTTATATTATGACCTCCAAATTGTTATTCCAGGCTTGCCCCTTATAGTACTGACAGTGCATCAGTCAGAATCACCAATTTCTTGTGCTTGTTATTTTTGTGTTGAGTAGCCAGTTTTGCAGCATCTCTGATGGCCTCAGTTTCTTCTTTAAAGTTGTTTGAGAATTTCCCAGTAGCTATTGACTTCGTGATCTCGTCCTGGTTATTCAGCGTCAAGAACACACCTCCTCCTCCATTTCTGGTGGCATTTGTAGCAGAGCCATCTGTGTGTATGTGGGACCAAAAGTCTTGTGGGTAGGTATCGTGTATGTGTTTTTTCTGCTACGTGTCTTCTTTCTGTGTCTGATTGGGTGCCTTTTTTCATGATTCCTGTTATATTTCCCTTAAGTCATGGTATTTATGTTTCCCGTGAGGAGACATATCAGATGGGCCCAAGGGTTTCGGTATTGTTTGGGAAAGTACTGGGTCTCCAGTAGTTAGTTCATTGGCGATTGCAGCGAAGTTGCTCCTCTTTAGTCGTACAATTCCGAAACCAGTTATTCTTTGGTGCATGGGGTGGCCAAGGAGCATTTCTGTATTTCTCCGCTTCTTGCAATACTTTAGTGACCCGTTTGTCATCTAACGGTTGTAAACCTGTCACTGTTTCTAGAGTCTTGATAGGTGTAGATTTCATAGCACCAGTGATGATACGGGCAGCTTGGTTCTGTGTTCTGTTAGTTTTGCTAAGGTGTGATTTGGAAGCCATAGCCCAGGCTGTGACTCCATACTCTAGGACTGGTCTGACACTTCCTACGTATAATCGTTTCAAGATATTGCTGTCTGCTCCCCAGTCTGTTCCTGTCAATTTCTTCATAATATTAGTTCGTTTTTTTTTACTTTTTTTCATGCTCTGTCTATCTTATTTTTCCAACTCATTCTGCGATTCATGGTGACGCCAAGGTATGTTAGGTTTTGGTCAATAGGGAGTGTATGGTCTTTTATCTTCAAGTTTGCAGTGAGTGTGTTTCTTGATAGGCTAAAAATTGTATATGTAGCTTTTTTTTCGTTAATTTGTAAGAACCAGGTGTTCGTCCATTTTTCAAGTTCACCTAGGGCATCTTGCATTCTGGATCCAGCCACCGACATACTTTCCTCGCGAGCCCATAACGCCAGATCATCTGCGTATATTGCTGAGTGTATTATAGGTGGAATGTCCATTATGATGTCATTTATGAAAATTAAAAAGAGTTTTAAACAAGATCGATGAACAGTGGAAGATCTGGACACATATATTCTGATGTGCTGAGGAACTTTTTCTTTCCAATATTTCAGCCGCTATCAGTTGCACGAGTCATAGATAAATTGTATATTTGATCATGAAGAACAGTAGACTGTGTACACATTATAAGTGAATTTATAGTATTTGATTTATGTCTCCATCATTAATATATGATCATGAGTGTCGGAAGAGTATTAATGATGAAACTTGATAGGCTGGAGAAAATACAAAATGAAGCCATGCGCATTATCCTGGGATGTACGAGGGACACTCCCTGTGTGGCAATGAGGTATCTTCTTGACTTTCCAACCATGGATGACAGAATCAAGATCTGGAGAGCACGAGCATACCTGAAGATTAGTACAGATACAGAGCATCCATTGCACCACGTGCTCAACACAGAGAAAGGTACCAGGCTAAAAAGAGGCAAATCATGGGTGGGCCGGGCAGAAGATGTCATCAAACAGGTCTCATCTGCGATAATACCGATGAGAAAGATGCAATAACTCAATAACTCAATAATGATGAAACACAGCATTTTGTGATAATTACATTCTCTAACACTTCGCGTAAATTCTACAAGGAACAACCTTGTATGTTGATACAGATATGTTGATTGAGTTATTGAGTTATTTGCGGGTCATCATCATTGCACTCCGAACATATCCATAGGTGCTCAGATCCCCTCCTCAGCAATTCTCTCAGTGTCCAGCGACTGAAGACTCCAGTTCTATGTTGGTTGATAAGTCTTCCTACACGGCCACCAAGTTTCTCATTTCTGGCTGTGCCCATCTTAACTCCCATTTCCATTATCTGAAGAAGTGACGTTGATCTGTGTTTGTCGAAGTCCTGTGCTCTTCCCACATCTCGGAGTGCATTGATGATGTCCGCCCGATCCATCGGTTGCCCGTCCTCAACGACAGCGCAGCTAGCCAACCTGTCCGCTCGCTCATTTCCCCGTACTCCCGCATGTCCAGGGACATAGACAAAGGTGACCTTACGTATTTTTGATTTCTGCAACGACTCTACCCATTGCATGCGTACAAAGCCCGCCTCCATTTTTTTTATCATGCTCATCGAATTACTCAGTATACATGCGTGGATGTAGTCTTGTGACTCTAACCATTTGAATGCCTTGGTCACTGCCATCACCTCCATTGTCATGCTACTCGTGGTCATGGCGTATGCACCACTGTCTTCCTTGGCTATTCTGCCTGCCGAGCGTGCTGTATATGTTGATTACTACCAGGTTTAATAAATGACTACGGTGTAACCGGAAACCGGGCTCTTCATTATTCTAAATACCGCACGCGTCACATTTTTAAATGCGTATGTCATTGAATTGCTTGATGTGGTAATATAAATCTGATTCTGGTAAGGTTCGTGTATTTATATTGTGTAACTAGAGCAGCTACACCAACTTCAGATGTAATTGTATATATGCTTCAAGACTGTAAATAAAAGAATTGAATGTATATTGTTAGATTAGTTTATACGTTATCTGATCGAGTTTTCCTTCTCTTAAGAAATTCCTAAAGCATTTCTTCGTTTTATTTCAGAATTCTACCGGTAAATCCATGTACCAGTAAATATTGGAAAAATGAAAAGTTAATTTGATCACTTATTTGTATTAATTACTTGATATGCCGCCACTTCATTCTCGTTCGTTAATAATCTAAACCAGGCATTTCTAACATTTTGTTCCACAAGAAATGGGTGGAAAACTGTTTTACGGTTATTACATTTGTTACATAATGTTATTACATTTAACTTTTTGACTTTGTATTTGCATATTGTTATCTTTAGTTCTTGTAGTGTTTATAAAAATGTGTTTGGACCTTCTGTAACTCCTGACTACACTGTTGATCAACGCCTACAAAACAAGAATCATAAGCGGGCAAATCTTGCTTAGAATGAGATAGGACGTTTGTCTTATGCTAATGATGTTTTGGCGTGACGGAGCACTTTACTTTTTTAATTATGTTTTTGTGTATCGTCATAGTAGAGTGTTAGGGAGAACTGCAGATTGAGCACACGCTTAAGCGTGTGGTGAGAGGACAGAGGTACACTTGTTAACCCGAAGATCGCAACAGTGACATGTTTCTCTTTGAATAATGATATAGCCAACAAATCAACGACAAATGCGATTATCTTCAGATGTTGTGGAGAGGACTCACACAAAAAAATACCTAGGAGTGTAAATCTTCAGAGTCTTACTTTCACCAAGCATTTTAACCAGGTGATAATCAGAAAGGGCTTATTTGCAATGAGAGACTAAGTATAGTAGTCTTTGATAATATGCAAGACCAATAGAGTTGAAGGATAATTTAGGTAAATCAATGGTTTTGGTAATACGACGTCACGACATACCTCAACGTGACAATGAATCCATCGACTATGTTCTACATCCCACTGTTTCAATGAGCTCTGTCTTGACGACACCACAAACTTTGTTGTCAGCAACACCAAGGGTAACAACATCTGGTAAGTTGACGCCGACCTCCAGTTCGCTGACAGGCGCACAGAGTATCAGTTCCAGTGAGTCTATGTGCCCGAACATGTTGCTCATGAGGACAACACACCTCTCTTCATTCACGTCATACAAACGTTTCAGTGAGTGAACCTCTGACATAAAACATTTCACCGAGTCATGAACTTGCATCAGATTTTTTACCGAGTCATGAAGATGCAGCAGTGAGACCAGTTTAAAAACGTTTCGCTACGTCATGAGTCGATCCACTTATTCCTCCCTAGACATTTTTATCCCCCGCTGTCTGCAAAGTTCAAGGCAGTTGTTAGTTGTCTCAAAGAGTATTCTCATGCTGACACCACTCACATCACTGCCAACTGTATCCGTGGTACCTCTCTTCAATACATAAAAACTTTCCAGTGAGTGGAGCATTGACACAATATGAAATAAGTTCATAGGACACCAGATAACAAAAATTTCACAGAGTCGTGACCTTGGAACCTAATTGTTCTCGGCGAGACATGAGATACGCATCAGATTTTTCACCAAGTCATGAATCACATTTTTCAGCGAGGCACGAACTTGCAGCAGAATTGTTAGTGACACGTAAAGATGCATAAGATTTTTCACCTAGTCATAAAATAAGATTTTCACAGAGACACGAACTAGCAGCAATTGTTTCACCCAGTCATGCATTAGATATTTCGCTGACACGTGAAGATGCATCACATTTTTCACTGAATAATAAATCTGTTTTTTCTCACCGAGATACTAATTTGCAGCAGACTTTTATTCATGACTGAATAAGATATTTCACTGATACATGAAGATGCCTCAGATTTTTCCCGGAGGTATAAATGAAAATTTTCACCGAGGCCTGTAGTTGCAGCAGAGAATCGCGTCAATGCCTCCTCTAGTTTTGCCAGACGATCAGCGGAAAGTAATTTCCATATCTGGAGCGGCAGACACTGCAGTTTATGATCACTCCTCCAGCCGTGTGTGCTCGACGATGGTCCACAGATTGTAGTGGATCTCGTGTACACGACGATGTGCCGCGGATTATGGCAGACCTCATGTACTCGCCAATGTGGTGTGGATGGTCGCCGACTATGCTGCATGAGATATAGGCGCATATATCCCCACCTACTCCCTCTTCAGTCCACTTCCAAGTTCCATTGATCAACCACGGCTGCACCCCCTTTTCTAGCCCTCGCCACTATATACAACACACTCACCTTTTAGTCGTGAGTTCATCGACAAATTCACTGGGCGACCAATTTTATAGACAGGATATATCCCAGCATTTCTCCTTTTCACGCTGCCCACACTCCCCATTCTATGACTAGGCCATCGAACTCCCACCCCGAGTAGTCCGCTGCCTATTCCCAGACCTTGCTCACCCCGCACCTTCAATCCCATCGTCCGTTATATAGATCTCTTCAGCACCTTCTCCCCTCACCTTGAGCTCCCACCACCACATTTCCACTCCCCCAACTAAACAGATGCACTCTCCCTTTAATCCAACATGACCATCACACTCGACAGTTTCCCCAGGGAGGTTATAATCTACATTGTTACCAGAATTACAGAATTTGTATCCAGTAGAACCTCGACAAGATACTCACCTGTACCACATTCACCACAATGTTTTCAGTAATCATCACTGTGAGACATGAATCAAAAGAAATCTTTTTGAATTGGTTCTGTTGTCACATTTGAACTCGAGCCATTAACACTTTTAATTTTTCTTTGTGGAGAGATGTGGTACTAATGACATACTTTGTTTCAACTTACCTCTCAATATTTTACTTTATGGATTGGCCTACAGTACCCTGAGATGATGTATAAGACTATAGTGGTGAAAATTGGGATACTCTTGTTCATTTTTATTACTTAATTAAATTTTGAATTAAAATCACATTTTTTTTCTTTTAATCTGTTTTATTTTTTTTTCGTGTATATCAACTTATAAACATTTAGCACTCACTTAGACACCAACGAAAACAGCGGTATACCATTTTATTCAGCAATATTCCGTACTTGCGCCACTCTTTGTTTTGCACCATTACACACATTTTCTTCATTTTACAGCTCCTCCACTCTTATCTACCTCTGTTGTTATCCCAATCACAAAACATAAACAATACAACGTTGGTCTAATTTCTCTTTGGTGAACTCACCGCCTTCTCACATAACTAAAAAAACTCAATAACATCTTCTCACAAAATATTTATTTCCAACCCATCCACCATCTAGCTTCCAAAAGTGGGAGAGGGTGACGTCGAATCAGCCATCTTCAACCCAAATGTAGAGTGATAACATCACCATTTTTCTCCCAATAGTAATAGATTACGTCACATTTGCCATCTTGTATCCAAGAATGAAATGTCGTCATACTGGTCAGTTTCATCCCAAATGTAGGAAGAGGAAAAAAGACACCATTTTTGTTCCCAAAAGCTGGAGGAGATGACGTCACTTCGCCCATCTTTCGTCCCAAACGTAGGAGGAGATTTCGTCACCTCGATCATCTTTTATCTCAAAGGTAGGATGAGATGATGTCACCATCTTTGCTCCCAAAGTAGAAGAGGACGTCATACTGGTCAGTTTCATAAAAAAATAGGAGAATATGATGTAACGTCGGCTATCTTTCATCCCACATTTTCAACAGCTGATTAGTCTCATTCGACATTTTCAACAGGTGGTTGATCTCATTAAAGTCACATTCAGTATCAACAGGTGGTAACCATAAGAAATGTCGTTACTCATCCTAAAAATATATTCAAAAAGGGCTAAACCACATTCGACAGTTAGAATTTCCTCCCAATTTTCACACAACACGACATTCCATAACCACTAGCAAAATGCAGTACAAAATGTTCATAACATGTTGGATTGGGAGATTTTACCTATTTCTTGGATAGGTAAGGTCCATTCAGCTTCAGACTAAATCTTCTAGATTACATTATACCGCAATTACCATTTAAAAAAAAACGTAATACACAATTTTCCACGACACAGCTCTAGAATTTCAAAAACAAGTTCTATGATATACTATTATGTATGTTTGCGCTCATTTACTAACTAAATTCAATAAAACAAATGATTGTATTATTATTATTATTGTCCTGGGACGCTGCATACTTCCTGGCGAGGCACGATTAGTTCAACATCAGACCAAGTCTTTTCGGTTAAATTAGATTATAATTGTCATAAAAAATAAATATCACTTTATTCATAAAAACATTAATGATATTCTTATGGTTTAGTCTACTACTTAGCGAGACACTATTCTGTTCGTCGTAATTTTTTAGTGGCTTGCCTACTTCTTGACGAGGTACGAAACGTTCAACTTCAGTCTTCGAATTGGTTAGAGTTCTTAAACTTAAAAAAAAAAAAAAAACTATATTAAGTTAACCTGCTCTTAAAAGGATAATATAAATATGAGTTACATAATATGATTATTAGCTAAAGGATAGCATAGCCTTGAATTTTATTAAATATAAAATCATAAATATTCTTATTATTATTCTTTCCTTCCGCATTTGCCTTTCAGCGTCGAGAGGAGATATAATTTGCGGTCTTTTGCTCTTCTGTTCGCCTCTGCAGCTGTTATGTTTCCTAGTGCTTCTAAAATTCCATCGACCCATCTTTTTCGTGGTCGACCCTTGGGTCTGGTGTTCTCACAACGTTTGTTGAAAGCTCGTTGTGTTGTGTTTTGTTCTTTCTGCATTGTCGAACAAGGGTTTCTCCGGGTTTCGAACACCGAATTTTATTTGAGGAGGGGATCTAAGCACCTATGGACATGTTCGAAGTACAATGATGATGACACGCAAATAACTCAATAACGCCAGCTTTTCAGCCAGCAAAACAATGGTTTTAGCAGCAACTGTTACGCGCACCATATATTTTATATATTCTATGGCGGGGATTATTCCTAGCTTTTCCTCAATCTTCATTTCTCATCTCATCTCTCAGGCTGTTTCCTGTAATTCGTCTAACACAGGGTTGGTCAATCCTAGGCCCGCGGGCCAAGTAATGGCCTGTCACGGCATTTTGATTGGCCTACCAATAGCTCAGGATCCGATGCGAAACTGTTCATCACTATCAGACTGTGCGATTCATAGAAGCCGATTTTCAAGTACAACCTTCCTTCTGTCAAGGCGCCGTTTACAGCCATTACTGGTCTCCGAAATCTTCCGTAACATACATCAATTGATAGACCTAGCTTCAGTTTGATTTGACCCGGAAATACATCTAATGTTGATCTTCCGTTTGAGCCACGCTGGACATTTCTAGGTCTAGTCATTACGGATATATAACAAATTAAAAATTAATAATCCTTCACCATCTGCGAATTATAGATCGAATAAATCAAAATGGAGTTTATTATTAATCTTTCTATTTCTTATATTGTAATTTAAAGTGAATTTCTGGTGTAGTTTGTAAATAATAATATTTCTTACAACAGATGGCGCAGTTTTACCTAATCGGTTCTAAATAATTGCTGACACATTATTTTTTATTTGCCAGGTTGGTACACTCTATTGCAGCTTGTGTTGCGCTGTGCTGATAGTTAGTGTTAGTTAAGATGGCTTTAAGCAAGCACGGTTCGTCAAAGAGAAAAAGTGAAAGTGAAGTGCGTGTCTGAGCATTTAATGAAGAATGGGACTTGTGAATGAATTCTCTTTACAAAGGGAAGTGCTTCGAAATCGATTTGTTTGATCTGTTTTAACTACAGTAGCAGTTCCTAAAAAAAATACAACCTAGAAAGGCATTTGAAACAATCACATGATGCGTTCAACAAATCATATCCTCCCGTCTCTGCTTTGAGAGCTGACTACATCTAAAAAAAAGGACTTTATTATGTGCAAAACTTATTTGTTTAAAAAAACTGAAGAAATTAAAAACATGGTAACGGCTTCCTATGAAATGTCATTTCTTCTCGCTAAGAAGAAAAAACCCGTTCTCATACAGTAAGATTATTAAGGAAAGCATATCCATATTTTCAGAAAACGCTAGTGATACCAATATCAAATGAATCTTTTTCTTCTTCTACTTTTTAGCTCCCAGTCATAGGTCTTCAACAAACACTTTCCAAGTCGTTCTGTTTTTTGCCATTCTTTTAAGATCATTTCATGTCTTCCCCATCATCTTCATCTCTGCTTCTATCTGTCTTCTCCAAGAATTCCTTGCTCTTCCTCTTTGACTTTTCCCCTGGGAATCCAAAAAAGGACATGTTGTGTAATACTCTCAGTTGGCTTCCGTAGTGTGTGTCCTATCCAGCGCCATCGTCTTCGCTGTATCTCTTTATCGACTGGTATTTGACTGGCAATAATTCTATTTAATAAATATTTAATAATATTCTGGTTTCCATAATTCTATGTTAGTGATTTTGTCTTGCCATTTCCATCCTTTTATTCCGCGTAAGCATCCATTAATGAAAGTCTGTATCTTCGTGATTGTCAATTTTGTTGTTCTCAAAAAAAAAAAAAAAATATCAAACGAATGGCAGAAAATATTTCCCTATCACGAAATAAAATTATGAGACGCATTCATTGAAGAAATGGTAGGTGATGTATCAAAACAGATATGTAACTGCTGTTTCCAGATACTTTTCTATTGCAATAGATGAGAGTGGCAACACAATAGATAATGCTCAGTTACTTGTGTTTGTGAGGTGCATAATCGACAATTTTGATGTGTTTCGTGAGATTTTAGGACTTTGTGGTTTATCGACAAGTGGAAAAGATATATTTGAAGCAGTGAAAAACTGTGTCGAAAATTGTGATGTTGGTGTCAATACAACAAAAGAAAGACTCAAAATGTATGCACAATCAGTTAAATGAATTAACAGGAAGAAAAGAAGTCAAAGTTTCAGGATGTGTTAAATCAAAGGAAGGAAATATAATAATGGGACAGGAGAAGACAATAGAAAGATGGACAGAATATATCAGTCAACTCTATGATGATGAAAGACCAGAGTTAAACAATCCAAACAAAGACACAGGACCACCAATTATGCAGAGTGAAGTGGAGGACACAATTAAACACACGAAAGGAGGCAAAGCTCCAGGTTCCGACAATATAACAATCGAAGAGATAAATGCATTAGGAGAGCTGGGAGTACAAGTCATAACAAAACTACTCAATGATATATATAACACTGGACACATACCCGAAGATCTACTAAAATCTATCTTTGTAGCCATACATAAGAAGTCAGGCGCCACTGATTGTGAAGACCATAGCACTATTAGTTTCATGAGCCATATGACGAAAATATTACTAAGAATCATCATGAGACGTGTAAGAAACAAAATAAAACCAGAAATAAGAGAAGAACAATGTGGATTTGTGGAAGGAAAGGGCACCAGTAATTCAATATACATCTTGAGAACATTGATAGAAAGATCTATAGAGGTGAAGAAAGATGTATATATGTTCTTTATAGACTACACAAAAGCTTTTGATAAAGTAAAGCATGTGGAAATAATAAATATGCTGGAGAAATTAAACATTGATGGCAAGGATCTGCGAATCATAAAAAACATGTACTGGCAACAAACAGCAGCTATACGAATTAATAACCAAACAGGACAATTTCAACTTATAAAACAAGGAGTCAGACCAGGCTGTGTTCTGTCGGCGGATTTGTTTTCACTTTACAGTGAACATATTATGAGATCAATAGTAGACAAAAAAGGAATTGAAGTCAACGGTCACAACATAAATAATTTGCGATATGCGGATGACACAGTCTTAATAGCAGAGACAGAGAGTGAACTACAAGAAATGATAGACATAACAGTAAAAGAAAGCAACAACAAAAGGTCTCAGTCTGAATAGTAAGAAAACAGAAGTAATGTTTGTGTGAGAAACAATCATCACCAGCATGCAGCATAAAAATAAACAGGACAAATTTGAAACAAATATAACGCGTCAAATACCTGAGCACAATAATAACATCGGATGGAAGATGCACCACAGAAATAAAAAGCAGAATTGCTCAGGCCAAAATAGCATTTCAGAAAAAAAAATATCTTATGCAACAAATCTATGTCAATAGAAATGAGAAAGGGAGTTCATCGGTGCTATATAGAACCAACTCTGACCTATGGATGCGAATCATGGACAGTAGGCAAACAAATGAAAAGAGGCCACAGAGATGGGATTTCTCAGAAGAATGTTGAAAGTTCACAGGACAGCTAAAAAGACTAATGAGGAAATTCTCAAAGAGGCCAACACAAAAAAAGGCAGCTCCTAAAATACATCAGAATGAAACAATCAACATTTTTCGGGCACATCATGAGAAGAGGAAAGTTGGAATACTTGGTTACAACTTGCAAAATAAAAGGAAAGAAAGATCGCGGATAACAAAGAGAGAAAAAAAACAGAGTTGAAAATGACTAAGTTATAACCAGACTCAGAATTTTATTAGATAGACAGACATGACCGAATTTTGATTAGACTATGTGGAATCTCTGACAGTAGATTAGGAGCAACAACAGAAGTATAATACTGATCGAGCAGTAATTCAAATGCCAGAGACAAGGGATACACAGACTGAGTTAGAAACTGATCTTAAGTTAGAACAAGTGATTTCTCATTTTATTGTGGCCAGTGCGTAAGCGAAGTATGATGACTTGATCCCTCCTTGATAGTTGGTGGTATCCGTCCCTCTCGTTACGCTTTGGGTGTTCTCGTTTCCATTTTTCATGATACTGACCTTTGAGGATGGATTTGGCTTCATCAATAACTGAGCGGATGGTTCTCTTGTGGTAATCTTCCTCCTTCTTTAGCTAATTTGTCTGCGCGTTCGTTCCCGTGTATATTACAGTGTGATGGTATCCACTGAATGACTACTCTCTGGAAGTTATTATATAGCTGATCCAGGGTTGTTCTTAAGTTATCTAGTTCATTGTTCTTGGGGCTTTTTAGAGCTGATAGTACTGACAGTGCATCAGTCAGAATCACCAATTTATTGTGCATGTTATTCTGTGTTTAGTAGCCAGTGTTGCAGCATCTCTGAGGGCCTCAGTTTCTGCTTTAAAGTTGTTTGAGAATTTCCCAGTAGCTGTTGACTTGGTGATCTCGTCCTGGTTATTCAGCGTCAAGAACACCCCCCCCCCCCCCCACTTCTGGTGGTATGTGTAGAAATAATACAACTGGCAAAAAAAAAAGAAAAAAAAGAAAGAGAGATCGCGGAAGACAAAGAGAGAAAATACTGGGTAGCTTGGTATCATGGCATGGAAAACAGTCAACAACAGAACTGATACGATGCACTGTAGATAGAAGATTTTGGAAGGACATGATCTCCTACGATGATCTGCACTGTATAAAAATAATAAAATTTGGTATTTATATTGTTTAACAAACATGTTTTAGTTAGGTCGTTTTAAAGTTGACATGTAACAAACCTTAATGAGAACAATGTGGACGTTCATGTGCAGCAACAAGTTCATCAAAGTCAATGTGAAAAGATGATGATGATATTCGTAATAAATCCTGAAGGTGGCCTCAGTTCATCAGTGAGTCAGTTTCTTTGTGATGATTTAATCGCCTTCATTGTTGAAAAAGCGCATTCACATATATTTTCATATATATCATATATATTTTCTTAAGAAAATTGATAGTTGTGCTGTGTCTGATACGTCAGTAGATTCATCCAAAGCCCGAGAAAAGTAAGCGGAATTTGTAACGACACTCTTTAATTTACTAGATATATGAGAACTTATTTCCTCATCCCTTCTAGTGACTGTCTGATTTTGATAGTGGAACGCTCTCAAAATGACTGGCAATTTTTTTCTCCCCCAAATGCACGCGCCATGTTAATAAACAACTCTTTACGAAGAAGTCACCGTCACATAATGATTTTTTTTTTAATTTCAATATCTCTGCGCTTACAACAAACGATGCCATTAAGGAACGTGTTTGTTTTTTTGTTAATGTAGTAAAAACAGATTTCTGAGCACTAACCTTTTTCTTCAAATCGCACACAAGTGTAGAACGTATTGTACCAATGTAGTCCTTGTATTTAGCGGCGTGGTGCTGTGTGTGATGCCGTTTAAGATTATACTCTTTATTTACAGACAACACTTGCAAACACACAAGGCACTGCGGTTTGCTATCCTTATTGTTCATAAATAAAAAATCATGTTCCCATTTCTCATGAAAAAATATAATTTTTTTTCATTTAATTGACGTTTATTGCTCATGTTATACCACGACCGAAGCAACAGACAATGAAAACAGATTACACCAGCACTGTTTCTTGTTATAAATGGAACTGTTCACTGTAACTCGACAAAATCAGAATGATCAGATCGGATATCAGATATATAATTTTGACTGATGAAAAGAGGATTGGAGAGAAAGAAACTGAAAGTAAAATAATTGTGGGGTGAATGTGTTGGGGAGGACGTTAAATTAACTACTAGAGTGTTAAACATAGGTCTACTTGTACATTATTATTCTTTGATTTACCTCGGATGTTTCCACCAATAATTATACTTTATTTTAAACAAACTACTAGGGAATATTTAAGTTAGCTTTCTCCACGGTAGAAGTTAATGTAACACATTTTTAATCAATTTTTCCCAGGACATTTTGCTCAATGCAACCAGATTTTATTTTTTATCCGCCGCGGGCCAAAAAAATGACGAGGTTTGTTGCATAAGATATTTTTCATTTTCTGAAATGGTATTTTGGCCTGAGCTATTCTGCTTGTTATTTCTGTGGTGCATCTCCCATCTGATGTTATTATTGTGCCCAAGTCTTTGGAACGTTGCACTTGTTTCAGATTTGTCTCGTTTATTTTCATGCTGCATGATGGTGGTGATTGTTTCTTTGATATAACCATTACTTCAGTTTTCTTACTATTCAGACTGAGACCTTTCTTGTTGCTTTCTTTTACTATTATGTCTATCATTTCTTGTAGTTCATTCTCTGTCTCTGTTATTAACGGAACTGTACTAAACACTAAACATTATGGCTGCTTACTGGAGCTGTTAAAATCAAATAGACAACTTTACATTTTTAGCAAACATACAAATTCTATGGCTATTTCTACTAACATTTTTAAGGCCTTTACATATGTAGAAAAATATGTAGAAAGCTGCTGTTGAAAGGTACCTTTTATCTTCTGATGAACTTTAATGTGAATCAACTGATTATCACTAGAGCATGAAACTGAATTTAATGTTTTTAAACCAGGAATGGACAAGCTGTGGCCCAAGGGCTGAAACTGACCTCTAAGAAACCTTGACTGGTCTGTGAGGCGGCTGATTGAAAATTACCATACACTCCACCTCCTAAGATGAAACAAAACAAAATTTAAAAGTAACACATACACCAACAATACATTTTTAGTACGTTTAATTAATATGAAAAAACTATTATTTGCTAAGCTGTGTTGAGAAAAAGGAAATGTCAAATCTCACATCATGCAAATTAAACAATATCTGAAAACATCTTAAACTTTGAAGATTGGAGTCTTTGATAATGAGAAACTCAGGTGAAATTCCTAGTTTCTTCTTAAACTTTGAAGATTGGAGTCTTTGATAATGAGAAACTCAGGTGAAATTCCTAGTTTCTTTGGGAAATTTGCACCATGTTTTGTTCGTTGTAGACTGCATTCACTAGAGTAATCATGAATCCATGGGTACAGCCATTTTGTGCGTGCTACGTCATCATAATGGTTCATCATGTGTCCCAAGACCGACCATGCGCTAATCTTGCAATCTGTTGTTTGGTGTGCAACGGGGATAATCTGACGACGAACTGTGTTTTGTATGTTCGGAATTGGAGTCAAGAACGATGTCCTAACATCATCAAGCGCTATACATTTAAATACTATGACGATCATCATTTTCAGGAGGACGTGAACTTCCGGACAATATGGTGGAAAGGCGGCAGGAACCATTGAAGGCTATGTCTGAAAAGTGTTCCTTGTTGCAGTTTCCTCATATTCCAAGTCCGGCTTGTTGCAGGAGCTACTGAGTTAAGTGCTCTGTGCACACCGTGAGCTGTGTGTTTCATCCGTTTTGATCATGTTCCGATATTCAATTGTTTACGATGAATGCTGATATCGTATGACAGGGAGCAGTTGGCCGTGTTCACTTTCTGTGCGGTTTCGCCTTATGTCTTTTGGCGTGTGCTGAGACTGCTATGATGGGGACTACGGATACCTTTCTTTGTTTGGGAGATGAGTTAGTAATTCTGATGATTCCACTGGCACGGGCGGTTGAGCAATTCTGGATTTTAATTCGTTTGCAGTGATACCGGGGCCTTCCATAACCAAATCAGGTGAAATAAGTTTTTTTTTTCTAATTGCCAGTATGTCTGGGATAGCTTTGTCTTTAGTCACACAATGGCATTGTTTGACTTCTTCTACTTCTTTCCCTCTTCATTTGCCTTTCAGCGTTGAGGGGAGATACAATCTGCGGTCTTTTGCTCTTTTGTTCGCTTCTGCTGCTGTTATGTTTCCTAGTTCTTCTAATATTCCATCCATCCATCCTTTTCATGGTCGACCCTTGGGTCTGATATTCTTGCAACATTTATTGAGGGCTTGTGTTGTGTTTTGATCACTCTGCCTTGTCATGTGACCAAACCATTTTATCTGTTGTTTCTTTATATATTCTATGTTGGGGACTATTCATTGCTTTTTCTCAGTTCTTCATTTCTGATCTTGCCTCTCAGGCTGTTTCCTGTCATTCATCCAACACATTTAATCTCGGTAGGGGTTATTTTTCTTATTGTTCTTGCATCTAGGTTCCAGGACTGGCATTGGTAACACAATGTTGGGATGAAGATTGTATTGTACAGTGCCCATTTTGCCTCCAGAGTTATTTCCTTGTTGGACAATAGTGGTGATAGCTGTCCAATGATTTGACATGCTTTGATGCATCTTGAGTCTATCTCTGCTATTTGTGAATTGTCGTTTGTCACTAAACCTCCTAGATATTTGAATTCCTCTTCTTGTTTTAGTTGCCTGCCTTCTATAGTTATGTTGATGTTCTGTTTATCTTTGGTGACAATTATGACTTCTGTTTTGTTGATGTTGACATTGTTTGACAAAAAAGAAAATGTATGAAAAATTTAGGGTTTCCAACAGATGGATTTTGGATTATTAAAAAAAACATTCATCATCACAACAACCTTGTGTGTTTAATATGAAAAATTTTCTGTTAAAGGAATAAAACCTGAAGCCCTGCTTACAATAAAAACATAGAAGCTTTAGTTCTATGAAGAGACAAGAAGGCAGCAAAGTTACTCATTTTAAAACATTTTTGGAAGGTCAGCAGAATGTGTTTTTCAAATCACATAAGTATACTAAGAATGTTGTTCAGGTGAGTTATCTCATTTGTGAAAACAATGCACAAAATTTAATACCATTAACAAATTTCTAATGAATTTTTTGTGAAAGAGTGTTTTGAAGATGCTGTTAAATTACTTTGTCCTGATAAGTTACATGTTCAATAAGCGAGTTCAACACGAAGAAGATGTATAGATGGCATGGAGAAAGATTAAAAAAGACACTTAAAACAGAATGTGCTTAAATTCACTACCAACTTAGATGAGTCAATAGATTTAACAGATACAGCACAGCAAATTATCTTTATTAGGAGTATTGGCAAATTCTTATGCATCTATGAGAACACATAACAGCCACTTAACAGCAACACTGCAGGTTAGAACATTTTCAAAGAGCTGAAGCTCAATATTGAAGCTTTTGGATTAAACTGAAACAAGCTTTGTAGAATGACACTAGATGGAACACCAGCTTTGATTGACCAAAAATAAGACTGGGTTGGCACATGTGAACTTGATCATAAAATCAAGAGGACTCATAACTATCAATACCTTCTATATTTTTTTTCAGTGAACCCATGCACCAGACCAAAAAAAGCTGCATAAATTTGGGGGGGGGGGAAGAGAAGAGGAGAGAAAGAAACATACATGACAATAAGTGTTAATAGCAATAAAATAATATTAATAATAATAGTTTCTATAAAGTTTCAACAGACACAACACCATTAAGATTTTTTTTCAAATTTTGCTGTCATGATATGACTGTTATGATTATTAGTGCTGAATTTTTAAAAAAAATTATCGGAAATTTTAAAATACTGAACAAAAAGCAGAAGTGTGAGAATTGATTATCAAATATGATTTGCACTCTGATTTATTACCAAAGATACTACCCATAAATTATTATTTAGATGCAAATTAATAGGCAGTTCACTTAAAAAATGTGTACACTTAAGGTTTCAATGGATGCTGAATTCAAAAATGTATTGTTATTAACCCTAGCATTACTAAGCCATTGAACTGTTTTCATTCCTGTATTTCTGAGACATGGAGACAAACTCTACATAAATAACAGCATAATGGTTTTTAACAATTAATTTTGTTAAAACCTGCATTACACTAATGTAAAAAAGAAAAATGGACAAAGTTTCAGATTGAACAAAATCTAATGTAAATTAAAATCTACCAGTAAATGGGAAGAAAACTTGAAAAAAAATGTATAATGTTCATGGACTCTCCAGATGTCATTCCATCAGTTTAAATGTTTATATTATCCTGCTTCTTAATCACATTGGATCACAATATTAAAATTCCCTATTGAATGTCAATGTCACGTTTCCAGCACACACACATATTCACTAAATTAGATGAATTTTCACAACAATTATTGCCAACAGCAACAAAGAATTCACAAATATTAAATATTATCCATTTTGAATATTTTCCCCCAAAAATAATTGGAATATTTAAAAAATATAACAAAAAAATCTATTATATGACAAACACCAAATTCAGCTAAATTACAGCAATTCGGTGTAGTAGTTTTTAATTTATCGGATGTCAAAATAAAAGAAGAATCTAAATCAAACTGAAACAAGTACACATTTACAAAATTAGCAGCTACAAATTTGTCACACAAACTCATCAAATGTAAGAATTGTTAAAAAAAAAATCAACAATTACTTCGATTTAAACTCTATAAATACAAGGAGAAAGATCCTTTACCCTTCTATTTCAATATAATATCAAATTTGTTGAGGAGAAATAAAAAATAATAAAAATTCTGTCAGCAATGAAGAAAGTGTGACATTTCCACCTTTTCTGAGGATTTAAATTTTTTAATAAAAACTAATCAAAGTTAAAGAAAAAGAAATACTTCAATCTAAATATTATAAAAAGGAAAATAAACCTTGTTCTTCACACTATAGATAATCATCAGTCATAATTTCAGCATGCAGTCTTTTATATTACCTTTTGGATAAGCTATTCAATATTTTTTCTCTTAGTTTTCCTCTGCTCTTCTTTCCATTCATTCTGCCCGCTGTTATTGTATTCTTAATACCTTCTTTTCACATCACATGCCCAATAAATGTAAATTATATTTATCTTATATTTCAGGTTTATCCAGCACTTTTTAAACATTCTTCATTAGTAATCTTTGCTATCATTGGAATTTGAAGCATTCTTCTGATGAATAACATCTCAGCGGTCTCCAATGTTCTATACACAAAGCATTTGTTTATTTATGGGGGAAATGAGAAATTGCATCAGTAACAAAACATGTATAAAAAGTCGCTTTCAGTAGCTCCAGGTCCAAGACGTTACAAGGTGGAAGAAGATGCTTCAGGATTCAATTGGTTAACTCTGCACTAGTAAATAAAAATATTGAAAAAGCACAGTAAAATTGTATAACAATTGGAAGTCATAATGTAAATAATCTAAGGTATGCTGATGATACAGTCTTAATCACTAAGAGTGAAAATGAGTTACAAGAAATATTAGACATTATAGTGAAAGAAAGCAAAAATAAAGGACTCAGCCTTAATAGCAAAAAGACAGTAGCAATGGTAACAACAAAAAATAAAGATATCGCCTCAGTGCAAAATAAAGACAAGTGGAACAATATTAAAACAGGTAAATGAATTTAAATATTTGGGAACTTTGTTAACCTCAGACGGAAGATGTACAAAAGAGGTGAGATGCAGAATGGCTCAGGCAAAAGCAGCTTTCCAAAAAATGAGGAAGATACTATGCAATCCATTTTTAACAATAGAAACAAGAAAAAGAGTTCTTAAATGTTATGGGGTTAAGGCAAAGAAATGCAAATGAATGCATAAAATGCATTGTTTTATTTATTCACATATCTGTGTGTGTATGTTGTTTGTTTGTTCCTGCTGAAGGCCTATTGGGCCGAAACGTCGTTCGAATCTGTGTCGTCTATTAATCACGTAAAGCTTCTAACATACCATTTTTTTTTTTTTTTCAATTTTTCTTCTTAAATGTTATGTAGAGCCAGTCTTAACATATGGATGTGAATCATGGACAATAGGACAACAGACAAGAAAATAATCACTGGAGTCTGTAGAAATGTGGTTTTACAGAAGAATGTTGAGAATACCATGGACAACTAAGAAGAGTAATGAAAACGTTCTGAAAGAGGCCAAAGCAAAAAGAGAATTAATTTCCAATATTAGGAAGAAATAATCATCATTTTTTGGTCATGTAATGAGAAGAGAACAACTGGAATATATTGTAACAACTGGGAAAATTGAGGGACGAAGAGATAGAGGGAAGCAAAGAGAAAAAATACCAGACAGCTTAAGAGAATGGCTTGGCAGAAGGTCAACAACAGAAATGATAAATAATTGTCGTGATCGAAAGTTGTGGAGAGACATGATCACCTTACGCCAGCAGGCCCGGTAGTTGATGATGATGAAGGTATCTTCTGACTATATAGTAACACTAATCATGTGATATCTCTGGTTAATTGAGTTAAAATGAGAGTTCCATCAGCCACAATTAGTAACTCCTGACTATGTAGAAAAAACAAATGTTTTGGCTTTTCACTGCCTCCAGTAGTTGTCACTCTACATTTTATAGCGTCAATTCAAGCATACTTTGGTATAATTTTATTGATTAGCTCATGTACAAGGAAAGCCATTAAAAAAAAATTCTGCACAAAAAAATTTTTTGAAATATTTTATTTGTAGATTACTTTTAAGAAGAAACAATGATGTGGAGTTCACAAAAATGGTCTTTTTCTAAAAAAAATGACAATTCAACATATTTAAAAAACATACACATCTGTACAAAATATGCCTAATTCGTATCATATGGAAAGTAAGCAACAATTTAAAAAATGCTTTCAAGATGTCAATTCTGAGTATGGCAAACTTTTTTACTACTGTGAAGTATGCTGGTAATTGAAGGGAAATACTGAAGCAATTTTTTAGAGAATGAAATCACATTTTTCATGGACATGGAAGTTAGCGTGGCCAAAAAATTACCAGACTCTCATTGGATCTGCTAGCTAGCATTTTTAGCTGACATGACTGCATCTGATCTTATTTTCCAGTAACAGGCACACAGACAAATTGTGCATAAACTTTACAGATATGTCAAAGATTTCTAGAATAAATTGACACTCTGGGAGAGTAATCAGCGTGCATGCAATATTAATTTATCTCTAAAGCTTAAAGAGGTAAAGACTTTTGTAAATGTCATCAGTTATGCGGATATCATTAATGAATTTCACTGCCAGTTTCTGGAGCATTTAAAAGATTTTGCAAAACAACAAATAAGGTTAATGTGTTTGTAAGTTTTTGTTTAAAATTACAGACATCAAGAGAAGAATATTTTAAAATAAAAGTGGAAGGATTTGGAGATACTGGACTACTGTACAACTTATTATTTTCCACAAAAAATACCATATATTAAAATTTGTTTTTCAAATGAACATTACCAAAAAAAAAAAAAAAAAAAAAAAAAAAAAAAAAAAAAATTAAGTGGACTAAATCAAAATAAAGTAGTTACTTAACTAACTAACTAAACTAGAAACTATACTAAAAACTTAAACCTAAACTAAACTAAAAACTTAAACCTAAACGTAAACCTAAACTTAAACCCTCTCCTATCCTATCCTATCCTATCCTATCCTATCCTATCCGTCTATCTATCTTATCTTATCTTATCTTATCTTTTCTTATCTTAATCTATCTTATCTATCTTATCTATCTTATCTATCTATCTATCTATCTATCTATCTATCTATCTATCTATCTATCTATCTATCTATCTATCTATCTATCTATCTATCTATCTATCTATCTATCTATCTATCTATCTATCTATCTATCTATCTATCTATCTATCTATCTATCTATCTATCTATCTATCTATCTAATCTAATCTAATCTATCTAATCTAATCTAATCTAATCTAATCTAATCTAATCTAATCTATCTTATCTATCTATCTATCTATCTATCTATCTATCTATCTATCTATCTATCTCTATCTATCTATCTATCTATCTATCTATCTATCTATCTATCTATCTATCTATCTATCTATCTATCTATCTATCTATCTATCTATCTATCTATCTATCTATCTATCTATCTATCTATCTATTTATCTATCTATCTATCTATCTATCTATATCTATCTATCTATCTATCTATCTATCTATCTATCTATCTATCTATCTATCTATCTATCTATCTATCTATCTATCTATCTATCTATCTATCTATCTATCTATCTATCTATCTAATCTAATCTAATCTAATCTAATCTAATCTAATCTAATCTAATCTAATCTAATCTATCTATCTATCTATCTATCTATCTATCTATCTATCTATCTATCTATCTATCTATCTATCTATCTATCTATCTATCTATCTATCTATCTATCTATCTATCTATCTATCTATCTATCTATCTATCTATCTATCTATCTATCTATCTATCTATCTATCTATCTCTATCTATCTATCTATCTATCTATCTATCTATCTATCTATCTATCTATCTATCTATCTATCTATCTATCTATCTATCTATCTATCTATCTATCTATCTATCTATCTATCTATCTATCTATCTATCTATCTATCTATCTATCTATCTATCTATCTATCTATCTATCTATCTATCTATCTATCTATCTATCTATCTATCTATCTATCTATCTATCTATCTATCTATCTATCTATCTATCTATCTATCTATCTATCTATCTATCTATCTATCTATCTATCTATCTATCTATCTATCTATCTATCTATCTATCTATCTATCTATCTATCTATCTATCTATCTATTTATCTATCTATCTATCTATCTATCTATCTATCTATCTATCTATCTATCTATCTATCTATCTATCTATCTATCTATCTATCTATCTACCTTCTGCCAAGCCATTCTCTTATTCTCATATCCTTTCATCCCTCAATTTTCACAATTGTCCCAATATATTCCAGCTGTTCCCTTCTCATTACATAACCAAAAAATTATTGTTTTTTTTGTGTGTTAATTTTGGAAATTAGCTCTCTTTTTGCTTTGGCCTCTTTCAGAACGTTTTCATTACTCTTCTTAGCTGTCCATGGTATTCTCAAAATTCTTCTGTAAAACCACATTTCGACAGCCTCCAATGAGTTTCTTGTCTGTTGTCCTATTGTCCATGGTTCACATCTATATATTAAGACTGGCTCTACATAACATTTAAGAACTCTTTTTCTTGTTTCTATTGTCAACTATAGATTGCACAGTATCTTCCTCATATTTTGGAAAGCTGCTTTTGCATGAGACATACTGCATCTCACTTCTGTTGCACATCTACCATCTGAGATTAACATTGTTCCCAGATATTTAAATTCATTTACCTGTTTTAATATTGTTTAACTCATTATTTTGCATTGTGGTAATGTTATCTTTTCTTTGTTGGTACCATTTATCATCATCATGTGCCATACTGGTAGGCGCAGGCGATCATGTCCTTCCACAATGTTCTATCTACAGTGCATCATATCAGTTCTGTTGTTGACTGTTTTCCATGCCATGACACCAAGCTATCCAGTATTTTCTCTCTTTGTCATCCGCGATCTTTCTTTCCTTTTATATTGAAAGTTGTAAGCAAGTATTCCAACTTTCCTCTTCTCATGATGTGCCCAAAAAATGTTGATTGTTTCTTTCTGATGTTTTTTAGGAGTTCTTCTGAGAAATCCCATTTCTGTGGCCTCTAATCATCTTTTCATTTGTTTGTCTACTGTCCTTGATTCGCTTCCATAGGTCAGAATTAATTCTATATAGCACCAGTGAACTCTCTTTCTCACTTCTATTAACATAGATTTATTGCATAAGATATTTTTCATTTTCTGAAATACTATTTTGGCCTGAGCTATTCTGCTTTGTATTTCTGTGGTGTATCTTCCATCTGATGTTATTATTGTGCCCAATAGTTTGTTGATCGTTGCACTTGTTGCAGATTTTTCCTGTTTATTTTTATGCTGCATGATGGTGATGATTGTTTCTTTGATATTACCATTATTTCTGTTTTCTTACTATTCAGACTGAGACCTTTTTTGTTGCTTTCATTTACTATTATGTCTATCATTTCTTGTAGTTCATTCTCTGTCTCTGCTATTAAGACTGTGTCATCCGTATTTCGCAAATTAATTATGTTGTGACCGTTGACTTCAATTCCTTTTTTGTCTACTATTGATCACATAATATGCTCGCTGTAAAGTGAAAACAAATCCGGCGACAGAACACAGCCTTGTCTGACTCCTTGTTTTATATATTGGAATTGTCCTGTTTGGTTGCTAATTCGTATAGCTGCTGTTTGTTGCCAGTACATGATTTTTATGATTCGCAGATTCTTGCCATCAATGTTTAATTTCTCCAGCATATTTATTATTTCCATATGCTTTACTTTGTCAAGTGCTTTTGTGTAGTCTATAAAGCACATATATAGATCTTTCTTTACCTCTACAGATCTTTCTATCAATGTTTTTAAGATGTATATTGCATTATTGGTGCCCTTTCCTTCCACAAATCCACATTGTTCCTCACTTATTTGTTGTTTTATTTTGTTCCTTACACGTCTCATGATGATTCTTAGTAATTTTTTAGTCATATGGCTCATGAGACTAATAGTGCGATGGTCCCCACAATCAGTGTATTTCTTCGGTATGGCTACAAAGATAGATTTTAGTAGATCTTCGGGTATGTGTCCAGTGTTATATATGTCACTGAGTAGTTTTGTTACGACTTGTACTCCCAGCTCTCCTAATGCATTTATCTCTTCAATTGTTATATTGTCAGGACCTGGAGCTTTGCCTCTTTTCATGTGTTGAATTGCCTCCTCCACTTTTTGTTGGAATTGTTTAGCTCTGTTCTTTCATCATCATAGAGTTGACTGATATATATGCTGTCCATCTTTGCATTGTCTTATCCTGTCCTATTATTATATTTCCTTCCTTTGATTTCACACATCCTGAAACTTTGACTTCTTTTATTCCTGTTAATTCATTTAATTGATTGTGCATAAATTTTTAGTTTTTCTTTTGTTATTTTTCCATTTCTTCACATTTCTGCTTTAAGGATGCTTCCTTTGCTTTTCTGCATTTGTTCTGGATCTCTTTGTGCAATATTTTGTATGTCTGTTCTTCTTTCTTATATTTTTGTCTTTTGTCCATTAGTTATTATATTAGTTAATATTATATTAGAGATGACGTCACAGAACGCACCAAAATGGCAGCTTATTTATATTCGAGCTATGGACTAAGCAATGTTTACATTGAACAACACGATATATGTTATTGCAGCGAGTTGGCAGATTTTTGAAAATGTTTTCAAGGGTTTGAACATAAATGTTTGTTCACAGTTCGTTAACCTTCGCTGTAGATAAAGTCGTTAATTCGATGGCTTCGTTTCGGACGGTTGGTAGCTAAGGACCTAACTTGTGCAAACGGATGGCATTGGCAAGGATCATTTTGAATCTATGAAGTGGGCTCATTTTGTGTTTAACTCAAAAGCATATGTGCTTTTTAACCACAGACCTTTTTTTGGGGACTCAATGGAGATATCCCCGATGGAAGAATAAATTGTACTATTAGTCCCATAAATGATTCGCTTCCAGAGGTTTATGATGTAAACAAAGCAGTTTTGTCATTGCAAGTGAATAATGTCCACACCTATAATTGGTCAGGATTGTGTAGCAGCAGCAGCTTTATAGCGAACACAGAAAACATCACAGGATTGTGCTGTTCTGAAACAGCTATGCCATGCTACCCTAGAATTGCCTTTAATGGGATTACTGTGACCACAAACCACTCTCCATGTGTGTGCCACATATTTACACCCCAGAAAGAAACACTGAATATAACAACATAATGTGCCGTCTGTGATATTAATGACCACAGACCAAGAGCCTCCAGTATGATTGATACAACTGTTGCACCAAGCATTTCATCAGCAGAGCCATATCTATGGAATGTTAATCTGACATTGTTCTTGAATGATGTCCAAGTTAATGAGACATCAGAATCGTGTGGCGGCAGCTACAAGAAGGGAGCGGAGAACATCAAGTTCTGCTGCTATAAAGGAGACTTGCCTTGCTATCCCAGAATTGCCTTAAATGGGATCACTGTAGTTGAAAACTTCTCCTCTTGTGTAAACTACACATTCACATCTAAGAGTGAATCAGTGAAGGTCACAAAATCATATTCTCTCTGTGGTTTTACTAACTTCAGGTCATGTGGCTTCTGTTGGATTGGAAATGATAACTTACCACCACTGTGTGTCTATATGTTTGGAATTGGAGTCATCAATGATGGCCTAACATCATCAAGTGCTATGACGATCATCGTTTTCGGGAGGACGTGAACTCCCATGGTATATGGTGGATAGGCGGCAGGAACCATTGTAGGCTATGTCTGAAAAGTGTTCCTTCTTGCAGTTTCCTCATATTCCAAGTCCGGCTTGTTGCAGGAGCTACTGAGTTAAGTGCTCTGTGCACACCGTGAGCTGTGTGTCTCATCCGTTTTGATCCTGCTTCGATATCCCACTTGTTTACGATGAATGATGATATCGTATGACAGGGAACAGTTGGCTGTGTTCACTTTCTGCGCAGTTTCGCCTTATGTCTTTTGGCGTGTGCTGAGACTGCTACGATGGGGACTACAGTTACCTTTCTTTGTCTGGGAGATGAGATATTAATTCGGATGATTACGCTGGCACGGGTGGTTGAGCAATTATGGATTTTAATTCATTTGCAGTGATACCGAGGCCTTCCATAACCAATAACCAATAATAAAAACACTGGATATGAAGAGTTAATTTAACTAATTTCTTCAGATATATATAATACTACTTTTTTAAAAATTATTCTTACCCCTCCTTGTACCTTCCTATATACTACTTCCTGTGACCCTGAGTGTTGGATTTCTTTTACCTGATATTGGATTTTTTTTTTTTTTTTTTTGGCGTGATATAGGATTATATCTTGTATAATGTGAAAACATTGATGAGAAAGGCAAGAGTAGCAGGAATCGGCTCCCTCAATGAGATAGAGCTGCTTGCATAGAACAAAGACAAATGGCGAGATTTGATAAAAGATATTTACAAGGATTAAAAAGTGCTAGAATAAAAATTTAGATAAGAGAAGGAGTATCTGGGTCTAGGCCCTATGGGCCGGCTACGGCTCGAAAGGTCAATAGATAGAATGTGAAAAAACTACACCAATTTTCAAGAAATTGGTCTACTTTCTTTCTTTTTTTTTTTTTTAGCTGTGACCAGGGAAATTTCCTTGGTCATCGACTGACATGAAACAGCCCTTTGTAACTCTGGAAATGCAGTGAGGTAGTTGAACATGCTGATGGACATGCAGTCAAATTTCATGTCATAAATCAACCTGCGCCAGGAAATCAGAGTTTCCATGTCTCTCCTTTGGTAAACACACAGTTGTGTGTCAAACGTTCAAAGAAAATAGTATTTTTAGATCTCCTAATGTTACATTTAAGTGGGGTAGTAATTTTAACTGGATATCGTATAAGAGAGAATCTACATATCTGTATCATAATCAAGGATTAAAGAAGGATGCTAATCACTTCTTCTGTCCTTCCTCATTTGCCTTTCAGAGTCGAGGGGAGATAGAGTTTGCAGCCTTTTGCTCCTTTGTTGCTGTTATGTTTCTAATATTCCATCAATCCATCTTTCTCATGGCCAACCTTTGAATCTAGTGTTCTTGTAAAGTTTATTAAAGGCTCATTGCTTTGTTTTTTTTGGTCTTTCTGTCATATCACGTGGCCAAACCATTTTATCTATTGTTTCTTGATATATTCTATGGAGGGAATTTTTCCTGCTTTTTTCCGAGTTAATTTCTGATCTTATCTCACAGGCTGTTTCCTATCACTCGTCAGATTTCATCCCTGTAGTGATTACTGTTCTTATTCATGCTAATCACTATGTTAAAGAAATAAGCCCCTGGCCTTTGTCATTGATCTGTTAGTTGTGTCCATTGGTTTAGTGCCTTAAAGGGAGTGCACAAATGATAAAAAAAAAACAGTTATGTCAATGTTATACACTAAGTAAAATATAGTTCCTGAATGATTTAAAAAAAAATATATCTTCTGCAAACACTTAAAACAGAATTTAATTATATTAATTTGACAATTTTATGTTATTCTCTTAGATATTCTCGTTAATAGCATATACAATAAATTAGTAATAATTTATAATGGCATTTTAAAAGAGCAGCTGATTTGTAATTTTCGAGCATATGCATAATTAACCTGACCTAGAGATCTAAGAAGAGAAGTGAAGAAAGAAGAGAAGTGAAGAAATTAATCAAAGAAGAAAAACATAAAGCATGGATAAAATTTGGCGAAATGATTAGTAACAACCACAAATCAGCAACCAGAGATTTCTATAGAACAATTAAAGCCATAAGACAAAAGAAAGACAATTATGACCCAACTGAAATCATCAATGATAAACGAGGCCAAGCAATAACAAACAAAGCGCAAATCTTAACGAGATGGAAAGAATATTTCGAAGAGCTTTTGAATGTAGAAACAGCGAGTCCAAAAACACACAAAAAGCAACTAATAGTTGGCGATAAAGAACCAAATATACTAATGGAAGAAATAGAACAAACATTACGACTAGCACCAAGAAACAAAGCCCCAGGAATCGATAACATCCCAGTAGAAATGCTAACAGCAGCGGGAGAGGCAGGATGTAAATGGCTACACATAATATTCAACGCTGCATGGATACAACAGCAAGTCCCAGACGATTGGAAACAGTCCATTATATTACCAATATGGAAAAAGAAGGGCAGCAGAAGAGACTGCAACCAATATAGAGGAATATCGCTATTAAGCCACACAGGGAAGTTATATGCCAAGATAGTTGAAAAAAGATTGAGACCAATTATAGACCCACAACTAAGCGATGCTCAGATGGGCTTCAGGAGGAACAGAGGTTGCACAGATGCCCTGTTTATCATAAAACAACTAGCGGAGAAAACAATAGAGCATAATAAAACACTGTATACAGCTTTTATTGACCAAGAAAAGGCGTTCGATAGGGTGGACAGGGAACAACTATGGTCCGTATTGCCCTTGTACGGAGTGAGTCACCACCTAGTAGAGATATGCAAGAGCCTCTATGAAAGTAGTCGCACTACAGTAAGATCTTCAGCAGGCTACTCTAAACACTTCACCATTAACTCCGGAGTAAGACAAGGCTGCGTGCTTTCCCCCTTACTTTTCATCACATATATGGACAATATAAGCAAATTAGCATGCCCAATCAAAGGAAACATACCAACACGGATGACAACAAACGATAACACAGAAGAGAACGAAATATACGTACCAGAAAACAACAGAAGAGAGGAAGAAATAAATAAAATACTATTTGCAGACGACCAAGTTCTGATACATGAAACAACTGAGGACCTACAAGAACATATCAACAGGCTAAACAACACTTGTAAACAATACAACATGAAGATCAACATAAGCAAAACCGAAGTAATGGCAATAGCGAGAAAGGAAGAAAAACTAAACATCATAATAGATAATACATCTTTGAAGCAAGTTGACAATTTTAAATATCTGGGTAGCACGCTAACACAAGACAATAACCAAGAAACAGAGATAGATATAAGGTGTAACAAAGCATGCCAAGTTATAGGCCAAGTATCAACACTATTGAAAAACAAAGCAATAACTACGGAAGCAAAAAGGGCAATATACAAATCAATTTTTCTACCAACTCTGTGCTATCAGTGCCAGAATTGGACGCTGGACTCTAGAACAATAAGAAAGATAACGACCACAGAAATGAAATGTGTCAGAAGAATGACAGGAAACAGCTTAAGGGACAGAGTAAGAAACACTGACCTGAGGAAGAAACTCGAAATTGAACCAGCCATCGAATACATAAAGAAACAACAGATAAATTGGTTCGGCCACATAACAAGACAGAAAGAACTAACAATGAATCAAAGAGCCATAAACAAACGCTACGAAAACGTCAGATTAAGAGGAAGACCGAGAAAGAGATGGATAAATGGAATACTAGAGTCACTAGGAGGAATAACATCAGAAGATGCCAACAGAAGAGCAAAGAATCGCAGATTGTTTCTCCCCTCGACGCCAACGGCAACAGAGGAAGGATAGAAGAAGAAGAAGAAGGAGAGATCTAGTATTCCTACTGTGTTATTGGAAAAGAGAATTAATGCTTAAAAAAAATAACTACACGGCACTGAGACACTATTTAAAAGAATGAATTGTCACCTACGCAGTTATTACAGATTTTATTTTTTAATCTCTGTGCCATGTAGTTTTCTGATAATCGCCAATAAATGTGTAAGTCAGGGTGACATTTTACCGGCAACAGTTGCAATTGATGGTGACTAGATTAAAACTTTTTTCTTATCCTAAGTGAACATTATGGGAACGGTATGTTAAATTATTCTTCCAGACAGTTTTTTTTCATGTAGAAAAGCAAAAACATGTAAAAGTAACAGGAAATTTTGATGCAGTTTTTTTAACGACATTTTGGGTCATCCCCCGTCGCTGCGCTGTCATGTAATAATTTGTGTTGTAAAGTGCTCGCAGAGTTATCCTCGAAGGCACAACTAAAGTAGTCATCGTTATATAGAAAAAAGGCCTCTTGAAGGAACTAAGCAGAAGATAGGGGTTGCGGCAAAGAAATGCAAATGATGCATAAAAATGTGAAGCTGCAGTAAAGCTAAATGAGAGGGAGAATTGAAAAAAAAAATAGAAAAAATGGTATGGTAAAAGCTTTACGTGATTGATAGCTGACACAAATTTGAATGATGTTTCGGCTCAATAGGCCTTCAGCAGGAACAAACAAACATCACACACACAGATATGTAAGTAAATAAAACTAATCCTACATAGCTAACTAGTAATGAAAGATCCAAAACAAAATCATCAAAACTGGTTTAAGAAAAGAAAAATTTCTTCCCTGTGTCGTGGACCGTGGCCGGAATGAGAATGAGAGATTTGTGGTTATGCACTAGTAATTACCTGCTGGTCAGAGGGTCAAACCGTGTGAAGGGTTCTAAAAATATGTGAGTGGAGGAAACACTGTCTAGGTTACCTCGACTACAAAGACACTGACAATGTCTATTAGAATCTAAGAGGCCACACATACATGAGTACACACAGACATACACACAAATGCGTTTTTATATATATATATATATATATATATATATACAAACACCATCCGTTCGTCCATCCATCCATCGTCCTTTCGAGTCGAAGATGACACATAGGGCAGAACAACAATCTCAAAAACAGAAACCTTGCATGCTAAAATGACACATGTTGCAGAGGTCACTGCTACATATATATATATATATATATATATATATATATGTATATACCTGTACCATTACATATGAACACAAACATGCATGTGCACACCCATACAGGGACAATCATATATGTGTAGAAATGTGCGCATGACACCCACAAAACCAGAAGAGTACACACCGAGGTCAGAGTGCATACACAAAGGAGAAAGAATAGAACTGAAGAATAACAGGTACTCAAAAGGCGGAAAGAATTATATATCTGAGAGTGGGATACAATAAAAAACATGTGAAAGGTAAGTAGCACAGACAAAAGAGGTATAGGAAACCATTGAAGTATCGCAATGGGGTCTAGTGGAGAAAAGCTATGAATAGCATGGCATAGTGGATAGACTAAAGTGCCTAAACATGGGCAGCAGAGAAGACTATGCAATACAGAAAGAGCAACTAAAGGGAAACTATGTGTATGAGCGAACCAAATTGGACTATAAGGCATAGCCAAAGCAAACCGGCTGCGGTTGCCAGAATGGCAAAAGAGAATACAAGTGATACGGATGTCATCTTTGCCCTTGTGGTCTGAGGAATTGAAATGGGAAGACTCTAGAGTGCCAGTATTCTGTTCAACATCTCGAAGATGTTCACAAAATCTTTCTGCTAAACATCTACCAGACTCGCCAATATAAGTTATGTGGCATCGTTGGCATATGATGGTATAAATGATGTTTCGGGACACACATGTGAAACCATTCTTAATCTCGAAACGTCTGTTAGGGAAAAAGATAGAGTCAGTGTGGAGCACATAGGCGCAGGTGATACAGTTACGACCGTAAGGGGTCGTACCCAAGTGTTGATGGTCAGAGTATGGGAAATGGCTCCTAACCAGAATATCTTCCAAATTCCTGTCGCGTTTGAAGGTGATCTTAGGGGGATCATTAAAAAGTAGACGAGTAGTGGGATCAGAGTGGAGTGGTTTTTATGTATATATATATATATATATATATTCCCAGTGTGTTACCGGGGCCTCATTATGAGGGAAGTAAAGAATAGTGACACTGTGACCTTCCAGGCATGTCGTATGAGGCGACTAAGGAGGTTGATCAATGGCTTTACAAGCTGTCATTGTAAAAAGTATTGTTATGGAAACAGCGCCATATATTTTAGAGCAGTGATCTCTGCAATATGTGCCGCTTTGGCACGCAAGGTTTCTGTTTTTGAGATTGTGGCTCTGCCCTATGTGCCGTCTTCGGCTCGAAAGGACAATAGATAGATAGATATATATATATATATATATATATATACACACACAAGCACTTGTGTGTGTGTGTGTATACATATACTTATAGACATTGTCAGTGTCTTTGTAGTCAAGGTAACCTAAACAGTGTTCCCCACACTCACATATTTTTAGAACCCTTTACACTGTTTGACCCTCCGACCAGCAGGGTAATTACTAGCGCACAACCGCAAATCTCTCATTCTCATTCCGGCCATGGTCTACGACACAGAGAAGAAATGTTTCTTTTCTTAAAACCAGTTTTGATGATTTTGTTTTGGATGTTTCATTACTAGTTAGCTATGTAGGATTAGTTTTATTTACTTACATATCTGTGTGTGTGTTGTTTGTTTGTTCCAGCTGAAGGCCTATTGAGCCGAAATGTCGTTCAAATTTGTGTCATCTATCAATCACGTAAAGCTTTTACCATACCATTTTTTCTATTTTTTTTTCAATTCTCCCTAAGCAGAAGATATTACCACACTGTTTCAGCATGTGAATAAAAGTGATTTCTACAAAAATTAAAGTGCATGCCTATAAAGAATTATTTTCATATTGTCTGCAGCCATTATCAATTACAAATTACCTTGTAAAAAAAAATTCTCTTGCTGACTTCAACTTATAAAATAAAAATACCTATAAAATAAAGTTAAGCTCAAAATTGTTTACAAAATTATTCTCCTCTTATTAATTAAAATTTATAAGAATTGCAATTAGAAATGCACTGAGTGCTCTTTACAAAATTAATTGTAAGAAAAAATTATTAAGATTTTCTCACAAATTGTTATTATCATCTAGGCATTACTCAGAAGCAGGTTTCAAAAGCATTTTCTTTTGCTCTGCATAATTAATTGTATTTTGCAAAATTTGTCTCTCTGCAACTCTAAGTTGTGCTGCCATCTTTGAAGCACTGATACCAGCTGCCTGCTGCAATGAAGATTCATCTTCCTGAAAGAAAATTGGAGCAATGAAAATTCCATAAGCAGAAAAATTATACATTTTTATATGTTCACTATATATGTTTAAAAATGATCTTCAATACAATAAAACTTAATTGTTAATCCTAAATTATGATACCTATCTGTGAGTCACATCTGTACAAAATGTTAGTAAAAATTACAATCACTATTTATTACATTTGGAGTTCGGAAAATAGTATTTTCTTTGAATTTTTGCTACAAAGCTGTGTATTTACACATGGGAATCGATTGCAATAATCATTTCCTGGCCTAGGTTCGATTTATGGTCTGAAACCCGGAGGTATTACATTTGTCTATTCACCTATTGGCCGTCAGTCCAACCTGTATGTTCATTTTTCTCTTAGCATCGTTTGCTGCCTCTTCTGCGTTATATAGATTTGTTTGATGTCTTACTGACAGGCAAATAGATTTGCCCTGTCTTTTAAAAAAAAAAAAAAAAAAAAAATTCTTGAAAATTTGATAAATTTATTTAAAAAAAAAACAGCCCCATATTTATGATAACTTCATACTTTTTATGAAGTGCACACTGGTATTTGATCCAACATCAAAGGAAACAAATCCAACACTCAGGGGTCCACAGAGAAAAATAATTAGGAAGGGTGGAAATGTTTGTCTGCATCAAACTTTTGAATTCCAAAAAATTGTATCTTGAGGCAATTTTTATTAAGGTAATATATACCAGGATTACATTTTATTGCAGATTTTAACAAATATTTATTAAACTTAAAGCACTGCTTAATGTTATTCATCTGATCTGGCTTATTTGCTGTAATTTTGTGTTCACTTTAATTTTTACCTCTTTAGGCGCAGAAATAGTTAACAAAAGTAATGATATCCATGTATCATAAGTGATGAAGACTATAACTTTAGTTCTCTGTGACTGCACCATACTTGTGTGTGTTTGTGTAAAAGTGACTGTAAAGTCAAATTTTGGCACAGAATACTCTGCAACGTGTTGGATATTTATGACAAGGATTAGTCATATGGAAATTGATTGTTTTCACTTTTCCATTAGAGCGTTGTCTTTGCATCTCCCAGTCTACCTTTAGTAATGATGATGCACAACCGTGGGTGATTGTGTACAAGTTTTCCTAGGAAAGTAAGATCAATACTGAAGCTTATTAGTGACACGATAAGAGAGTCTTTGAAGGATTTCTTCTTTCTACTAGTGGGTCACTTTCATTTAGCAAAGCTTGCTGTGCAATAGTTGTATTGTAATGCCTCATCAAGCATATGAACAGCACATCCAGCTCATTTTCATTTTGGCCTTTTGCAACAGTGTATGAATGCTTAGAATTTTGGCATAAGTGAAAACTTAAGTGTCAGGTACTTTATCCTGCCACTTTATACTAAGCAGTATGCAGAAACAGCTCATACAAAAATGGCTCAGTTTTCTGGCATGTCTACTATCTATTGTCCATGTCTTACTGGTATGGTATACAGTAGAGTAGTTATCAGTGGTAAGTTGATCCCCTATTAGTTCAATACACTGTCACACAGTCGTTTAAGAGTGATAGATCTGTTGCTCACTTCACAGACCATTATAGAAAATCATGGTTTAGGAAAAAGAAATGAAAGAGAAAGATAAATACAATTTTGTGAAGAAAACAGGCTGATAATATGTAATACCTATATTTGAGCAAGAGAAAAGGAAACTATACACATGGAAAAGCCCTGGAGATAAGAAAAGGAATCAAATAGACTACATAATGATAAAAGATAGGTACCGTTGCAGCGTCAAGAAAGCCAAAACCTATCCAGGAGCAAAAATTAACTCGGATCACAATCCTGTAATGATTATAATGAAAGTCAAAATAAAAAGAAACAAACAAATGGCTAATTAATCAACATCGCAACTAGACATAACAGCTTTAAATCAAAAAGATGTTAAAGATACTTATACAATGCAAAAGTAAAGAGCACATATCTGAAGCTGCTAGAAGAGGGGATTGAGCAGTACAGAAGAGAACAGAAGAGAAAATCTTGATGAAAAAGTTACAACCAAATTGCAATGCATAAAGAAAAGCATACAAGAAACTAGTGACATCTTACCAAAAAAGGAAAAGAAAAAAAAACAAAAATGGGAGACAGATGCCATCCTGGAAAAAAATTGAAGAAAGAAGACAAGCGAAGAATCCAAGACAGCAAAATAGATAATGAAATACGCAAAATGTGCAAAAAGGCAAAAGAAGACTGGCTCAATCAAAAATGTCTAGAAATCGAAACCGGAAAATACAAAAGATTTAAGAGGGATGCACAAAGAAAAAAATAGAATTAACTAGTAAAAATGTTAAAAGTCACAGAAAGTGGATGTAATGCAAACAAAAAAGGAAAAAATGCTAACAGACAATAAAGATGGTTATGGTTATTCAAAAGCCCCGGTTACTGAGTTATTGAGTTATTTGCGGGTCATCATCATTGCACTCCGAACATGTCTTTAGGTGTTCAGATCTTCTCCTCAGCAAGCCCCACAGTGTCCAGCGATTGACAACTCCAGTTCTGTGTTGGCTGATAAGTCTTCTTACACGCCCACTAAGTTTCTCATTTCTGGCTGTGCCCATCTTAACTCTCATCTCTTTCATCCAAAGGAGTGACGTGGATTTGTAGTGGTCGAAGTCCTGTGCTCTTCCCACATCTCGGAGGGCATTGATGATATCCGCCCAATCCATTGGTTGACCGTCCTCAACAACAGCGCAGCTAGCCAACCTGTCCGCTCTTTCATTTCCCTGTACTCCCGAATGTCCAGGGACATAGACAAAGGTGACCTTACGTATTTTTTACTTCTGCAATGACTCTAACCATTGCATGCATAAAGAGCCTGCCTCCACTTTTTTTATAATGCTCATCGAATCACTCAGTATACAGGCATGGGTATAGTCTTGTGACTCTAACCAGTTGAATGCCTTGGTCACTGTCATCACCTCCATCGTCATGCTACTCGTGATCATGAGGTATGCAGCACTGTCTTCTTTGACTACTTTGCCTGCCGAGCGTGCTGTAAATGCCCATGCACTTCTTTGGTGTCGTATTACAGATCCATCTGTATAGATGACTGCATCTTTCTTATCTGTGTTATCTGAGACGAGATCACTGACCACCACATTGACCATGACTAAATTCTGTTCCCTACATTTACTGTCGAGTGTGACAATACATGAGAATGTCCTTCTGAATGACATAAGCACCAGTATCCATGCCTCACCAGCGTTGATATTGGTAAGTCCACAAATCTGTTTGATGATATCTTCTGCTCAGCCTACTCGTGATTTGTCTCTTTTTAGCCTGACACCTTTCCCTATGTTGAGCTCGTGGTGCAATGGATGCTCTTTATCTGCACTTATCTTCAGGTATGTTCGTGCCCTCCAGATCTTGATTCTGTTATCCATTGCTATACAGGGAGTGTCCCTCGTACACCCCAAGATAATGCACATAGCTTCATTCTGTATTTTCTCCAGCCAGCTTATCAATTTGCGTCATACAGACAGTAAGAATTGCCATGGCATACTCGATTGGTGCGAGGACTAGTCCCCTGAACAGAAGGGTAAGTAGCCTATGCTCGATGTTGGTAGCTGCAATGACCTTCAATGTGGCTAATCTTTTGCTTGATTTTATTATCACATGGTCGACATGGTCCCAATAACACAGGCTGCGATCAAACTTAACTCCAAGCTATGTTATCAACTTGTCCCTGTTCACCTCATCAGACCCTATTAGTACCACCAGTGTCCATGTTAATGATATGATTGTTAAAGGAGAACCATGCAATTAATACTTTATTAAGATTAACCAATGCACCTGATACACCACACCAGGAAGAAATGCAATCGAGTTTGTTTTGCATGGTGGATGCAATTTCCCTTCTGTTTCTTCCCTGTCGATATATCATCAGCAAAAGTCATAGTTCTTCCCCTCCCATCCAGCTATTGTTCCATGATTATTATGTACATGTTAAATAGAACTGGTGACAATGGTGAGCCGTGTGGCAGTCCTGGACAAATGGATGTTGGCTCGGATGACCAACTTTCATATCTGAGTATCACCTTCCTCTGAAACAGTGCTGCAGCGATCCATCTAATAAGGAAAGGGTGCAGTGCCAGTTTGAGGAGCATGTGCATGAAGTATACAAATGGTATTCTGTTGTATGCATCCTCCAGATCTATAGCAGCAGCACATCTCCTCTCGTCTGTGGAAGCCTTCAAAGACGACATAGGCGAAGACTGCCGCATTGAGCCATGTCTCTTTGTTATACCTATAACCTATGAGTGTGGGTGGGACTGCGTGGGAAGGCCCCTGTATCACTACAAATGAATTAAAATCCATAATTGCTTAACTGCCCAAGCCAATGGTATCATCCGAATAAAAAATCATCTCATTGAAGGATCCAAACAAAGAAAGGCATTTGCAGTCCCCATCATACCAGCAACAGTACACGCGAAAAGACATAAGGCTAAGCAGCACCAAAAGTGAACGTAGCTGAATTGTCCTTCTTCATACGATATGATCATTCATCGTAAGCAATTGGAATATCGAAGCACAATCCGATGAAACACATAGCTTACGGTGTGCACAGAGCACTAAAATCAGTAGCTCCTGCAGCAAGCCGTACTTGGAATTTGAGGAAACTGCAAAAAGGAACACTTTTCAGACTATGCCTTAATGGTTCATGTCACCTATCCACCATATTGACCGGTATTCCAATGATGATGAGTAACTGCAATCAACACAGAACACACTATTGCACACACTGTAGAGGATTTCAGATCACGTGCACATAATCTGCTTCACCGGCAAAGATCCCAACAGTGGAACTTCCTATCTATACACATATCTGCATTGGAAAGATAGAATTAACCATTTTTCCGGCAAAAAACGTAACAGTGAAAGTTGATGCAAACATGACCGTGCCATCTTGAAACTGGAAGAACAATAAAGATATAATCAATAGATGGCAAAAATATATAACAGAACTATTTTATAATGAAAGTGAAAAGAAACCAACTATAAAATGTAAATCAGGCTATAAAATCTTAAAACCTGAGGTGGAAAAAGCTACACAAACAATGAAAAAGGGAAAAGCTGCAGTACCTTACAACATATAGAGAGAGATGATAAAGGCACTAGAAGATTTTGGTACTCAAGTGATCACAGACACATGCAACGACATATTTCATACAGGTTATGTACCATATGAACTAAAAACATCAACTTTCATCGCACTGCCTAAAAAGAATAGTGCAGTTGAATGCAGTGAGTTATAAACAATAAGCTTAATGAGCCGTGTAACAAAAATCTTGAAAAAAGTTATACAAGGAAGAATTCAGAATAAAATCAATATGGAATTAGAAGAACACAATTTGGGTTTAGGAAAAACAGTGGGACAAAAGAAGCCATTTTCTGCATGAGAAAGTTAACCAAAAAGTACACATAAGTAAATAAATTAATATATACCTGCTTCACAGACTACACCAAAGCTTTTGATAGAATACACCATAAATAACTTATAGACTGCCTAAAAGATATACATCTAGATGATACAGACATACGACTAATATGTAATTTATATTGGAAGCAAACAGCAATAAGAAAATATAATAAACAGAACACTACACCTATTGATATAAAAAGGGGAGTAAGACCTTCTGCTTTTATGCAGATGTATGATGGTAGCATCCTTGGACTCCTGTTGGACAAGTTAATTACTTCAGACAGATCAGGCAACACCTTCTTAAAATTTTCCATATAAGTTACTTATCAAAGTGACTTCTGATTAGTGTGGCTGACCAAAAAGGTCACTAAGTCAAATCAGAATCAGGACTAGTGGCATTTTTGCTGCAGTGTGATTTCAAGTGATTCTGGTTTGTGGAGACAGCTGTAGTCAGATCACATTCACAAGATCACTGAGTCAACATGGTCTTGCGCCCGCGAGTTGAGATAATATTGTAGGAGAGGAGACTGGCCATGGAGTTTTGTGGAACAGTAGCAGGTCCCAGCTTTGCCCCGGGAAATTGCTGTCGAAAATAGACAGTTCACACATTCTAATGTGTGAACTGTCTATTTTCGACAGCAATTTTGTTACCAGCTAGACTGCAGTTGGATCAAGTGTCTCAACAAAGTGGAGGCCTATCTTCATTTGTTGAGACAGTTATTATTGTTGTGGCATGCTAACTGATCATGAATTCCATGTGAATTTGGTATGAGTGCATGGAGATTATGCTGTCTATGATGTGACCTGGAAGTGTCCATTTTGAGCTGTGCACCATTTATCCAGAAGCTGCACGTTCCTTAGAATAGTATAAAAGGAAAAACACGTCATTTCCGCAGAACACAACACATTTAGTGGAACAGTTGAGCGAATGGAATGAATACTTTGTTGGTTACTGGATCCAGGCTGAGCAGATATAGGAATGCCCCACCCGCAGTAAAGCCATTCCATTGTAAAGTCTGAAGTCCATTTATCAAAGCATGAATAACTTTAGACTTTAGAATGAAATGGCATCACTGCAAGTGGGGCATCCCCATATCTGCTCAGCTCCTGTCCCAGCAACCAAGAGAGTGGTAATCCTGATCGTTCAAACTGTTGTGGTGAATATATTGCCTTTTTAAAAAAAGACATGCAGCTCATGATGCACACTTGATTTGACAAATTTGATTTTCCATTACTCTTGTCTTTTCTTGGTTGATCTCAAGTCTTATTTTTCTAGCAATTAATAACAGGGCATTTGTTTTTTTTTTCTTGCATTATGTTCACATTACTAGTCATCAGAACTATGTCTTTTGCAAATCAAGGTCCTCCAAATGAGATACAATGCCTTTGTTACCTGTACAATATTTCTGCATTGTGAAGTCAATGGTAATTCCAAATAATAAGAGAGATAAATCCTTTTCTCACTCTTATCAATCTGGAACTTAGTCCCGCTTCTGTGAGAATTGCACATGAGATGTCATCATATAGATCTTTCTTCTTCTTCTTCTTCTTTTCTCTTTTCACTGATACCTAAAAGGTGTCGTGGTTTATATCATTTGTCGTTCTTGAGCTGCTCGAACTGTCTGAATTAGTGATTTTCCTTTGTTGTTACATGTCTCTGTCACTGCATCTATCCATCTTCTTCTGGGTCATCCTCTTGGTCGTTTTCCATGCATTCTCGAGAAGAACGCCCTTGATGGTGATTGATAAGGATTCATTCTGACCAGGTGGCCAAACCATTTAAGTTGTTGTTGTTCTATATATTCTTGCAGGGTTTGTTCCTACTATTTTTCTTATGGTTTCATTTGGTATTCTATCTCTTCTTGTGTTGTTTGTTACTTTTCTCAAGCATCGCATCTCACATGTATTGATCTTTCTTAAATGTGGTTTAGAAAGGGTCCATGTTTGACTTTCATAGCACAAAGTTGGTATGAAAATGCTATTTATCATTTGTTGTTTAGCTGGCATAGAAATGTTTGGATGTCTTAGCAATGGGTAATTCTACTTATTCACACGATCTGTAAGAATAAATCGCAAATAAATCCATTCAAAATATCACAAGAACGCTTGAATTTCTTTTACTATGGGCATTGAAATTCACTTATATCTTCAATTTGACTTCCATCGAAAATTGTATCGTGTTCCAGCACAGTCACACACCGGAAGTTGGACCAACGAGACCAAGTCTTTGATGATGTTAATTTTTGGGAGTATTCCATATTGTCTTAATATGGCTATAGGTTGGGCAGGAATGCTGCTGCTAATGTTTCCATCCTTGCTTATGACATCTACACATGCTTTCAATGGAAAGTGGAGCAGGCACAGCTGCCCTTGATCTTGAGGATGCATACAATTGAGTGGACTATGGCACACTCATACACCTACTTAGTGAGACAGGCTTTGACACACAGCTCATGTGCAGGGTAACATCAGTGATGGTGTGAAGAAAAGTGGTGCTACATTTCTGTACCAGGACATCTGAGCCAAACTATATATTGCCTAAGTTGCCTCAATGATCACTCTTATCACCGGTTTTGTTATACACACTGCCAGGTTCTGTTATATACACTGCCAGGGTAGCGCAACTGAATAGTGTTGGACCAGGTCACACTCTCAGCTTTTCAGATGACATTATGACATATGCACGAGGTTGCAATAGAGCAAAAACAGCTAGGTAATTACAGGAAAGTGTGGATCAGATAACCACTTGGTGTAGTAACTACTGAGCACTTATTAACCCAAACAGGTTTTCTGTAATGCGGTGCTCACTAAACAACAGAATAGTTAAAGACTCCCTCCCAGTCATAAACTAAGAAAATAAACATAAAATGGTATTGAGCAGCTAAACTAACAAAAACAAGACAAGCTACAATGTTTCAGCAAAAAGCCTTCATCAGGTATAACAAACAATACATGTGAAACAAAATTCTGAGTTAGAATAAACAACACCACAGGTCTAAATTTTGTGTTTAATTTGTATAGTACATTTGTAATACCTGATGAAGGCTTTTGCCAGAACGTTGTAGCATGAGTAGTCTTTCTGTTAGTTTAGCTGTTCAATACCATTTTATGTTTATTTTGTTTTCTGCAGCTATACACCTGGCCCACATGATATTTCATATTTATTACATTTGCTATCTGTGCTTATCTTCCAATTATAAACTACAATGGTGCAACCATCATGAGGAGTCTGACTATTAAGTATTTGGGAATAGCATTTGATAGGTTCCTTTCTTTCAATCAATGCAAGCAATGTCATTCAACAGGCAAGTAGAGATGTTAGCGTGATAAAGTTCATGGGCAGAGTGAACCTCCAACAATCGTTACTATTCTAGCTCATGCCGGCTGTAGTATTCTCAGTACTGGATTATGGTCTGGGTATGCTCACTCTCTTGTCAACTCAGATCGCAAGGTTCAAAAGGATTCAGAAAGAGAGCCTATGGGCAGTTCTTGGATGCACCAGAGATACACTTATTCATTCAATGAGGCACTTACTTGACTTACAGAGCATTAGAGTGTGATGGGGGCCTCGGTTGACTAGTTGGGAAAACCACCCAACAAGGCTACTGACATTCAGACAACCCATGCTCAATTCCCATGGAAGCAGTGTGAGTTGTACTCGAGGTTGTACAAAAAAAAAATATCCCCGGGTCAACCCAGTTGCTGACAGAAATGGGTACCATGGTAGTACTCTGGGAAGGTGAGGAATGCCACCTCGCATCTTCAGTTTCGATGGTTGAAGTGACACTATCCAGAAGTCTTCGAACGCTATATATAAGCGAAAAACTCATGTGCTAAGATGTTGATTCATGTCTTGTACTTTCATCATCATCATCATCGAGTGTCATCTCCGCAACGAAGGTTGGCTACCATGAAGCGCCATTCTGCTCTGTCTCTTGCTTTGATAGTGCAGGTTGTCATAGGATGATTTGTCTATCTTTTGATGTTACTCGTCTATGTTAGTCTTGGTCTGCCTTTGCCTCTTTCACCTTGTATTTTCCCCTCCAGGATTACTTTTAGTAGGTTGTTGACCAACTTCCACATCTGATTATCACCTTCCTGTGAAACAGTGCTGCAGTGATCCATCTAATGAGGAAGGGGTGCACCGCCAGTTTGAGGAGCATGTGCATGAGGTATTCAAATGGTAATCAGTTGTATGCATCCTCCAGATCTATAGTAGCAGCACACGTCTCCTCTTGCCTGTGGAAACCTTTGAAGATGTCATAGGCGATGACTGCTGCACATTGAACCATGTCTCTTTGTTATATCTATAACCTATGAGTGTGGGTGGAAATGTGCGTATCTGTTCAAGGTGACAGGTGAATACACTGGCAACAATTTTCTCCAGTTGCTTGCCCGCAGTGTTCTGCATCGCGATGATTCTGTAGTCACTAATCTGAGAATATTCCTTCTATGGCTTCGGTAGTGGTTGTAAGTAGCTGTGTAGCCACTCCTCCATAATCTGACCGCTCTGAATGCTCACATTAAACTCTTTGGCCAGTTTATTCAAGTCGTCTTCAGCTAAATTGCCTATGTCATTGTACCGAACACCATCTGGACCAGGAGCAGTGCTGTGTGACCTTTTAAGTGTTGAGCGAATGGTATCGGTAGTGATTGTAAGAACTTCTCCCAGCACTACATCCTCACACAATTCTGAAATAAATCATTCTTACAGCCTCATTTCTTTGGTCTGCTTAATGTAGTGGGCAAACAGAGCCTTCCCTTTGTTCTCATCATATTTGTACCATATCTGGCCTTTACTTTGGAAGTCTGGTATGCTTATGTGTCATGTTGTGCTATTCATGCTCTGATTAAGGCGCCAGAATGTGGCTAGTGATTTTTCTGAGCACACTTTTTTGCAGAAATCATCCCACTTGTCATCCTTAGCCTGCATTGCACATCATAACGTGCATCATTTTTTGGTCAACCTCTTTTTTCAGATGCTTCAAGAGCTCAGGTTGTGTTCTTCCATTCTTTCTGGCTTTCTGCCATGTCTTGGCCTTTTGTCTCATTCTACCTCGACTTCTATGTTCCACCAGGACGGCTGTGTCCATCTCTCCTGCCTCCTGCGAGGGACACCCTGTTTCCTATGTCTGATTTTCCTAATGACGTGCTGGTCTGTGTTTTTATAGTGGAATGTGAGAAGCTTGCTTTTCTGGCTTCTACTTCTACCTTTCTCATTTAGGAGGACACATGGATAGTGATCACTTCCGTGGAATCCCAGTCCACTCCACTTGCAAACGAAGTGTGAAGGCGGAAGACACCAGCGCCAGGTCTATGACACTAACAGAGTCTCCTGTTTGAGTGGCCATTCTGGTTGCCCTTCCATCATTCAAGTACATGAAATCGATGGACACCAGTACGTTCTCTAGGTCTTCTTCCTGCTTGTTGGTTTATAATGTTACCCCACTGGTTTCTTCTAGCATTAAAGTCACTGCAGAAAATGACGTTCTCCTCAAAAACGAAGAGAATTTGCCATTGTTGTGTGTCCACCTTCCCATTACAGGCATACACATTGACAACCACGAAAGGAACTGGGGTCTGCACCCTAACTACATGTACCCTCAATTCTGCATTGTTTCGCACAAGGATGGTCTGTCCAAGGTCTCATCTATTGTAGAAACAGCGAAATCCAGGGTAGTAACTGTCCTCTCACCAAGAAATGTTTCTTGAAAAATCATTATATCAGCGCCTAATTAAAAGTCTTTACATCAACAGCAGCAGCACAGTCAGAACAGCAGCAGGCTACACATACCACTTCGCAGTTAGAACAGGAATAAGAGAGGGATACGTACTATCCCCCATTTTGTTTGTTACATACATGGATTATATATGCAAGTTAGCAAACCCATCGGAGACACTGGAAATCAAAGAGCTTCTATTTGCAGAGGATCAGGCACTAATACATGGAAAATATAAGACCTACAAGAACACATATATTGACTCAACGGAACAGGCTCAAAATATATTATGAAAATCAATGAGGCACAAAATATAATATGAAAATCAACATCAACAAAACAGAAGTAATGAATATCATAAAAGCAAAACAGAACATCAACATAACCATAAATGGCTGGCAGACAGCTAAAACAAGTAGATGAATTTAAATACCTAGGAAGTCTAGTGACAAATGACAATTCACAAACAGCAGAGAGACTCAAGATCCATCAAAGCTTGTCAAATCATTGGACAGAGATAACTGTAGAGGCAAAACGGGCACTCTACAATACAATCTTCATCCCAACGTTGTGCTACCAATGCCAGTCCTGGACCCTAGATGCAAGAACAGTAAGAAAAATAACCTCTACAGAGATTAAATGTGTTAGACAAATGAAAGGAAACAGCCTGAAAGATAAGATTAGAAATGAAGAACTGAGAAAAAAGCTAGGAATAACCTCCGCTTATATATATAACGCATGTATAAAGAAACAACAGATAAAATGGTTTGGCAATGTGATAGACAAAAAAATCAAAGCACAACACAATCTATCTATCTATTGACCTTTCGAGCCGTAACCGGCCCATAGGGCGTAGACCAAGATACACCTTCTCCTATATGGATTTTTTTGTTCTAGCAGTTTTCTTTTAAAGATATTTTATCAAATCTCGCCATCTGTCTCTGTTCTGTGCAAGCAGTTCTATCTCATTGAGGGAGCCGACTCCTGCTGCTCTTGCCTCTCTCATCAATGTTCTTCTCAGTGTCTCCCTGGGTCTTCCTCTTTTTCTTTTACCTGTTGTTTCCCATATGAGGGCTTGCTTTGCTATTCGGTTATTATCTCTTCTCATCACATGTCCAACGTATGACCATCGTCTTTTCTTTATTACTGAAGATATTAGTGGTTGATTGGCGATTTCTCTAATTTCCTCATTTGTTTTGAATTTGTTCCATGCTATACCAAGTATTTTCCTTAGACATTTATTTTCAAATGCGTTCAACTTTGTTTCTATATCTCTTGTTGTTTTCCAGCTTTCACACGCATACGTAAGGGTTGATAGTACATTTGATTTGAATAGCCTAAGTTTTGTGTTTGTGCTGATAAGTTTTGATTTCCACAACTTTTCAAGGCTTCTGAAAGACATTGCTGCTTTAGCTATTCTGATTTTAATTTCTTTGCTCGTATCCCCTTCTCGATCAATGTGACTTCCAAGATAGATAAAGTGATCGATCTCTTCTACTGGTTTGTTTTCCATGTATATTTTGTCACCTGTTGGAATTAAACTAGTCATGACTTTAGTCTTTTCATGATTGATCTCAAGCCCAATTTTGCTGGCTATTGATGATAGTTCATTTGTGTTTTCCTGCATCGTTTTTATCTGACTGCTGATGAGGACTATGTCATCAGCAAAGTCGAGGTCCTCCAAATGGTCTCCTTGTATCCATTCGATGCCTTTATTACCAGTGCAGCATTTCTTCATTATGAAGTCCATAACAATTCCAAATAACAAGGGCGATAAAATACATCCTTGTTTAACCCCAGTTTCTATTGGGAAACATTCGCTCAGTCCTTCCTCTGTTCGAACTGCACATGTGTAACCATCATACATGTCTTTGATAATATTTATGATTTTTGATGGTAAACCATATTGCTTCAGAATTTTCCACAAAGAATCTCTATGAATACTATCAAATGCTTTTTTGAAGTCGATGAAGTTAAGTACAAAAGGTTTTTGCTTTTCAATGTGTTCCTCCAATATAAGTCGTAGAGTGAAAATGTGGTCAATACAGCTTCTCCCTTTTCTAAACCCAGCCTGTTCTTCACGCATTACTGTATCTATTGAATCCTGTATTCTATTTAGGATGATTTTGCAGAATAACTTTGAGGCAACTGACAAAAGTGTCACGCCTCTCCAGTTGTTACAATCTCTAAGATTGCCCTTTTTTGGGATCTTAACAATGATTCCTTTTTTCCATTTATGAGGCGTCTTCTCTGTTTTCCAAATGATGTTGAACATTTTTTGGAGATGTATTAGATTATGGCTATCAATTGCCTTGAGGATCTCAGCTGTTAACTTATCCTCTCCAGCAGCCTTGTTATTGGTCATAAGCTTTAAGGTGGTTTCTATTTCACTCAAGGTGAAGTCATCTAAATTTACATTTAATTCTGCTGCTGGTGTTTCAGTTTCAAAATCTATTAAACTGTGGGGTAGTGGACGGTTAAGAATTTCTTTGAAGTGTTCCGCCCAACGGGCTTTTATGTCTGCGCTTGTTGTTAGCATTGATCCAGATTTGTCTAGAATTGGTGTTCCACTGGATGTATAGGTGTTTGTCAGCATCTTTTGCACAGTATAAAGAGTTCTGCTGTCTCCTGTAATTGCAGCTGTTTCTGCTTTCTCTGCCAAATTGTCTATATAAGCTCTTGTATCTCTTCTTGCTGAACTTTTCACTTTGTTGTCTAATTCTTTGTATGTTGCTTTTGCCAGAACCTTTCCAAGATCTGTCTTTACATTAGTCATGGCTCTCTTCGCTTCTCTTCTTTCTTTGATGTATTTCCACGTGGTGTCTGAGATCCAAGCTCGTTTTTCCATTTTCTTCAGTCCAGCACTTGCTTCTGCTGCTGTCATTAGTATTTTGCTCACAACACAATCAGCCCTCGATAAATGTTGCAAGAACACCAAACCCAAAGGCTGACCACGAAAAGGATGGATTGACGGAATATATTAGAAACACCAGGAAATATAAAAGCAGCAGAGGCAAACAGAAGTGCAAAAGACAGCAAATTATATCTCCACTTGACGTGGAAAGGCAAATGAGGAAGGAAAGAAGAAAAAAAAAAAAAAAAAAAAAGATGTAATGATTGTAATGTAAGAGAGTAGAATGACAGGAAGAGAAGTGAGACAGTAAAGGGGGTGGGGAGAGAAAATTCAGAAATAAAATGTAAACAGAAAGCTTACTGGTTTAATGAGAGGGTTATGCCTGAACTTAAATATAGAAACTTTAACAGTTTAATGAGAGGTGTATGCCCGAACTTATAAATAGAGAGCTTATTGGTTTAATGAGGTAGTTGTGCCTGAACTTAAAAATAGAAAGATTACCGATTTAACCCTAGATTACGAGACCTATCTGTAACTCTCCCAGTTACGAGACCGTAGAAAAATTACTTTAAATGTAACTAACATCATCATCGAGTGCCTTCTCCGCAACGAAGGATGGCTACCATGGAGCGCCATTCTGCTCTGTCTCGTGCTTTGATGATGCAGGTTGTCAAAGGCTGATTTGTCCATCTTTTGATGTTACTCGTCCATGTTAGTCTTGGTCTGCCTCTTTTACCTTGTATTTTCCCCTCCAGGATTACTTTTAGTAGGCTGTTGTGTCTTTTAACATGCCCCAAAAATCGCATTAGTCTTGTTTGAATTGTGCTTAGTAGTTCTCTTTTCATTTTTAGTTGTTTTAAGACTACATTGTTTGTTTTCTTTTCCTTCCATCCAATTCTACCTATTCTTCTATATATCCACATTTCAAAGGCTTCAATTCTCTGTTCTGTTTTCTTGTCTAATGTCCATGTTTCTGCACCATATAGGAATATTGAGAAGATGTAACATTTTGCTATTCTTAGTTTTAGCCCTGGTGTTATTTGTTTTGATGTTAGTAAGTTCTTCATGACATTAAAATTACTTTTGCCATTCCTATTCTTTTGTTTATTTCAGTTGTACATTTTCCATCGCTGGTTATAGTATGTCCAAGGTAGTTGTAGTTCTGAACTGTCTCCAGGTCTATTCCTTCAATTTTTATATCCACCTGTGGGTTTTGAGTATTTTCTTTGTTTATGATCATAGTTTTAGTCTTCTTGATATTCATATCTAGTCCATATTTTTTGCTTGTCATGTTTATTTCATTAAGTAATTGTTGTAGATCTTTAGGATTTTCTGCTAGTAGTACAGTATCGTCAGCATATCTTAGGTTATTGATTATCTTTCCATTATTTTGTAGGCCTGGCATCTCTGTGATGTTTTTAAAGATTTGGTCAGTGTATAGATTGAACAAGCTTGGTGATAGGATGCATCCCTGTCTTACTCCTCTTTTTATATCAATGGGTGTAGAGTACTCTTTGTTATATTTTATTATTGCTATTTGCTCCCAGTATAAATTACATGTTAGTCGTATGTCCGTGTTATCTAGATGTATCTCTTTTAGGCATTCTATAAGTTGATTGTGGTGTACGCTATCAAAAGCTTTGGTGTAGTCTATGAAGCAGGCATATATTGGTTTGTTTACTTCTGTGTACTTTTCGATTAATGTTCTCATGTAGAATATGGCTTCTTTTGTTCCACTATTTTTCCTAAATCCAAATTACTGCTCATCTAATTCAGTATTGATTTTATTCTGAATCTTTCCTTGTATAACTTTTAGCAAGATTTTTGTAACATGGCTCATTAGGCTTATTGTTTTAAAGTCACTGTATTCAACTGCACCATTCTTTTTAGGCAATGCAATGAAAGTTGATGTTTTTAGTTATTTGGTATGTATCCTGTGTGGTATATGTCGTTGAATATGTCTGTAATCACTTCAATACCAAAATTTTCTAGTGCCTGTATCATCTCTATCTGTATGCTGTCAGGTCCTGCTGCTTTTCCCTTTTTCATTGTTTTTATAGCTTTTTCCACCTCAGATTTTAAAGCCTGATGTACATTTTATAACTGGTTTCTTGTCCCTTAAAAATTATCACATTGCAAAATTGAGTTATTTGTGGGACATCATCATTGCACTCTGAACATGTCCATAGGTGCTCAGATCCCCTCCTCAGCAATTCTCGCAGTGTCCTGAGACTGATGACTCCAGTTCTGTGTTGGTTGATAAGTCTTCTTACACACCCACCAAGTTTCTCGTTTACGGCTGTACCCAGTGACTGACAACTTGAATTCTGTGTTGGTTGATAAGTCTTCTTACACACCCACTAAGTTTCTCGTTTCTTGCTGTGCCCATCTTAACTCCCTTCTCTTTCACCCAAAGGAGTGACGTGGACTTGTGGTTGTCAAAGTCCTGTGCACTTCCCACATCTCGGAGGGTATTGATGATGTCCACCCGATCCATTAATTGACAGTTCATAACAATAGCGCAGCTAGCCAACCTGTCTGCTCTTTCATTTCCCCATACTCCCACATGTCCTGGGACACAGACAAAGGTGACCGTACATATTTTTTACTTCTCCCTGCAATGACTCTACCCTCTGTTTTATGCATCCTCCAGATCTATAGCAGCAGCACGTCTCCTCTCGTTTGTGGAAGCATTTGAAAATGTCGTAGGCGAACAATGCTGCATTAAGCCATGTCTCTTTGTTATATCTATAACTTCTGAGTATGGGTGGGAATGTGCGCATCTGTTCAAGGTGAGGACAACTATTTTCTCCAGTAGCTTGCCCACAATGTTATGCATTGTGATGATTCTGTAGGGACTGATCAGAGAATGGTACTTGTTTGTAAATGGTAGTGGTTATAAGTAGCTGTGTAGCCACTTCTTCTTAATCTTGCCACTCTGAATGCTGGCATTAAACTCTATGGCCAGTTTTTTTCAAGTCATCAGCTAAATCATCTATTTGTCCTACCGAACACCATTTAGACCAGGAGCAGTATGGTGTGACCTTTTAAGTGTTGTGCGAATGGCATCAGTTGTGATTGAGAGATCTTCTCCAAGAACTACATCCTCACACAATTCTGAAATAAATTCCCGTATCCTCATTCTTACAGCCTCATTTCTTTGGTCAGTCTGCTCAATGTAGTGGGCAAGCAGGGCCTTCCCTTTGCTCTCATCAGATTTGTGCCATATCTGGCCTGTACTATAGAATTCTGGTATGCCACTGTGTCGTGTTGTGCCATTCATGCTCTGATGAAGGTGCCAGAAAGTGGCTAGCGATTTTTCTGAGCACACCTTTTTTACAGATATCATCCCACTTGACATCCTTAGCCTGCTTAGCATATAAGTTTAAAGTGTATCATTTTTAGGTTGATCCCCTTCTTTCAGATGCTTCAAGAGCTCAAACAGCTCTTTCCTTTCAAATAAGCAGACATTTACATAGACATTAATAAATTAAATAACAACATTTATTATTGATGATCCCACTTTGTTTTTTTTGTTTGTTGTAAAGGATCATCACTGTACACCAGACGAATCTATAGGTGCTCTGGGAGAAAATCTGAGGAGAATCCTAGCGCACAAACTAACAACCCATGCATAAGCTCCACAGCATGGCCTGGAATCCACGGTGTGGGTAGGTCTCTGCTGACAATTATAATTATATATATATATATATTACCCATATTCATTACCCAGGCAGAGTAGGCAAAATGAAATGAGGAAGAAAGCACCAATGTTTAAACTTAGGTATTCATTACCCAGGCAGAGTAGGCAAAATGAAATGAGGAAGAAAGCACCAATGTTTAAACTTGGCACATGGAACGTAAGGACCATGTGCAAGCACACAGAAAGAAGGGCAAATTAGAACAACAACCCTCATAGATAAAGAACTAAATAGGCTACAGGTCGATATTGCTGCCCTCCATGAAACAAGCCCCTCAGACTGTGGTTCTGTAAAGGAAGAAAATTATACATTTTTTCTAACAAGGTCTAAGCCCTGAAAAGCCACGTCTACATGGAGAAGGCTTCGCTGTACATAACAAACATATAAACTCCATAACCACACCAAAAGGAGTACATATCACATATTTGAGCACATATGGGTGGAAACTCGTGTGCTAAGACGCCGGTTCAAGTCTCGTACTTTACCTTTACCTTTACCAAAAGGAGTGTCCGAACGCTCAATGATACTTCAGCTGCATACAAAGAGTGGTTAATAAACATCATTAATGCCTATGCACCAACATTGGCTGCATCAGGCAAAGAGAAGGACAATTTCTACCAACAACTTCAAATGATCGTAGACTCACTTCCAAAAGAAGAGCTATTATATATACTTGGTGATTTCAATGCATGTACAGGATCTGACAAACAATTTTGGTCAACATGCCTAGGCCAGCACGGCACTGAAAAAAATCAACGAAAAAGGCCTGAGACTCCTAGAATTCAGTTCAGATAATCATCTATGTGTAACTAATAGCTACTTTAATATAAAACAAACATAAATCAACATGGCGTCATGCTAGAAGTGGTCACTGGCACCAACTAGACCTAGTTGTAACATGTAGTTAGTCTTTAAATAATATTAGAATAACACAAGCATATCACAGCGCAGACTGCAATACAGACCACCCTCTCATCATCAGCAAGATTAAAGCTAGAAGTAGTCGCATTTACAAATCAAGAGAGCCTTCAGCAACCAAGATCAACATCACAGCGACTAAAATTTCATAAAATAAAGACATTTTTAGATCTAAGTTTGAAGAACTTGTAAAAGCAGAAGATTCATCAATTGTAGATGACAACTGGTACTCTCTGAAAACACACATCTATAATTGCGCTCTATCTACCTATGGACAAAAAAAGTACTCAAAAAACGACTGGGTCGAAGAAAATGCAACAAGACTAAACCCACTAATAGTTAATAAGAAAAAGGCACTACTGAACTTCAAAAACAACCCGAAGCAAATCACCAAGGACCAGCTTAAACATGCACAAGCCACTCTGCATCGCAAAGCAAGAAGATGCGCAAATGAATACTGGAACAATCTATGCTCTGAAATACAGAAAGCCTCAGACAGGGGTGACTCAAAAACCATGCATGACAATATAAAAAAGGCCCTGGGACCAAAAATAACCAAATAAGTCCCCTAAAATCCAAGTTTGGAGAACCTATTACTGACAAGGGACAACAAATGGAAAGATGGGTAGAACACTACCCCAACCTATACCATGATGACAGACCAGCAAACACACTTCTGGCCCAGAAAATACCTAAATATCCTACAATGTCTGAGCTGGACGATGAGACTACTATGAACGAACTTGCTGATGTCATAAATGCCCTCTCAAGAGGAAAAGCTGCAGAAAATTACAACATTCCCACAGAGATACTAAAGGAAAACTTAAACGTACGACTTCCACATACATCTATACAAACTGTTAATCAAATGCTGGAGACAAGGAGAAATACCCCATGATATGAGAAATGCTAAGATCATAACACTATACAAAAACAAAGGAGACGGGTGATTGCAATAACTACAGAGGCATCTCTCTCCTTAGCACAGCCGGCAAGGCTTTTGCGAGAGTAATACTAAAACGCCTGCATAGACTTGCAGAACGTATTCTTCCCGAGTCTCAATGTGGCTTCAGAGCTGGGAGATCAACTATAGACATGATTTTCACACTTAGACAATTACAAGAAAAATGTCCGGAACAAAATATGCTGCGCTATATTGCCTTTGTGGATCTCAACAACGGAGTGAAACAGGGATGTGTCCTTGCCCCACTCTTTTTGGTATATTTTTTACTGCCCTTCTAAATTACGCCTTCCAAAACAGCTCTGGAGATAAAGATGACTCACTGTTAAACTTATAAATCATTGACGAAAATAGCAACCGCAATATGCGGAACGAAGCAAAGGAAGAAGGAGGGAAAGATGAGCACTCTATGGTCATTAGTCATTAGTCATTAGTCGAAAGATCATCCTCCTTGCACAAGGGGCATACCCATAAGTGCTCCGATTTCCTTTCGAGTAAATTCACAAGTGTGTGACGGCTGATCGTGCCGGTTCGCAGTTGGTTAACCATACACCTCTGGCGTCCTGAAAAATGTTCGCTCTTAGCTGTGCCAAGCCTTACGCGACTATGCGTTAGTCTCGCCATTGCGTTTGAATCCTTGTCGTCTCGAGAGTCTGCTACTCTTCCCGCCTCGCGGATTGCGTGTAAAATGTCCGCGTTGTCCATGGCGTTGCCATCTGAAATTTTAGCCTTTTCAGCAAGCTTGTCAGCTCGTTCGTTCCCTTGCACTCCAGAGTGGCCAGGTACGTAGATGAAGACGATTTCTTTTAAAGTTGACAGCTGCAGGGACTTCAACCACTCTCTTCGCCTCCACCCAGCCTCAACCTTCTTAAGCATACTCATGGAGTCACTGAGAAAACATACTCCTGCGAAAGACTGTGTTTCGAGCCATGTCATTGCCTTAGTGACTGCTAAAACCTCCACTGTCATTACTTCCGGTCGGTGTAATGGCGGACTCAGGGTTGTGTTCTCTGATTCCGTTTCAACTTTCTACATCAATTGGAGTATTTTACACCAGAATCATGTAGTTTGTTTGTGACTTTCACTGACCAGGAGGTCTATTAACCAAGATCTTCGCCGGTGCTACGGGCCGGTGCTACGGAGTTTCGTGCATCTGAGCTTGAAATTCTTTGAGCACTCTATGGTGGAATGATATAGTCAAGAACGCCATAAAAAGAAAGAAAAAAATATACAAAATCTGGCTAAAAACTAAAAAGCAAAGCGATTATGATATATACACAATAGAAAGAAGAGAAGTGAAGAAATTAATCAAAGAAGAAAAACATAAAGCATGGGTAAAATTTGGAAAAATGATTAGTAACAATCACAAATCAGCATCCAGAGACTTCTATAGAACAATTAAAGCCATAAGACAACAAAAGAAAGACAATTATGACCCAACTGAAATCATCAATGATAAACAAAACCAAGCAATAACAAACAAAGCGCAAATCTTAACGAGATGGAAAGAATATTTCGAAGAGCTTTTGAATGTAGAAACAACAAGTCCAAAAACACACAAAAAGCAACTAATAGTTGGCGATAAAGAACCAAATATACTAATTGAAGAAATAGAAGAAACATTGTGACTCACATCAAGAAACAAAGCCCCCGGAATAGATAACATCTCAGTAGAAATGCTAGCAGCAGCCGGAGAGGCAGGATGTAAATGGCTACACAGAATGTTCAACGCTGCATGGATACAACAGTAAGTCCCAGACGATTGGAAACAGTCCATTATATTACCAATATGGAAAATAAGGGCAGCAGAAGAGACTGCAACCAATATAGAGGAATATCGCTATTACGCCACACAGGGAATTTATATGCCAAGATAGTTGAAAAAAGATTGAGACCAATTATAGACCCACAACTAAGCGATGCTCAGATGGGCTTCAGGAGGAACAGAGGTTGCACAGATACCCTATTTATCATAAACAACTAGCGGAGAAAACAATAGAGCATAATAAAACACTATATACAGCTTTTATTGACCATGAAAAGGCGTTCGATAGGGTGGACAGGGAGCAACTGTGGTCCGTATTGCCCTTGTACGGAGTGAGTCACCACCTAGTAGAGATATGCAAGAGCCTCTATGAAAGTAGTCGCACTACAGTAAGATCTTCAGCAGGCTACTCTAAACATTTCACCATTAACTACGGAGTAAGACAAGGCTGCATGTTTTCCCCTTTACTTTTCATCACATATATGGACAATATATGCAAATTAGCATGCCCAATCAAAGGAAGTATACCAACAAGGATGATAACAAGCGATAACACAAAATAGAGCACAGTATATATGTACCGGAAAACAGCAAAAGAGAGGAAGAAATAAATGAAATACTATTTGCAGACAACCAAGTTCTGATACATGAAACAACTGAGGACCTGCAAGAACATATCAACAGGCTAAACAACACTTGTAAACAATACAACATGAAGATCAACATAAACAAAACCAAAGTAAAGGCAATAGCGAGAAAGAAAGGAAAACTAAACATCATAATAGATAATACGACTGAAGCAAGTAGACAATTTTAAATATCTGGGTAGCACGTTAACACAAGACAATAACCAAGAGACAGAGATAGATATAAGGTGTAACAAAGCATGCCAACTTATAGGCCAAGTATCAACACTATTGAAAAACAAAGCAATAACTTCGGAAGCAAAAAGGGCAATATACAAATCAATTTTTCTACCAACTCTGTGCTATCAGTGCCAGAAATTGGCGCTGAACTCTAGAACAGTAAGAAAGATAACGACCACCGAAATGAAATGTGTCAGAAGAATGACAGGAAACAGCTTAAGGGACAGAGTAAGAAACACCAACCTGAGGAAGAAACTCGAAATTGAACCAGCCATTGAATACATAAAGAAACAACAGATAAATTGGTTCGGCCACATAACAAGACAAAAAGAACTAACAATGACTCAAAGAGCCATAAACAAACGCTACGAAAACGCCAGATTAACTCTTTCCGTACGGAAGCTTTTTATCGACGCAACGGAAGAGATTTTAGAGACAAAATTGTTCATGGTTTTAAGAATCAATCTATATATTTATATTTATCTAACATATAACATATGAGGGGAGGTCAAAAAGTAATGCACACCAATTTTTTTCTCGGCTAATAATAAAGATAGGAATATGAAATTTTGCACACTTGGAATATGACATGTTCCAATTATGTCCACCAAATTGCACAGCATTCTGATAAATATTACGCAATCTATGAACCGTTAAAATGGAGCTTGTCAACAATGTCCGTTACAAACAGCGAATTGTCATAGAATTTCTGGTTGCGGAAAGAGAAACTGTGGCAAACATTCATAAACGACTGTGTGCAGTGTACAAATGTTCTGCAGTCGATAGGAGCACAGTTAGTCGCTGGGTTCAGAGAATTAAAGCTGCAGAAAGTGTACGAGTGGAGCTGCATGATTTACAGCGTTCTGGACGTGTTGCCTCGGCTACCAGCACAGACATGTTAAACCGGGCTGATGCCATTATTCGTAAGGATAGGCGTATCACTAGTCAGCAATTGGCATTGCAACTTACACTCAGCAAGGGAAGTGCAATCGCAATTTTTAAAACTCTCGGATATTCAAAGATTTGCGCTCGATGGGTTCCTCGGTGCCTAACAAATGATCACAGAGTTCAAAGGAAAACATTCTGTTCTGAATTGTTGGAGCGTTTCGGTGTTGAAGGAGAAATGTTTTTGTCAAAAATTGTTACCGGTGACGAAACGTGGGCACATCATTATGAGCCTGAAACAAAAATGCAGTCAATGGAATGGCATCATCCGCAGTCACCAAAAAGAAACAAATTCAAAACATCTCCATCAGCCGGAAAGGTGATGATCACTGTCTTCTGGGACATTGATGGTGTGATTCTTGGTGATGTAATGACAAGAGGTGAGACAATCAACTCGACAGCTTACATCAATACACTGACAAAACTCAAAAATCGGTTCCACAGAGTTCGGCCTAATAAGCCATCTGCAGATTTGTTGCTTCAACATGACAATGCACGCCCTCACACAAGTCTGGTAACACGGGAAGCAATCAACAAATTTGGTTGGACTGTACTGCCCCATCCTCCTTACAGCCCTGATCTGGCTCCCTCAGATTTCCATCTGTTTGGACCACTCAAAAAATTCCTGCGTGGGACACACTTTGACAATGATGAGGATGTGATCCGTGCAGTTAAAAAATGGCTACGCGAGCAGGACAAAACTTGGTACAAACGAGGCATTCATGACCTAGTTTCGCGTTGGCGTAAGGCAATACGCTTGGACGGAGATTATGTTGAAAAATAGGTAGTGTAAAGGGGATGTTCAGCTACAATCTGTGAAAATTTCACACATTTTGCCCGAATAGTTTCCGAGAAAAAAATTGGTGTGCATTACTTTTTGACCTCCCTACGTATTATATATGAATGTTTAGATAATTGAACAAGGTATTAGATTTTACCAATATCCAGATGATACAAGACATGTAAAACGAATATGGTTTGTTTGCGTTCACACTAATAAAATTTAGCGTGGCGCACCATGGCCGCGGAATGTACGCAACCGAAACAGAAATGGCGCACCATGCGGCGAAACGTACGGAAAGAGTTAAGAGGAAGACCAAGAAAGAGATGGATAAAGGGAATACTAGAGTCACTAGGAGGGATAACACCAGAAGAGGCCAACACAAGAGCAAAGAATCGCAGATTGTATCTCCCCTTCGACGCCAACAGCAATGGAGGAAGGATAGAAGAAGAAGAAGACTGTTCAACTTAGCAAGACTAAGAGCAAAAACAAAAACAAATGTTGCCCTACTTAAAGAACTTTTATTTGCAAACGATGCAGCCCTAGTCGCTCATAGTGAAGCCACCCTATAATCGCTGATCAACAACCTGGACAAAACATGCAACCTTTTTTCACTGTCAATTAGTGTTTAGAAAGCAGTAATACTAAGTCAAGGGGACATAAAACCTCTATTAATCACTTTAAAAGATTGTCCACTAGAATCAGTTCAGAAATTCACGTATCTTGGATCCACAATTACGCAAACCACTTCTCTTGATGATGAAATAAACAGTCGAATTGGTAAGGTAGCTACGACTTTCGACAAACTCACAGAAAGGGCCTGGAACAACATGAAACTAACACTAAAGAACAAACTCTTAATAAATTAAACTTGTGTGCTTAGCACACTATTATATGGATCTGAAACCTGGACAACACACTCAATCACGAAAAAAGTCTAAATGTCTTCCACATGCGATGTCTCCGCCAAATCGCACAATAAATGGCAGGTCATAACCAACTTAACTGTCCTGCAACGTGCTAAGATCCCAACAATCATGTCAATGCTCAGATGTTGAAGACTAAGATGGCTGGGCATGTCCAGCGAATGGAAGGAAAACGCATCCCCAAGCAAATACTATATGGTGAACTAATACACGGAAAAAGACAAATCGGCAGACCTAAACTACGATATAGAGATATCTGTAAATCATCTCTGAATGACTTCTCCATTTTTGAAAATGACTGGGAAGATCTGGCAAGTAATAGCACATCATGTAGAGCATGTATAAGGAATGGTATAACATCATTTGAGATTGTGCTCAAGGCACAACTTAGAAGAGAAAAGACTCATGAAAAAGGATGGAAAACCCTGTGGATCAGTGGGCCTGACATGTTCATTCTGTGGCCATGTGTGTTTGTCAAACATTGGTAGAATTAGCCACGAGAGAAGCTGCTCAACAAAAACAAAACCTCAACAACAAAAAATACACAATAGCCTCCACTAGACCATCTGACAAGACACGCACGCATGCACTCACACACACATATATGGAACTTGGTATCTTGACAGAAGGTTGGATGCAAGTAAACATGATTAGTCAATAGTGTCAAATATATTAGTGCCTTATGCTGGATGCTGTTTTACTGAGCAGTTTTCCTTGTGGCTGAATCTAACCAATATTGGTTAGACAGATCTGACCGCAGAATGAACAACATACATTTGAGGTCTTTCTTGTGCACTTTGTCTTCTGATTTTAATGTAATCACTTACTCGAATGTTGCTGTGCCATTTTTGTTTTGTTCTCCATGAGCTCCAATCTGATGCCAGACTTTCCCACTTTCTATTGGTAAAAGAGAATTCACCCAAAGAAGAACAGAAACATCTTTATATCTCAACTGAGATGTGTTTTGCCTTTTACTGTCCCTGAGTTCGCCATACAATAACTGTCTGGGAATACGATTGTTATCCATTCTTCTCACGTGACCAAGCCACCTTAGTCTCTGACTCCTCTAAGTGTTGCCATGAACAATGGGAGTTTAGCTCATTGAATCAATTCAGAGGAAGAGGTATGTTTACAGCACTCGGAAAAAATGACAAATAATCAACAACCGAAAAAAATATGGACCAAGGCAGGATCGAACCCGTACTCGGTGGCACAGCGCCTTGCCACGAAAAGCCAAACGCTAGGGAACACTGCCACTCAGCTAACTAGTGATAGCTAATAGGCGCTGTGCCACTGAGTACGGGTTCGATCCTGCCTTGGTCCATATTTTTTTCTGTTGTTGATTATTTGTAATTTTTTCTGAGTGCTGTAAACATACCTCATCCTCTGAATTGATTCACTGATTATCGCCTCGGATGTTTCCCTCTATAATAATATTCATTTATTATTATTTGGCCCCGAGTTTAGCTCATTGCAAGATGTTAGAGTTGGTTACTTTGTCCTGCCATTTGATGTTCATTTTCTTGTGATGGGAACGCACATGAAAGCTGTCTAACCTTTTCTCCTGCCCTGCATATGTAGTCCAAGTTTCTGATCCCCATAAAAGTGTACTAGTCTAGTTGATATATGCATTGATGGAAATGTGATGCGAGGCAAGAAGTCAGATTAGGGTTTTTCAGCTACAGTTAAGGGCTGAATCACTTCAGAGTAGAGAGGACCTTACTCAACAACAATCTCTGGCACAGAAAAGGAGAATGATCTTCTTTGTTGCCCTCAAGCAAATTTCAAAGACAGAATTGGATTGGACAATTATCATGATGGGTCATAATCAATAATTCAAATGGTACAGAACTAATGTTTCAGGCATGAATGGATAGCATATACAGAAGCCTCAAAACTTAAATTTCACTATCCAAGTCATGGTAATGAAAACTATCAGATATGATTGGCTTGAGCAGTGACTGTGATGGGGATGATAGATATGCACAAGGATGGTATATTGTGGGCCCAAATGAGTGTTTGTTAAAAATCAATATGGCCATCAGTGAGGATACAATCTCAAGACTAACAATTTGGAATACAAGAGAGACAGACAATCTACAAGGGAAAGCTAGGTGTGTACACCACTAGTGAGCTACTGAAATTATCAATATACACACATTTTACCATATGTTAAAATAGACTGACCACTCATGGGTTTGGCAATGAAGTGCCATGGTGCGAACTCTTATAACAATTAACAATAAAACTTCTAATGTTGGCATGTTGAGTCTGTCATAAATTTGTATAACTATTAAGTTAAAACTAGAATTACCTCCAACGAGCATGCATAGGCTTTAATGAGCAACTGAGCTCTGATCTGAAGAAACGACCACACCCTATTTTCAGTTTCTTCATTTACAATATGATCTTCATTTTTCAACATCTCAAGTTCCTCTGACCCCATTGATGATTCACCTGTGTACTTAGTTTTCAAAAAATCTGTGAAATAAATAAAATTCAACTGAAATTTAACATAAAATTGTAATGGTGGTGTCTGAATAAAGAAAAAAATTAGAATAAAAAAAAAACAAATTTACTGATAATATATAAGTTACTGCTTCACTGATTTCAAATGTCAACTTCTTCCTCCTTCCTTTGTCATTTACCTTTCAGCGTCGAGGGGAGATATAATTTGTGGTCTTTTGCTCTTCTGTTCTCATCTGCTGCTGTTATGTTTCCTAGTGCTTCTAATATTCCATCCATCCATCTTCTTCGTGGTCGACCCATGGGTCTGATATTCTCACAACGTTTATTGATGGCTCGTTGTGTTGTGATTACTCTGCCTTGTCACATGGCCAAACCATTTTATCTGTTGTTTTTTTATATATTCTACGGTGGGGGCTATTCCTAGCTTTTTTTCTCAGTTTTTTCATCTCTGATCTTCTCTCAGACTGACTCCTGTTATTCGTCTGAAACATTTCATCTCAGTAGAGGTTATTTTTGTTCTTATTGTTCTTGCATCTAGGGTTGAGGACTGGCATTGGTAGCACAATGCTGGGATGAAAATTGTATTGTACAGTGCCTGTTTTGCCTCTGAAGTTATTTCCTTGTTGGACAATAGTGATGATAACTGTCCAATGATTTGACAAGCTTTGTTGCATCTTGATTCTATCCCTGCTGTTTGTGAATTGTCTTTTGTAACTAAACTTCCTAGCTATTTGAATTCCTCTACTTGTTTTAGTTGCCGGTCTTCTATTGTTATGTTGATGTTCTGTTTATTTTTGGCGACATTCATGACTTGTTTTGTTGTTGATTTTCATGTTGCATTTTGTGCCTGTGCTGTTGAGTTTATTTACGTGTTCTTGTAGGTATTCTATTTTTTCATGTATTAGTGCCTAATCATCTGCAAATAAAAGCTCATTATCTCCTCTGTCTCTGAGGAGAAAATGTCAACATTTTACCCAATTGAAGAGCAGTTATCTGCTACACTTTTACCATACTAGTACAGATTTTATCATAAACAGAGATAACGCTGTAAACATGTGCTGTTCCACTGATTAATACAATGATGGACAATTCCACAACCTTTGTTCTACTGCCACAGAACAAGTGACAAATGTAATTATACCGTTAATGGTTTGTAAGCCTTTAGTAAAATAAACCAGACAAGCAAAAGTATATCCATCCATCCATCCAATCCATCCATCCAACCAATCCCATCCCATCCCATCCCATCCCATCCCATCCCATCCCATCCCATCCCATCCCATCCCATCCCATCCCATCCCATCCCATCCCATCCCATCCCATCCCATCCCATCCCCCCCCACCCACCCACCCACCCACCCACCCACCCACCCACCCACCCACCCATCCATCCATCCATCCATCCATCCATCCATCTATCTATCTATCTATCTATCTATTGTCCTTTCGAGCCGAAGACGGCACATAGGGCAGAACCACAATCTTAAAAACAGAAACCTTGCGTGGCAAAATGTCACATACTGCAGAAATTACTGCTTCCAAAATCTATGTCTCTGTTTCCATAACAATACTTTTCACAATGACAGCTTGTCAAGCCATCGATCAACCTCCTTAGTCACCAAAAGTATATCTAAATCTCTATTGACCTTTCGAGCCGTAACCGGCCCATAGGGCGTAGACCAAGATACACCTTCTCCTATATGAATTTTTGTTCTAGCAGTTTTCTTTTAAAGATATTTTATCAAATCTCGCCATCTGTCTCTGTTCTGTGCAAGCAGTTCTATCTCATTGAGGGAGCCGATTCCTGCTGCTCTTGCCTCTCTCATCAATGTTCTTCTCAGTGTCTCCCTGGGTCTTCCTCTTTTTCTTTTACCTGTTGTTTCCCATATGAGGGCTTGCTTTGCTATTCGATTATTATCTCTTCTCATCACATGTCCAACGTATGACCATCGTCTTTTCTTTATTACTGAAGATATTAGTGGTTGATTGGCGATTTCTCTAATTTCCTCGTTTGTTTTGAATTCGTTCCATTCTATACCAAGTATTTTCCTTAGACATTTATTTTCGAATGCGTTCAACTTTGTTTCTATATCTCTTGTTGTTTTCCAGTTTTCACACGCATACGTAAGGGTTGATAGTACATTTGATTTGAATAGCCTAAGTTTTGTGTTTGTGCTAATGAGTTTTGATTTCCACAACTTTTCAAGGCTTCTGAAAGACATTGCTGCTTTAGCCAGTCTGATTCTAATTTCTTTGCTCGTATCCCCTTCTCGATCAATGTGACTTCCAAGATAGATAAAGTGATCGATCTCTTCTACTGGTTTGTTTTCCATGTATATTTTGTCACTTGTTGGAATTAAACTTTTCATGACTTTAGTCTTTTCATGATTGACCTCAAGCCCAATTTTGCTGGCTATTGATGATAGTTCATTTGTGTTTTCCTGCATCGTTTTTATCTGACTGCTGATGAGAACTATGTCATCAGCAAAGTCGAGGTCCTCCAAATGGTCTCCTTGTATCCATTCGATGCCTTTATTACCAGTGCAGCATTTCTTCATTATGAAGTCCATAACAATTCCAAATAACAAGGGCGATAAAATACATCCTTGTTTAACCCCAGTTTCTATTGGGAAACATTCGCTCAGTCCTTCCTCTGTTCGAACTGCACATGTGTAACCATCATACAAAAGTATATGGTTTGGATATAAATATTAAAAAAGCTAAAATTATTATTATAAATAGAGATAATACATAAAATCTACAAGTAGATACCGATGTAGACGGCACGAACCTAGAGAGTTCGAGAATATAGCTATGATGGAAAGCATCATTATCATTATGTGCCACGCCGGTTGGGGTAGGCGATTATGTCCTTCCACAATGTTCTACCTATAGTGCATCGTATCAGTTCTGTTGTTGATTTTTCCATGCCATGACACCAAGCTATCCAGTATTTTCTCTCTTTGTCGTCTGCAATCTCTCTTTCCTTTTATTTTGCCAATTGTAATCAAGTATTCCAACTTTCCTCTTCTCATGATGTGCCCAAAAAATATTGATTGTTTCTTTCTGATGTTTTTTAGGAGTTCCCTTTTTGTGTTGGCCTCTTTGAGAATTTCTTCATTGTTCTTTTTAGCTGTCCAGGGAACTTTCAAAATTCTTCTATGAAATACCATCTCTGTGGCCTCTAATCATCTTTTCATTTGTTTGTCAACCATCCTTAATTTGTTAATTCCATAGGTCAGAATTGGTTCTAAATAGCAACGATGAACTCTCTTTCTCACTTCTATTGACATAGGTTTGTTGCATACAATATTTTTCATTTTCTGAAATGCTATTTTGGCCTGAGCTATTCTGCTTTTTATTTCTGTGGTGCATCTTCTATCTGATGTTATTATTGTGCCAAATAATTTGTTGACGCGTTGCACTTGTTGCAGATTTGTCCTGTTTATTTTTATGCTGCATGATGGTGATGATTGTTTCTTTGATATGACCATTACTTCTTTTTTCTTACTATTCAGACTGAGACTTTTTTTTTTTGCTTTCTTTTACAATTATGTCTATCATGGAAAGTATAAGACATAAATAAATAAAATAATAGGAATGGCACATGAAAAATGTAAGCACACCAAAGCAACTAACATAGATCTAAAACTATGAATAGTAAAATGTTATATCTACCCAACATTCTTGTATGATGCAGAAACATGGAAACTAATAAGAAAACAGAGCAAAAAAATTGAAGCTGAGAAATGTGGATTAATAGAAAATGGGCAGCGTGGGTGGAAAGAAATGAAGACAAAAAGAAAAGTTTAGAATCAGCTAAAAATTGGAAAAAAAAAGAAAGAAAGACAAATTAAATTTTTGGGTAATGTAAAGAGAACACAATACCCCACTGAAAGCCACCTTGGAGGGGAAAGTTCAAAAGTGCAAACCAAGACTAATATGGACTGATATCAAATTATGGACAGGTGAACGAACTTATGACAATGTGCACTATCAAGGCAAGAAACAGTAAAATGAAGCTCCATGGTATCCAAACTTCACTAAGAAGACTGCACCTAAAGAATGAATTAAGCTTTTAACAACTATTACTTAATCACAATTTTATTTACTAAAGCAGTCCATTATCAAATATTATGCCTGCTGTGGTAGGTAATCATATCCTTTTACAACTTTGTGCCTCCACAGTTATTTAATAATTCTGTAATTTTTTTAAAGCTGCTTCACATCATTTCTTGCTCTATCTCTCTCTCTCTCTTTCTTTTTTCTCCAGTTGTCACATTGTGGTCCAGCTGTTACCTTTTTATTATAATGTCAAAAATTAATAATTATTTCCTTCTGATGCCTTACAGTCTTAATCCTTCTGTTTTACCATCTGGTGAAAGAAAATAAAGCAGACCAAGAGAATCACTATGCAGAACAATTACTAGGGGAGGCTCAACCCTAAGTCTAAGAAATAACCAATAACTGCAAGAATTAGCAACAAATCATCACCTGTGGAGAACTATGATTTTCGGCCTAAGTGTTGTCTTTAGCCCTAGAGGAAAATGAATAATGTTAGTAATCATCATCAACAGCCGTTTCTTCCTCGATGGTTGGCTACCATGGAGCACCTTTCCACTCTGTCTCTTGATGGTGCAGGTTGTCATAGGCTGACTTGTCCACCTTTTGATGTTAATTGTCCATGTTAGTCTTGGTCTGCCTCTGCCTCTTATACCCTGTATTTTCCCTTCCAAGATTCTTTTCTAATGTCCATGTTTCTGTACCATACATCATCATCAAGTACCGGGCCTGCTGACGTAGGTGATCATGTCTCTCCACAACTTTCGATCTCTGCAGCTATTTATCATTTCTGTTGTTGACCTTCTGCCAAGCCATTCTCTTAAGCTGTCTGTTATTTTTTCTCTTTGTTTCCCTCTATCTCTTCGTCCCTCAATTTTTCCAGTTGTTACAATATATTCCAGTTGTTCTCTTCTCATTATATGGCCAAAAATTGATGATTGTTTCTTCCTAATATTGGAAATTAGCTCTCTTTTTGCTTTGTGCTCTCTCTGAGAACATCTTCATTACTCTTCTTAGCTGTCCATGGTACTCTCAACATTTTTCTGTAAGATCACATTTCTACAGACTCCAGTGATTTTCTTGTCTGTTGTCCTATTGTAGCAGAGAATGGAGAATGGGAGTAGAAACAGACAGAGAATAGAGATTAGGAATAAGCACTAGGGAGTAGGATATGAGAATTATAAACCAAGCACTTACACGGAGAAGGGTGTGAAGGAAAGTACACACCAAGAGATAGAGTATAGGGAATTATAGGTTGAGCACTTTCTTATGCAGAGGAGAAAGTGACGTAAAGAATAGGGGATGACGCGTTAGAGAGTTACGGTTGGCAAGTGACTAGAGTATCTAGTCACTTGGAGTCAGTACATCAGAGCGACAAGACCTATGGTAGTATGGAGAAACATCAGAGAGAGATATCGGTCGATTAATAGAGTTAGTTAGAATCAGAGAAGATACGAGTTCACGAGGCCAATAGATAGAATAGATATAGATAGATAGATCAGGATGGGACGTTCGATGGGAACGGACCAAAAGTAGGGAAAACGGCCGAATAGATTGTAGAATAGGTTTAGTAATAGAGATGTCGTCAAGAAAACAAATAGTGATAGGGTTAGGAGAATGAATGATACTCGAGAATGTAGATGTTAGTAGGATATGACGTATGAAAATTGGACTGAATTGTAATTGTGAAGTAATGAAGAAATAAATTAAGGCTCCAAGTGCAAAATGAATTCATGTTGTGAACTTATTATTTTGTTGGTTACAACAGATGAGGAACTTAGAAGGTTGTCCTATGGAAGGACTGTGAATGTTGGTTTTAAAGCTTCCAGCTAGTGATGTAGTGGAATATAAGAGTTAGAAATGAATAGTAAAGACGAACACGCCACGTATTTTTACAGGATAGAGAGAACGGTGTGATCACAGGCCAATGATCAGAGAGAGAGACGGGGGATTGTCAAGGCACATCAGAACAGCGCGAAGTACACATTTAAAAGAAGAAGTATGATTGCTGTACATGAATGTATAGTAGAAGACGTGATTACAAACATCAGCATCAATCTCTCTGGCTTCTCACGCAAATCAAATCAAGTAACGCTCTTCTCTTTCAAGTGGTGCCGTAAAGTAAAGAAATTTACAAAGAAAAGCCTACAAGTTGACCGTTTACAGGCGAACCGTCTCACATCGTTGTTGAACGCATTATGACCATCCAAAAAAATTAGGCGTGAGGCTAACCAAAATGTCACAAGTAGAATTGTTGTGCTGGAGGAAATATGGAAATACAACTGGCTCACTGTGTGTGAGAATACGTATTGACTACTGGCTCACTGTGTGTGAGAATACGTATTGACTACTGGCTCACTGTGTGTGAGAATACGTATTGACTACTGGCTCACTGTGTGTGAGAATACGTATTGACTACTGGCTCACTGTGTGTGAGAATACGTATTGACTACTGGCTCACTGTGTGTGAGAATACGTATTGACTACTGGCTCACTGTGTGTGAGAATACGTATTGACTACTGGCTCACTGTGTGTGAGAATACGTATTGACTACTGGCTCACTGTGTGTGAGAATACGTATTGACTACTGGTTCACTGTGTGTGAGAATACGTATGGACTGTTGGCTCACTGTGTGTGAGTGGACGCATTTGCTACTGGCCCAACTCTATGTGAGAAGATTGCTGGACTGGAGCATCGCGGTGGTAACTTGCTATACCGGAGTGTTGCTGTGGTGACTTGCTATACCGGAGTGTTGCTGTGGTGAATTGCTGCACCGGAGTATTGCTGTGGCTGGAGAATCGCTGCGGTTGTCTACTGGGTGAAGCATCATAACTACGTTATATTTATAGAAATGTTGTAGAAATTTTTATGGGCCCACAATCTAGTAAAGGGGGATAAGGATAGTTGGTTACGAGAATTTGTATAGTATGTTATATATAGAAATGTTGTAGAAATTTTGTGGCTCACAGTCTAGTAAAGGAGGGATAAGGTAGTAAAGAGGACTGGGGTATGGTATGAGACAAGACTTGTTGATTGTAAATTTGTTCACAAGATAGTTAGATGAGTTTAAATTTTGCATTACTTATGCTGAGACCAATATGTAAAATATCCGACGTGTCTGTCAAAAATTTTTGGTATTGATAAGTATCGACACTTTAAATACAAGAAGATTATTTTGGTACTATAGGGAACGTAAAGGGTAAATTAAGACAAAATTAACTTAAGAGTAGAGACACGTCCGATATTATAATAAAATTTGTAACAAATTTTGGTTGATAAAGACTAGATAGATAACACAGAAATAATAAGATCTAAAAATGGCTAGAAGGGGAAATAGAGGAGTAGAAATAGTGAACCAAGAAGAAAGCATGCGTCAAACATTACAGATGATGGGAAGAGCCATTGAAAAACTAGCAGGGAGAAAATTAGCGACAATGGCACAAGTAATGAATGTGGCAAAAGAAGAACATATTAGACAAAAATTTGAAGGAGAAAGACAGGAGAAAAGAGAAGAAGTGCAGACAACGGGACAGGAATATCCAATGGATATTGATCATACAAGACAGAGATGCGGGAGAGTCACTAACACGCACAAAGTAAATTCGGTACAAGAAAATAGAAGATGCTATAACTGTAATAGAGTAGGACACACAGTTAGACAATGGCAGTTACAACACAAGAAAACAAATAGTTGTAAGATAATAGTTACAGGAGTGAGGAAGGACATAACAGAAGAACAGATTAGAGAATATTTTGGTAAATTTGATCAAATCATGTATTGTAAATTCATAGTAAATGTAAGCAAGAGAAATAAGGCGATAATATTATATAGAAATAGTGAGATAGTGAATAATATTATAAGACAGGAACATAAAATAGCTAATGATAGAATAAAGGTAGATATTTATACACCCATACAAGTGAGACAGGAAGACAACAAAAAGATAAAACCATTATATATAAATAGTATTGGAGTAAGAAGAGAGAGACTGGAGAATAGAAGAAAAGATAGGTTATATGATCTCAGTATAAATAACAGGATTAGAAAACAAAATATGAAAGAAATTGGTGAGAAAAGGGAGAGATCAGCAATTGTACCAAAGAAGACACAGAATAAAATGAAAACAATAGACAGAAAAACATATGCGGATGTCGCAGTAGGCGAAGACAAGGAGATAGGTAAAGAGAAGAAAGAACAAAAATCCACGCAAACTGAATTAGAGAGAACGGATAAGGCTACACAACTGGTTAAGAAAAGAACAAGAAATAGAGGGACAGTGACAGACAAACAAAGAAACTTAAAAGATAGTGAAATACAAGTAAATATTATAGGAATAGGTCGAGAAGAGAAGAAAGAAGAAAAAGGCATGCAAACAGAAATATCGGAACGAACAGATAGGGCTACGCAAATTGTACAGAAAGGAACGAGGAATAAGGAAGTGATGACGGATAGACAAACAAACACAGAAGACAAGGAAACACAAGTGGATATTGTTGAGGAGAGTATATTAGTAGTCAAGGAGAAGGGGGACAAAGAAATGCAGGAGCAAGATATTGGGGACGAAATGGTAAAAATGTTACAGAAATTCACAACTAACATAGAGAATATGTTACCAAGGACAACTCATGGCTTGGAAGAAACATACACAAATAATACGAAGAGGTCACAGAAAACAGAAAACAAAGAAGAGGCAGAAAGTAAGGTGGGTCAAATGAGTTTAACTGCAGAGGAAATAGAAGAATTCATAAGAGAGAAAGAAGAAAGTTTATTTAGGGATTTATACGGTGAGCAAGAGAGTAGGCGACCACGTAAACGCCGGAGTAGAGAAATTAACAGGGAAAGATATCAAAGATATGACAAATATGATACCAAATACGGTAAATACAAGTAGAAAGAGGAGGAAGAGAAGAGAGAGTCCCAAAGGGGCGGACCCGAAATGGGATACATGAAATAAGAGAGAAGAGAGAACCCGAAATGGGTAAAACCAAATAGACAATGAGTGAGAGGTAGAGATATTGCGGAATGCAATAAGTGAAGAGTTAGAGATATTGCGGAAGGCGATAAGTGAAAAGTAGAGAAATTGCCGAAGAGGTAGAGATACTGCGGAATGCAATAAGGAAGAGGTGGAGATATTGCGGAATACAATAAGAGTAATGGGTTGAGTTATTGCGGAATGCAATAAGAATAATGGGTTGAGATATTGCGGAATGCAATAAGAGGAAGAGTTAGAGATATTGCGGAATGCAATGAGCAAGGAGTATAGATATTGCAGAAGACAATAAAGATATTGCGGAATGCAATGAGTGAAGGTAGAGATATTGCGGAATGCAATGAGTGAGAGGTAGAGATATTGCGGAATGCAATAAGTGAAGAGTTAGAGATATTGCGGAAGGCGATAAGTGAAAAGTAGAGATATTGCCGAAGAGGTAGAGATACTGCGGAATGCAATAAGGAAGAGGTGGAGATATTGCGGAATACAATAAGAGTAATGGGTTGAGTTATTGCGGAATGCAATAAGAATAATGGGTTGAGATATTGCGGAATGCAATAAGAGGAAGAGTTGGAGATATTGCGGAATGCAATGAGCAAGGAGTATAGATATTGCAGAAGACAATAAAGATATTGCGGAATGCAATGAGTGAAGGTAGAGATATTGCGGAATGCAATAAGTGAAGAGTTAGAGATATTGCAGAAGACAATAAAGATATTGCGGAATGCAATGAGTGAAGGTAGGGATATTGCGGAATGCAATGAGTGAAGGTAGAGATATTGCGGAATGCAACAAGTGAAGAGGTAGAGATATTGCGGAATGCAATGAGTGAAGGTAGAGATATTGCGGAATGCAATAAGTGAAGAGGTAGAGATATTGCGGAATGCAATAAGTGAGAGGTAGAGATATTGCGGAATGCAATAAGTGAGGAGTTAGAGATATTGCGGAATGCAATGAGCAAGGAGTATAGATATTGCAGAAGACAATAAAGATATTGCGGAATGCAATGAGTGAAGGTAGGGATATTGCGGAATGCAATGAGTGAAGGTAGGGATATTGCGGAATGCAATGAGTGAAGGTAGAGATATTGCGGAATGCAACAAGTGAAGAGGTAGAGATATTGCGGAATGCAATGAGTGAAGGTAGAGATATTGCGGAATGCAATAAGTGAAGAGGTAGAGATATTGCGGAATGCAATGAGTGAGAGGTAGAGATATTGCGGAATGCAATAAGTGAGGAGTTAGAGATATTGCGGAATGCAATGAGCAAGGAGTATAGATATTGCAGAAGACAATAAAGATATTGCGGAATGCAATGAGTGAAGGTAGGGATATTGCGGAATGCAATGAGTGAAGGTAGGGATATTGTGGAATGCAATGAGTGAAGGTAGAGATATTGCGGAATGCAACAAGTGAAGAGGTAGAGATATTGCGGAATGCAATGAGTGAAGGTAGAGATATTGCGGAATGCAATAAGTGAAGAGGTAGAGATATTGAGGAATGCAATGAGTGAGAGGTAGAGATATTGCGGAATGCAATAAGTGAAGAGTTAGAGATATTGCGGAAGGCGATAAGTGAAAAGTAGAGATATTGCCGAAGAGGTAGAGATACTGCGGAATGCAATAAGGAAGAGGTGGAGATATTGCGGAATACAATAAGAGTAATGGGTTGAGTTATTGCGGAATGCAATAAGAATAATGGGTTGAGATATTGCGGAATGCAGTAAGAGGAAGAGTAGAGATATTGCGGAATGCAATAAGTGAAGAGTTAGAGATATTGCGGAAGGCGATAAGTGAAAAGTAGAGATATTGCGGAATGCAATAAGTGAAGAGTTAGAGATATTGCGGAATGCAATAAGTGGAGAGTTGAAGATAGAGCAAGATGAAAGGAACGAAGGAGAAAAATTAGAGTGAGTAGTGGAAAGTTGAACATATGTGGAAACGTATTGAAAGGGAATTAGAGACAGAGCGGAAAGGGTGGAAGGAATAATGTTAAGTATTAATATAAGAAATTAAATTCGTGTAATTTCAAAATTATTGGTTTCGAGGTTATTAGTTATTTAATGAACAGATGAAAGGGTTAAGTAGTATTCATTAAGTTAAGAGTTGTTATAGTTGAATGATAGTATTAATTGATGTATATCAGTATTATTAAGGATAACAGAGACAAAACAGAACGAGTGTGATATTATTGAGATGAAGGAAATTTAGCACTAGGGAGATAACCGACAAGGGTTAAAAGAGTAGTCGTTTGGTATGGTACAACGACTAAGCACAGGGAGGGCGTATTGTGTAGCAGAGAATGGAGAATGGGAGTAGAAACAGACAGAGAATAGAGATTAGGAATAAGCACTAGGGAGTAGGATATGAGAATTATAAACCAAGCACTTACACGGAGAAGGGTGTGAAGGAAAGTACACACCAAGAGATAGAGTATAGGGAATTATAGGTTGAGCACTTTCTTATGCAGAGGAGAAAGTGATGTAAAGAATAGGGGATGACGCGTGCTATGGAAGGACTGTGAATGTTGGTTTTAAAGCTTCCAGCTAGTGATGTAGTGGAATATAAGAGTTAGAAATGAATAGTAAAGCCGAACACGCCACGTATTTTTACAGGATAGAGAGAACGGTGTGATCACAGGCCAATGATCAGAGAGAGAGACGGGGGATTGTCAAGGCACATCAGAACAGCGCGAAGTACACATTCATAACGTACTCTCTTTCAAGTGGTGCCGTAAAGACATCTCTCTTTCACTATTGTCCATGATTCGCATCCATATGTTAAGACTGTCTCTATGTAACATTTAAGAACTCTTTTTCTTGCTTCTATTGTCAAAAATAGGAAAATATAAAATAAGGAAAAAATAGGATCGAGAAGGGGATACGAGCAAAGAAATTAGAATCAGACTGGCTAAAGCAGCAATGTCTTTCAGAAGCCTTGAAAAGTTGTGGAAATCAAAACTCATTAGCACAAACACAAAACTTAGGCTATTCAAATCAAATGTACTATCAACCCTTACGTATGCGTGTGAAAGCTGGAAAACAACAAGAGATATAGAAACAAAGTTGAACGCATTCGAAAATAAATGTCTAAGGAAAATACTTGGTATAGAATGGAACGAATTCAAAACAAACGAGGAAATTAGAGAAATCGCCAATCAACCACTAATATCTTCAGTAATAAAGAAAAGACGATGGTCATACGTTGGACATGTGATGAGAAGAGATAATAATCGAATAGCAAAGCAAGCCCTCATATGGGAAACAACAGGTAAAAGAAAAAGAGGAAGACCCAGGGAGACACTGAGAAGAACATTGATGAGAGAGGCAAGAGCAGCAGGAATCGGCTCCCTCAATGAGATAGAACTGCTTGCACAGAACAGAGACAGATGGCGAGATTTGATAAAATATCTTTAAAAGAAAACTGCTAGAACAAAAATTCATATAGGAGAAGGTGTATCTTGGTCTACGCCCTATGGGCCGGTTACGGCTCGAAAGGTCAATAGATAGATAGATTGTCAAAAATGGATTGCATAGTATCTTCCTCATTTTTTTGGAAAGCTACTTTTGCCTGAGCCATTCTGCATCTCACCTCTTTTATACATCTTCCATCTGAGGTTAACAAAGTTCCCAAATATTTAAATGCATTTACCTGTATTAATATTGTTCCACTTGTCTTTATTTTGCACTGAGGTGATGTCTTTTTCTTTGTTGTTACCATTACCTCTGTCTTTTTGCTATTAAGGCTGAGTCCTTCATTTTTGCTTTCTTCACTATAATGTCCAACATTTCTCGTAACTCATTTTCACTCTTAGCGATTAAGACTGTATCATCAGCATACCTTAGATTATTTATATTATGACCTCCAATTGTTATTCCAGGCATGCCCCTTATGGATCTTAAAATAATCTCACTATAAATATTAAACAAATCTGGTGACAGCACACAACCTTGTCTAACACCCTGTTTTATTTGTTGAAACATTCACAATTGGTTTCCAGTTCTTATGGCCGCTGTTTGTTGCAAGTACATGTTCTTTATTATTCTTAGATCTTTGCTGTCTATGTTTATGCTTTCTAAAATTTTGATTATTTCTTGGTGCTTTACTTTGTCAAATGCCTTGGCGTAATCTATGAAACACCACCATACAGGAATGTTGAAAAGATATAATATTTTGCTATTCTTAGTTTCAGCCCTGGTGTTATTTGTTGCGACGTTAGCACATTTTTCATGACATTTAAATTATTTTTTGCCATTCCTATTCTTTTGTTTATTTCAGTTTTACAGTTCCCATCACTGGTTATAGTATGGCCATGGTAGTTGTAGTTCTGAACTATCTCCAGGTCTATACCTTCAATTTTGCTATCCACTTGTAGGTTTTGAGTATTTTCTTTGTTTATGATCATAGTTTTATTATTTTTGATATTCTTATCTAATTCATATTTTTTGCTTGTCATGTTTATTTCATTAAGTAATTGTTGTAGATCTTTAGGATTTTCTGCAAGTGGTACAGTATCATCAGCATATCTTAGGTTATTGATTATCTTTAGGCCTGGCATCTTGTGATGTTTTTAAAGATTTTCTCAGTGTATAGATTGAACAAGCTTGGTGATAGGATGCATCCCTGTCTTACTCCTCTTTTTATATCAATGGGTGTAGAGTACTCTTTGTTATATTTTATTATTGCTATTTGCTCCCAGTATAAATTACATGTTAGTCGTATGTCCGTGTCATCTAGATGTATCTCTTTTAGGCATTCTATAAGTTGTTTGTGGTGTATTCTATCAAAAGCTTTGGTGTAGTCTATGAAGCAAGCATATATTGGCTTGTTTACTTCTGTGTACTTTTCGATTTTGGCACAGGGGACTGTACCCAAGTGTTTATGGTCAGAGTTAGGGAGACAGCTCCCAACAAGAAAATCTCTCAAATTCTTGTCGCGTTTTTATTTATTACATAAAGATTTGACAATGCCATTTTTTTCTATATATATTTTTATATTTCTTCTTGCTGTTCTAATATGCTGAACTTCATTGGGTTGTTAAGTAACGCCAGTGTGGTCGCATATCACCTAAGTCAGAAAACCACCCATTGGAATTGTTCAAAAAGTTGTCTAACATTAACACAGAAAAACTTTAAATCAATGTCACTGTGATCCCATATCATTTCCTCGTATGAAAGAAAATGCACCAGTTTCCTTCAACTAGAGTAAATCTAAAAACTTTTAGTAGACTTAAGAACCCATCCAGGTGTCCTACCAAATCTGAGACTGGTTACGTTCCTGTAAATTCACATTGACTTCATTCATGTGCTGCGTAATATCTGTTAAAAAGGCCAGTGTGCTAATAAAATGTGGATCACATAGTTTTGTGATCAGTTCTTTGTTGGTTTCATGTTTCTCTAAAAACTGTTTTATTTCCTTTCTCAAAGCAAAAAACTGTCTTAAATAGTTCCCTCTGCTAAGCCAGCATAATGGTGTGTATAATACTAAACAGCCATATTCCGTTCCACTTCTGATAGAAAGAATATAAACTGGCAGTGTATCAAAGCTCAATACCTGCCTTTTATTAAATTCACACACTTTATTAGTTTTCATAACATCCTCCATGTTTAGAATTTTACCACACAGAGCCTCCTGGTGTGTAAAACAATGCAATGCTGGGCAATGGATTCCAGCCTTCCTTAATAAACCAACTAAATCTGTTTGAGTCCACACGTTTATTTAGTGCTTCTGTCACTAAAGCTGAAAAACCATTGATGTCAGAAATAAAATTTACAAAAAGTGTGGACAACCATATTTATTACCTGAGGGCCAGACCTGAAAACTATGAAAACGCGGAGGGCCAGATACCATCACCTAAATAAGCAATTACATAAATTACCTAAATTCCATTCACAAGCGATGATTACTCGGTAAAATGCCCTTTCCATTTTCAACCGCATAAATAGAAAACAACTATGGGAGATACTAACAACATATAGAGTAAGCAAAAATCTAACCAACCTAATTAAAAGTTATTGAGTTATTTGCGGGTCATAATCAATGCACTCCGAACATGTCCATATGTGTTCAGATCCCCTCCTCAGCAAGTCTCGCAGTGTCCAGCGACTGACAACTCCAGTTCTGTGTTGGTTGATAAATATTCTTTCTAAAGTTTCTAATTTCTGGCTGAGCCAATCTTAACACCTATCTCCGAAGGAGTAACGTGCACTCATGGTTGTCAAAGTCCGGTAACCTTCCCACATCTCGGAGAGCATTGGTGATGTCTGCCCAATCAACTAGTTGATTGTCCTCAACAATAGCGCAACTAGCCAACCTGTCCGCTCTTTCATTTCCCTGTACTCCTGCAAGTCCTGAGACATAGACAGAGGTGACCTTATGTATTTTTGACTTCTGCAAAGACTCTACCCATTGCATGCATATAGAGCCCGCCTCCACTTTTCTCATCACGCTCTTGGAATCACTCAGTATGCAGGCGTAGGTGTAGTCTTGTGACTCTAACCAGAGGAATGCCCTCGTCACTGTCATCACCTCCATTGTAATGCTATTCGTGGTCATAACGTATTCACCACTGTCTTACTTGACTATTCTGCCCGCCGAGTGTGCTGTAAATGCCCATGCACTCCTTTGGTGTCATATTCAGATCCGTCTGTATAAATGACTGCATCTTTCTTATTGGTGTTATCCTAGATGAGACCGTTGCCCTCCGCACTGACCACGACTGAGTTCTGTTCTCTACATTTGTTGTCGAGTGTGACAATACATGAGAATGTGCCCCTTAGTGATGTAGGCACTGGTATCCACTCCTTGCCAGCATCAATATTGGTAAGCCCACAGACATACCTGATGATATCTACTGCTCAGCCCACCAATGATTTGCCTCTTTTTAGCTTGACACCTTTCCCTGAGTTGAGGTCATGATGCAATAGGTACTCTTTATCTGCACTTATTTTCAGGTTAATTATTTATGCTCGTGCTCTCCAGATCTTGATTCTATTAACCATGGTTGGAAAGTCAAGAAGATACCTCATTGCTACACATGGCATGTCCCTCATACACCCAAAGATAATGCGCATGGCTTCATTCTGTATTTTCTCCAGCTTGTCAATTTGCATCTTACTGACAGTAAGAATTGCCAGAGCATACTCGATTGGTGTGAGGACTAGTCCCTAGAACAGAATGGTAAGTAACTTCTGCTCGATGTTGGCAGCTGCCATGACCTTCAAGGCTGCTAATCCTTTGCGGGATTTTGTTATCACATGGTCAATGTGGTCCCGAAAACACAAACTACGATCAAACTTCCAGGGTATGTCATGAACCTGTCCCTGGTCACCTCATCAGCTCCCATTCGTACTACCGGTGTGTCTGTATTAACGATATGATTGTTCAGGGAGGACCATGAAACTGATGCTTTATTAGGATTAACCAAAGCACCAGAAACACCACACCAGGAAGAAATGTGATCGAGTTCATCATGCATTGTGGAGGCGATTCGTCGTCTGTCTGTTCCCTGTTGATATACCAGAATATCATCAGTAAAAGTCAAAGTTCGTCCCCTCCCATCCAGCTGTTGTTCCGTGATCGTTATTGTGTACACGTTAAATAGAACTGGTGACAATGGTGAATCAATTCAGAGGAAGAGGTATGTTTACAGCACTCGGAAAAAAATGACAAATAATCAACAACAGAAAAAAATATGGACCAAAGCAGGATCGAACCCGTACTCAGTAGCACAGCGCCTTGCCACGAAAAGCCAAACGCTAGGGAACACTGCCAACTTAGCACTCAGCTAACTAAAAAATTACCTATTGTGGACAATGTCTTTTCGCGAAGGTGTTCTCATGACTATAGCATAAGGCTGCGATCACAGCTCGGAAATATTTTTCCTGTTTAGACAAGTATCTCCCGGATAGGGTAGGGCTGAATACTTGCATTGCAGACAAACATTCAGGACAAAGCACGAATAGTAGTTTCCAGTGGTTTAGACTGGAGACAAATAATAATAAATGAATATTATTATAGAGGGAAACTTTCGAGGTGATAATCAACGAATCAATTCAGAGGAAGAGGTATGTTTACAGCACTCGGAAAAAGTGACGGTGAGCCTTGTGGCAGCCCTGGACAAATGGATTTTGGCTCGGATGACCAACTTCCACATCTGATTATCACCTTCCTTTGAAACAGTGCTGCAGCGATCCATCTAATGAGGAAGGGGTGCACCGCCAGTTTGAGGAGCATGTGCATGAGGTATTCAAATGGTAATCAGTTGTATGCATCCTCCAGATCTATAGTAGCAGCACACGTCTCCTCTCACCTGTGGAAACCTTTGAAGATGTCATAGGCAATGACTGCTGCACATTGAACCATGTCTCTTTGTTATATCTATAACCTATGAGTGTGGGTGGGAATGTGCGTATCTGTTCAAGGTGACAGGTGAATACACTGGCAACAATTTTCTCCAGTTGCTTGCCCGCAGTGTTCTGCATCGCGATGATTCTGTAGTCACTAATCTGAGAATATTCCTTCTATGGCTTCGGTAGTGGTAGTAAGTAGCTGTGTAGCCATTCCTCCATAATCTGACCGCTCTGAATGCTGACATTAAACTCTTTGGCCAGTTTATTCAAGTCGTCTTCAGCTAAATTGCCTATGTCATTGTACCGAACACCATCTGGATCAGGAGCAGTGCTGTGTGACCTTTTAAGTGTTGAGCGAATGGTATCGGTTGTGATTGTAAGAACTTCTCCCAGCACTACATCCTCACACAATTCTGAAATAAATCATTCTTACAGCCTCATTTCTTTGGTCTGCTTAATGTAGTGGGCAAACAGAGCCTTCCCTTTGCTCTCATCATATTTGTACCACATCTGGCCTTTACTTTGGAAGTCTGGTATGCTTATGTGTCATGTTGTGCCATTCATGCTCTGATTAAGGCGCCAGAATGTGGCTAGCGATTTTTCTGAGCACACTTTTTTGCATAACGTGCATCATTTTTTGGTCAACCTCTTTTTTCAGATGCTTCAAGAGATCAGGTTGTGTTCTTCCATTCTTTCTGGCTTTCTGCCATGTCTTGGCCTTTTGTCTCGTTCTACCTCGACTTCTATGTTCCACCAGGACGGCTGTGTCCATCTCTCCTGCCTCCTGCGAGGGACACCCTGTTTCCAATTTCTGATTTTCCCACTGATGTGCTGGTCTGTGTTTTTATAGTGGAATGTGAGAAGCTTGCTTTTCTGGCTTCTACTTCTATCTTTCTCATTTAGGAGGACACATGGATAGTGATCGTTTCTGTGGAATCCCAGTCCATTCCACTTGCAAACGAAGTGTGAAGACAGAAGGCACCAGCGCCAGGTCTATGACATTAACAGAGTCTCCTGTTCGAGTAGCCATTCTGGTTGCCCTTCCATCATTCAAGCACATGAAATCAATGGACACCAGTATGTTCTCTAGGTCTTCTTCCTGCTTGTTGGTTTATAACGTTAGCCCACTGGTTTCTTCTAGCATTAAAGTCACTGCAGAAAATGACATTCTCCTCCTCAAAAACGAAGAGAATCTGCCATTGTTGTGTGTCCACCTTCCCATTACAGGCATACACATTTACAACCACGAAAGGAACTGGGATCTGCACCCTAACTACATGTACCCTCAATTCTGCATTGTTTCGCACAAGGATGGCCTGTCCAAGGTCTCATCTATTGTAGAAACAGCGAAATCCAGGGGTAGTAACTGTCCTCTCACCAAGAAATTTTTCGTGAAAAATCATTATATCAGCGCCTAATTAAAAGTCTTTACATCAACAGCAGCAGCACAGTCAGAACAGCAGCAGGCTACACATACCACTTCGCAGTTAGAACAGGAATAAGAGAGGGATACGTACTATCCCCCATTTTGTTTGTTACATACATGGATTATATATGCAAGTTAGCAAACCCATCGGAGACACTGGAAATCAAAGAGCTTCTATTTGCAGAGGATCAGGCACTAATACATGGAAAATATAAGACCTACAAGAACACATATATTGACTCAACGGAACAGGCTCAAAATATATTATGAAAATCAATGAGGCACAAAATATAATATGAAAATCAACATCAACAAAAACAGAAGTAATGAATATCATAAAAGCAAAACAGAACATCAACATAACCATAAATGGCTGGCAGACAGCTAAAACAAGTAGATGAATTTAAATACCTAGGAAGTCTAGTGACAAATGACAATTCACAAACAGCAGAGAGACTCAAGATGCATCAAAGCTTGTCAAATCATTGGACAGTTATCACCACTATTGTCCAACAAGGAGATAACTGTAGAGGCAAAACGGGCACTCTACAATACAATCTTCATCCCAACGTTGTGTTACCAATGCCAGTCCTGGACCCTAGATGCAAGAACAGTAAGAAAAATAACCTCTACAGAGATGAAATGTGTTAGACAAATGAAAGGAAACAGCCTGAAAGATAAGATTAGAAATGAAGAACTGAGAAAATAGCTAGGAATAACCTCCGCTTATATATATAATGCATGTATAAAGAAACAACAGATAAAATGGTTTGGCAATGTGATAAGACAAAAAAATCAAAGCACATCATCTATAACTAACATCATCATCGAGTGCCTTCTCCGATGCCGCAACGAAGGATGGCTACCATGGAGCGCCATTCTGCTCTGTCTCTTGCTTTGATGGTGCAGGTTGTCAAAGGCTGATTTGTCCATCTTTTGATGTTACTTATCCATGTTAGTCTTGGTTTGCCTCTTTTACCTTGTATTTTCCCCTCCAGAATTACTTTTAGTAGGCTGTTGTGTCTTTTAACACGGCCCAAAAATCGCTTTAGTCTTGTTTGAATTGTGCTTAGTAGTTCTCTTTTCATTTTTAGTTGTTTTAAGGCTACATTGTTTGTTTTCTTTTCCTTCCATCCAATTCTACCTATTCTTCTATGTATCCACATTTCAAAGGCTTCAATCCTCTGTTCTGTTTTCTTGTCTAATGTCCATGTTTCTGCACCATATAGGAATATTGAGAAGATGTAACATTTTGCTATTCTTAGTTTTAGCCCTGGTGTTATTTGTTTTGATGTTAGTAAGTTCTTCATGACATTAAAATTACTTTTTGCCATTCCTATTCTTTTGTTTATTTCAGTTGTACATTTTCCATCGCTGGTTATAGTATGTCCAAGGTAGTTGTAGTTCTGAACTATCTCCAGGTCTATTCCTTCAATTTTTATATCTACCTGTGGGTTTTGAGTATTTTCTTTGTTTATGATCATAGTTTTAGTCTTTTTGATATTCATATCTAGTCCATATTTTTTGCTTGTCATGTTTATTTCATTAAGTAATTGTTGTAGATCTTTAGGATTTTCTGCTAGTAGTACAGTATTGTCAGCATATCTTAGGTTATAGATTATCTTTCCATTATTTTGTAGGCCTGGCATCTCTATGATGTTTATAAAGATTTACTCAGTGTATAGATTGAACAAGCTTGGTGATAGGATGCATCCCTGTCTTACTTCTGTGTTGGTTGATAAGTCTTCTTCTTCGTATTCTACCTTTTAGCTCCCAGTGGAGCATAGGTCTTCAACAAACACTTTCCAAGTCGTTCTGTTTTTTGCATGTTCTTTTAAGATCATTCCATGTCTTCCCCATCATCTTCATCTCTGCTTCGATCTGTCTTCTCCAAGAATTCCTTGGTCTTCTTCTTTGTCTTTACCCCTGAGGATTCCAAAAAAGGGCCAGTCATGTAATACTCTCAGTTGGCTTCCGTAGTGTGTGTCCTATCCATCACCATCGTCTTCGCTGTATCTCTTTATCTACTGGTATTTGACCGGTACATTTCCATAATTCCACGTTAGAGACTTTGTCCTGCCATTTCCATCCCTTTATTCTGCGTAAGCATCCATTAATGAAAGTCTGTACCTTCGTGATTGTCAATTTTGTTATTCTCCATGTTTCACAGCCATATAATAGGACCGACTTAACATTTGAGTTGAACATTTTTATTTTTGTATTTAATCTAATTTCTTTGGATTTCCATATGTTTCCCAGTGCAATGAAAGCTCCTCTTGCTTTTGATATCCTTATTTTGGTATCATTTTCTGTTCCTCCCTCTTTATCTATATTACTGCTCAGATATATGTAAGATTGTACGTCTAGTAGAGGTATTTCTCCTAGTTTTATTTGGTTATTGCCAACTGCATTAATTCTCATAATGTTGGTCTTATCTCTATTAATCTTTAGTCCTAGCTGTTGTGATCTCTCATCTAATATACTCATTTTATCCTGCATCTGTTGATGGCTGTGTGATAGGAGAGCTATGTCATCAGCAAAGTCTAAATCATCAAGTTGTTTGGTCAGTGACCACTGGATCCTATTTCTGTTGTTTTGAGTTATTTTCATAATCCAATCTATGGCCAGTAGAAAGAGAAATGGGGACAGAAGGCATCCTTGCCATACTCCTGTTCTTATTTCAAATGCTTCTGTAAGCTGTCCTTCATGCACCACACTACATTTTGTTCCTTCATACATTGTTTTTATCAGGTTAATAAACTTTATGGGGATTCCGTAATGACTCAGCAACTTCCAAAGCATTCTTCTGTCTAAACTATCAAATGCCTTTTCGTAATCTATGAATCCAATATAAAGTGGGGATTTTAGTTCTAAACTTTGTTCAACTATTATACGTAGAGTAGTTATTTGATCAGCACATGATCTGTTCTTCCTAAAACCTGCTTGTTCATCTCTCAAGTGTTTCTCTATAGCCTCTTTTAGTCTCTCCAGAATGATTCTGCCTAATATTTTTCCTGGCACTGATAGTAGCATAATTCCCCTATAATTTGTGCACTCCTGTAAACTTCCTTTCTTTGGTAGTTTGATCATATAACCTTCTCTCCAGTCTTTAGGTATTTCTTCCCTCTCCCAAATTTTATCCAATAGATCATGTAACATCTTGGTAGAGGTGTTAATATCTGCTTTGATGGCTTCCGAAGGAATTTCATCTGGTCCTGTGGCTTTACCATTTTTTAATAGTTTGATGGCTTTCATTATTTCTTCTTTGCTTGTTTTCCGCAGTTAACGTGTAACTCCTCTTCTGCTGGTAGTATATCTGGAGGATTATTTGAGCGGGTCTGTTCAAAAGTTCTTCAAAGTGCTCTTTCCATCTCTCCATTTGTTCCCTTATATTACTAAGCAGATTTCCTTTCTTATCTTTGATAAAAGCGTTGATCTGTTTGTATTTTCCACCTAATTTCTTTGTGCTGTTGTACAGTTCTTTCATATTCCCTTTATTTGCTGCTTCTTCTGCCTCTTTAGCTAGTTCATATATATATATCCTCTTATCCATTTTAATGCATCTTCTCACTTCTTTGTTCACCTCTGTGTAAGCTTCCTGTGTCTTGGCTTTATTACTTATTGTTTTGCTTTTATTTATGTCTGCTTTCTTGTTCTTTCTTTCTTTAATTTTATCCAGGGTCTCTGCTGTCATCCATGCCTTATTCTGGCGTCCTCTTTTCCCCAGTGTTTCTTCGCATGTCTCTTTCCATATACTTTTTAACTGTTTCCAATGATCTTCTATATTTATTGTATTTTCTAGTTGTTGGAGGACTTGGTATTTGTTTGATATTGTGACTGCGAATTTATCATTAATTCCTTGTTCTTTAAGAAACCCCACATTGAAATACTTTCTACCCTTATTCGTTGAAGTATACCTTTTTAATTTAATTTTAAGTTTGGCTATCAGAAGATGATGATCAGAAGCTACATCTGCCCCTCTATATAATTTTACATCCTGTAAGGATGACTTAAACTTATTATTAATACATATGTGATCAATTTGATTTTCCGTTCTATGATCTGGTGACACCCATGTAGCTTTGTGTATTCTTTTATGTTGGAATATTGTTCCTCCTAGGCGCATTTGATTAAGGGCGCAGAAATTCACAAATATCTCTCCATTCTCGTTTATATCTCCAAGTTCATGTTTTCCCATAATCTCGTCAAAGCCTGTTGACTGATCCTACCTTAGCATTTAGGTCTCCCATCAAGATTATAATATCCTTGGCTCGTCTTGCATCCATTTGACATTGTAGCTGTTTATAGAAATCACCTTTAACTGAATCATCCTTATCGTTGGTTGGTGCATAGCATTGTATAATGTGTAATTTTATTTTGTTTTTGGTTGTTTTAAATGTTGCTCTCACCAGTCTTGGTCCCACTGCCTCCCATTCTATTAGTGTCTTCTGTGCATTCTTTGATAGCATTATAGCTACCCCTTCGCTATGTTGTGCTCCTGGTTCCTGGTGTCCTGATGATAAAATCATCTCCCCTGTATTCAGTTTAATTCTCTCTGCTCCCAGCCATCTTGTTTCACACATTCCCAGAATATCTATCTTGTAGTTAGTCATTTCTGCTGCCACTTGTGCAGCTTTTCCCTGTTCGTTAAGGGTACGAACATTCCAGGTGCCAATTCTGGAGGATTTCCTGGTAGACAAAGGGTGAGTTGGCAACCCGGACTCCTTACTGCTTTCTTCGGATTGTGTCATACGTCTCTTAGACAGAGAGCCCTTCTCTTTCCTGGTTGACGGATTAACTTTATCTCTCTTTGACTTGTCCATGTTTGTGAAGTTTTTTCGGCTGATTTTTTTACAGTATGGGATAGCTAGTCCCATGCCCAACCCTCCTTTCTCGCCTCTTACGAACATGCCTGGTAGGGTACAGCGCCGCTATTCTTTACTCCTCTTCCGGGCCCCGGCAGTGCACAGTCAGATAAGTCTTCTTACACACCCACTAAGTTTCTCGTTTCTTGCTGTGCCCATCTCAACTCCCTTCTCTTTCACCCAAAGGAGTGACGTGGACTTGTGGTTGTCAAAGTCCTGTGCACTTCCCACATCTCGGAGGGTATTGATGATGTCCACCCGATCCATTAATTGACAGTTCATAACAATAGCGCAGCTAGCCAACCTGTCTGCTCTTTCATTTCCCCATACTCCCACATGTCCTGGGACACAGACAAAGGTGACCGTACATATTTTTTACTTCTCCCTGCAATGACTCTACCCTCTGTTTTATGCATCCTCCAGATCTATAGCAGCAGCACGTCTCCTCTCGTTTGTGGAAGCATTTGAAAATGTCGTAGGCGAACAATGCTGCATTAAGCCATGTCTCTTTGTTATATCTATAACTTCTGAGTATGGGTGGGAATGTGCGCATCTGTTCAAGGTGAGGACAACTATTTTCTCCAGTAGCTTGCCCGCAATGTTATGCATTGTGAGGATTCTGTAGGGACCGATCAGAGAATGGTACTTGTTTGGCTTTGGTAGTGGTAGTAAGTAGCTGTGTAGCCACTTCTCCTTAATCTTGCCACTCTGAATGCTGGCATTAAACTCTATGACCAGTTTTTTTCAAGTCATCAGCTAAATCGCCTATTTGTCCTACCGAACACCATTTAGACCAGGAGCAGTATGGTGTGACCTTTTAAGTGTTGAGCGAATGGTATCGGTTGTGATTGTAAGAACTTCTCCCAGCACTACATCCTCACACAATTCTGAAATAAATCATTCTTACAGCCTCATTTCTTTGGTCTGCTTAATGTAGTGGGCAAACAGAGCCTTCCCTTTGCTCTCATCATATTTGTACCATATCTGGCCTTTACTTTGGAAGTCTGGTATGCTTATGTGTCATGTTGTGCCATTCATGCTCTGATTAAGGCGCCAGAATGTGGCTAGCGATTTTTCTGAGCACACTTTTTTGCAGAAATCATCCCACTTGTCATCCTTGCTGGTCTGTGTTTGTTGTGATTGTGAGATCTTCTCTAAGAACTACATCCTCACACAATTCTGAAATAAATCCCTGTATCCTCATTCTTACAGCCTCATTTCTTTGGTCAGTCTGCTCAATGTAGTGGGCAAGCAGGGCCTTCCCTTTGCTCTCATCAGATTTGTGCCATATCTGGCCTGTACTATAGAATTCTGGTATGCCACTGTGTCATGTTGTGCCATTCATGCTCTGATGAAGGTGCCAGAATGTGGCTAGCGATTTTTCTGAGCACACCTCTTTTACAGATATCATCCTACTTGACATCCTTAGCCTGCTTAGCATATAAGTTTAAAGTGTATCATTTTTAGGTTGACCCCTTCTTTCAGACGCTTCAAGAGCTCAAATGGCCAAAACATGGCAGAAAGCCAGAAAGAATGGAAGAATAACAAAACACATTGATACAAAATGAATAAGGAGTGTGTTTAGGATTTGATAAAAATGTTGATACTTTTTTGGCATTGTAGAACTAAGACAATTTGTAGTAACTGAGTAAGTGTGGAAGTGATGAACTGTTAACTATCATGAGGAAGCAGACATTTACATAGACATTAATAAATTAAATAACAACATTTATTATTGATGATCCCACTTAATTTTTTTGTTTGTTGTAAAGGATCATCACTGTACACCAGACGAATCTATAGGAGCTCTGGGAGAAAATCTGAGGAGAATCCTAGCGCACAAACTAACAACCCATGCATAAGCTCCACAGCATGGCCTGGAATCCACGGTGTGGGTAGGTCTCTGCTGACAATTATAATTATATATATATATATATACAGTAATACTAAATCAAGGTGACTTCAAACCTCTATCTATTACTCTAAAAGACTGCCCACTAGAATCAGTACAGAAATTTACATATCTTGGATCCACAGTTACGCAAACCATCTCTCTTGATGAAGAAATAAACTGTCGAATTGGTAAGGCAGCTACGACCTTCGGCAAACTCACAAAAAGGGCATGGAACAACACGAAACTAACTCGAAAAACTAAACTCCTAATATATCAAACATGTGTGCTTAGCACACTACTATATGGATCCGAAACCTGGACAACATACTCAAACCAGGAAAAAAGACTAAATGTCTTCCACATGCGATGTCTCCGCAAAATAATGCACATCAAATGGCAAGACAAAATAACCAACTTAACTGTCCTGCAACGTGCTAAGACCCTAACAATCATGTCGATGCTCAGAAGTCGAAGGCTAAGATGGCTGGGGCATGTCCAACGGATGGAAGAAAAACGCATTCCTAGGCAAATACTATATGGTGAGCTAAAACACGGAAAAAAACAATCGGCAGACCTAAACTACGATATAGAGATATCTGCAAATCATCTCTGAAAGACTTCTCCATCTGTGAAAACGACTGGCAACATCTGGCAAGTGATCGCACATCATGGAGAGCATGTATAAGGAACGGTATAACAACATTTGAGACTGTGCTAAGACAGGACTTAGAAGAGAAGAGACTCATGAAAAAGGATGGTAAACCCTGTGGATCAACGAGCCTGACCTGTTCATTATGTGACCGCGTGTGTTTGTCAAACATTGGTAGAATTAGCCACGAGAGAAGCTGTTCGGCAAAAATAATACCTAAAAAAATACGCAATAGCCTCTACTAGACCGTCTGACAAGACGAAAAGGGCCATATAATATAATAGTAAAGCACTATCTCCATATTCATTACCCAGGCAGAGTAGGCAAAATGAAATGAGGAAGAAAGCACCAATGTTTAAACTTGGCACATGGAATTGTAAAGACCATGTGCAAGCACACAGAAAGAAGGGCAAATTAGAACAACAACCCTCATAGATAAAGAACTAAATAGGCTACAGGTTGATATTGCTGCCCTCCATGAAACAAGACCCTCAGACTGTGGTTCTGTAAAGGAAGAAAATTATACATTTTTTCTAACAAGGTCTAAGCCCTGAAAAGCCACGTCTACATGGAGAAGGCTTCGCTGTACATAACAAACATATAAACTCAATAACCACACCAAAAGGAGTGTCCGAACGCTCAATGATACTTCAGCTGCATACAAAGAGTGGTTAATAAACATCATTAATGCCTATGCACCAACATTGGCTGCATAGAGAAGGACAATTTCTACCAACAACTTCAAATGATCGTAGACTCACTTCCAAAAGAAGAGCTATTATATATACTTGGTGATTTCAACGCACGTACTGGATCTGACAAACAATTTTGGTCAACATGCCTAGGCCACCACGGCACTGGAAAAAATCAACGAAAAAGGCCTGAGACTCCTAGAATTCTGTTCAGATAATCATCTATGTGTAACTAATAGCTACTTTAATGTAAAACAAACATAAATCAACATGGCGTCATGCTAGAAGTGGTCACTGGCACCAACTAGACCTAGTTGTAACATGTAGTTAGTCTTTAAATAACATTAGAATAACACAAGCACATCACAGCGCAGACTGCAATACAGACCACCCTCTCATCATCAGTAAGATTAAAGCTAGAAGTAGTCGCATTTTCAAATGAAGAGAGCCTTCAGCAACCAAGATCAACATCACTGCGACTAAAATTTCCCCAAATAAAGACATTTTTAGATCTAAGTTTGAAGAACTTGTAAAAGCAGAAGATTCATCAATTGTAGATGACAACTGGTACTCTCTGAAAACACACATCTATAATTGCGCTCTATCTACCTATGGCCAAAAAAAGTACTCAAAAAATGACTGGGTCGAAGAAAATGCAACAAGACTAGACCCACTAATGGTTAATAAGAAAAAGGCACTACTGAACTTCAAAAACAACCCGAAGCAAATCACCAAGGACCAGCTTAAACATGCACAAGCCACTCTGTATTGCAAAGCAAGAAGATGCGCAAATGAATACTGGAACAATCTATGCTCTGAAATACAGAAAGCCTCAGACAGGGGTGACTCAAAAACCATGCATGACAATATAAAAAAGGCCCTTGGACCAAAAATAACCAAATAAGTCCCCTAAAATCCAAGTTTGGAGAACCTATTACTGACAAGGGACAACAAATGGAAAGATGGGTAGAACACTACTCCAACCTATACCATTATGACAGACCTACAAACACACTTCTAGCCCAGTCAATACCTAAATATCCTACAATGTCTGAGCTGGACGATGAGACTACTATGAACGAACTTGCTGGCGCCATAAATGCCCTCTCAAGAGGAAAAGCTGCAGAAAATTACAACATTCCCACAGAGATACTAAAGGAAAACTTAAACGTACGACTTCCACATACATCTATACAAACTGTTAATCAAATGCTGGAGACAAGGAGGAATACCCCATGATATGAGAAATGCTAAGATCATAACACTATACAAAAACAAAGGAGACGGGTGATTGCAATAACTACAGAGGCATCTCTCTCCTTAGCACAGCCGGCAAGGCTTTTGCGAGAGTAATACTAAAATGTATGCATAGACTTGCAGAACGTATTCTTCCCAAGTCTCAATGTGGCTTCAGAGCTGGGAGATCAACTATAGACATGATTTTCCCACTAAGATAATTACAAGAAAAATGTCCGGAACAAAATATGCTGCGCTATATTGCCTTTGTGGATCTCAACAACGGAGTGAAACAGGGATGTGTCCTTGCCCCCACTCTTTTAGGTATATTTTTTACTACCCTTCTAAATTACGCCTTCCAAAACAGCTCCGGAGATAAAGATGACTCACTGTTCAACTCATAAATCATTGACGAAAATAGCAACCGCAATATGCGGAACGAAGCAAAGGAAGAAGGAGGGAAAGATGAGCACTCCATGGTGGAATGATATAGTCAAGAACGCCATAAAAAAAAGAAAAAAATTAGACCCAACTGAAATCATCAATGATAAACAAAACCAAGCAATAACAAACAAAAAGCGCAAATCTTAACGAGATGAAAGAATATTTCGAAGAGCTTTTGAATGTAGAAACAACAAGTCCAAACACACACAAAAAGCAACTAATAGTTGGCGATAAAGAACCAAATATACTAATTGAAGAAATAGAAGAAACATTGTGACTCGCATCAAGAAACAAAGCCCCTGGAATAGATAACATCCCAGTAGAAATGCTAGCAGCAGCGGGAGAGGCAGGATGTAAATGGCTACACAGAATATTTATATCCATTATTATGTCCATTATATTACCAATATGGAAAAGAAGGGCAGCAGAAGAGACTGCAACCAATGTAGAGGAATATCGCTATTAAGCCACACAGGGAAGTTATATGCCAAGATAGTTGAAAAAAGATTGAGACCAATTATAGACCCACAACTAAACCCACATGCTCAGATGGGCTTCGGGAGGAACAGAGGTTGCACAGATACCCTATTTATCATAAACAACTAGCGGAGAAAACAATAGAGCATAATAAAACACTATATACAGCTTTTATTGACCATGAAAAGGCGTTCGATAGGGTGGACAGGGAGCAACTGTGGTCCGTATTGCCCTTGTACGGAGTGAGTCACCACCTAGTAGAGATATGCAAGAGCCTCTATGAAAGTAGTCGCACTACAGTAAGATCTTCAGCAGGCTACTCTAAACATTTCACCATTAACTACGGAGTAAGACAAGGCTGCGTGTTTTCCCCTTTACTTTTCATCACATATATGGACAATATATGCAAATTAGCATGCCCAATCAAAGGAAGTATACCAACAAGGATGATAACAAGCGATAACACAAAATAGAGCACAGCATATATGTACCGGAAAACAGCAAAAGAGAGGAAGAAATAAATGAAATACTATTTGCAGACAACCAAGTTCTGATACATGAAACAACTGAGGACCTGCAAGAACATATCAACAGGCTAAACAACACTTGTAAACAATACAACAAGAAGATCAACATAAACAAAACCAAAGTAATGGCAATAGCGAGAAAGAAAGGAAAACTAAACATCATAATAGATAATACGACTGAAGCAAGTAGACAATTTTAAATATCTGGGTAGCACGTTAACACAAGACAATAATCAAGAGACAGAGATAGATATAAGGTGTAACAAAGCATGCCAACTTATAGGCCAAGTATCAACACTATTGAAAAACAAAGCAATAACTACGGAAGCAAAAAGGGCAATATACAAATAAATTTTTCTACCAACTCTGTGCTATCAGTGCCAGAATTGGACGCTGAACTCTAGAACAGTAAGAAAGATAACGACCACCGAAATGAAATGTGTCAGAAGAATGACAGGAAACAGCTTAAGGGACAGAGTAAGAAACACCAACCTGAGGAAGAAACTCGAAATTGAACCAGCCATTGAATACATAATGAAACAACAGATAAATTGGTTCGGCCACATAACAAGACAAAAAAGAACTAACAATGACTCAAAGAGCCATAAACAAACGCTACGAAAACGCCAGATTAACTCTTTCCGTACGAAAGCTTTTTATCGACGCAACGGAAGAGATTTTAAAGATAAAATTGTTCATAGACGCACCAAGATGGCGCCCTGTTGGCTGGCCTATTCATAAGATTCACAGATAAGTGCTGTTTTCCAGTGAAATTTCCTGTTTATTTGTTTGTTTTTATTTATTTTTTTAGGGTTCATGTGAGTGTGCGCGCTTTCTATTTGATGTTAATCACTTTGCTTCTTTTGATTCATTGCATTTTGTTATAATTTCCTTCTTTCATCACTTATTATTGTTGTTACACTATTGAACGCGTCAAAAAATGGCGGTTTGTTTACGCCGGTCTGTTGTCAAGGACGCGTAAGTCATTTAATTTGTAGGAAGCTCACAGTGTTTCCGCGTGCTGCTGAGCAAGTTACTGGAGCTGGCCAGTTTATAACGTGGAACGGGTTCTAGGCCGTGCGACTGAGCAAGTGCACGTGAGTCTAGGCCATCCAAAGCAACAACGTTCAGCGACGTTCATCTTTAAAGACGACGGTAAGAAGTGTAAGTTTTCAGATGCAGCCCAAACTACATCATCGAAGAAGGAAAACACGACGGGGCAAGAGGGGTGGCACTAAACTATCAAAGTGTGAGAGGCTAGGCCTAAAGTATGTGCGCGTTACTTATTGGAATTGTGGGTCCATTAATCAACGACGGCCCATTCTTGATAAGCTACTGTGCGGCGCCGATATAATGGTTTTGCAAGAAACTCTTCTTGGTGACAGGACAGTAAGTACTCCTGGCTTTCATTGCTTTTACAATAGACGACACCTTGGGCAGGCCATCCTTGTGCGCAACAATATGGTGGCAGCTGAGGTTGATATGTCTGCGTGGAACAATGCAGAATTGCAGGTACATGCGGTTAGGGTGCAGACCCCAGTTCATTTCGTGATTGTTAATGTGTATGCCTGTAATGGGCAGGTGAACACACAACAATGGCAGAATCTCTTCGAGTTCGATGAAGAGAATGTCATTTTCTGCGGAGACTTTAATGCTAGAGGAGACCAGTGGGGCAACGTCATAACCAACAAGCAGGGAGAAGACCTAGAGAACGCACTGGTATCGGCCGATTTAGTGTGCTTGAATGATGGAAGGGCAACAAGAATGGCCACTCGAACAGGGGACTCTGATAGTGTCATAGACCTGGCACTGGTGTCTTCCACCTTCGCACCGGTTTGCAGGTGGAGTGCACTGGGGTTCCACGGAAGTGATCACTATCCATGTGTCCTCCTAATTGAGAAAAGCGGAAATAAACGCCAGAGAAGAAAGCTCCACACATTCAACTACGAGAAAACAGACCAGGACGTCATTAGCAAAATCAGACATAGGAAACAGAGCGCCCCTCGTAGGAGGCAGGAGAGATGGACGCAGCCACCCTGGTGGAACGTAGATGTCGAGGAAGCTTGGTGGAGCAAGAGACAAACGGTCAAGACATGGCAGAAAGCCAGAAGGTATGGTAGAACACAACCTGAGCTCTTGAAGCGTCTGAAAGTAGAGGTCGACCAAAAAATGATGCACTTTAAACTATGCGCTAAGCAGGCTAAGGATGCCAAATGGGATGACTTCTGTAAAAAAGTGTGCTCAGAAAAATCGCTAGCCACATTCTGGCGCCTTCATCAGTGCATGAATGGCACACCACGACACAGAGGTATACCAGACTTTCAGAGCACAGACCAGATATGGCACAAATCTGATGAGAGCAAAGGGAAGGCCCTGCTTGCCCGCTACATTGAGCAGACGGACCATAGAAATGAGGCTGTAAGAATGAGGATACGGGGATCTTTGTCAAATTTGTGTGAGGATGTAGGGCTGGAAGAAGATCTCACAATCACAACCGATACCATTCGCGCGACACTTAAAAGGTCACACAACACTGCTCCTGGTCCAGATGGTGTTCGGTATGATGACAGGCGATTTAGCTGATGACGACTTGACAACACTGGCCAATGAGTTTAATGCCAGTATTCGGAGTGGCCAGATTAAGGAGGAGTGGCTACACAGCTACTTACTACCGCTACCGAAGCCAAACAAGGACCATTCTCAGATCAGTGCCTACAGAATCATCACAATGCAGAATACTGCGGGCAAGCTGCTGGAGAAAATAGTTGCCCGTGTCCTCACGTGTCGCCTTGAACAGAAACGCGTATTCCCATCCACATTCGGAGTTTATAGATATAACAAAGAGACATGGCTCAATGCGGCAGTATTTGCCTATGACGTCTTCGAAGGCTTCCACAGACGAGAGGAGACATGTGCTGCTGCTATAGATCTGGAGGATGCATACAACAGGGTACCATTTGAATATCTCATGCATATGCTTCTCAAACTGGCGGTGAACCCCTTCCTCATAAGATGGATCGCCGCGGCACTGTTTCAGAGGAAGGTGATATTCAGATGTGGAAGTTGGTCTTCCGAGCCAACATCCATTTGTCCAGGGCTGCCACAAGGCTCCCCATTGTCACCAGTTCTATTTAATATGTACACAATAACGATCACGGCCCAACAGCTGGATGGGAGGGGAAGAACTATGACTTTTGCTGATGATATTCTGGTATATCGACAGGGAAGAGACAGACGGGGAATCGCCTCCACAATGCAAGACGAACTCGATCGCATTTCTTCCTGGTGTGGGGTTTCAGGTGCCTTGGTTAATCCTAATAAAGCATCAGTTTCATGGTTCTCCCTTAACAATCATATCGTTAATACGACCACACCGGTAGTACAAATGGGAGCTGATGAGGTGACCAGGGACAAGTTGATGACATACCTCGGAGTTAAGTTTGATCGCAGCCTGTGTTTTCGGGACCACGTTGACCATGTGATAACAAAATCCCGCAAAGGATTAGCCGCCTTGAAGGTCATGGCAGCTGCCAACATCGAGCAGAGGCTACTTACTCTTCTGTTCCAGGGATTAGTCCTCGCACCAATCGAGTATGCCCTGGCCATTCTTACTGTCAGTACGACTCAAATTGATAGGCTGGAGAAAATACAAAATGAAGCCATGCGCATTATCCTGGGATGTACGAGGGACACTCCCTGTGTGGCAATGAGGTATCTTCTTGACTTTCCAACCATGGATGACAGAATCAAGATCTGGAGAGCACGAGCATACCTGAAGATTAGTACAGATACAGAGCATCCATTGCACCACGTGCTCAACACAGAGAAAGGTACCAGGCTAAAAAGAGGCAAATCATGGGTGGGCCGAGCAGAAGATGTCATCAAACAGGTCTGTGGGCTTACCAATATCAGCGTTGGTGAGGAGTGGATACCGGTGCCTACGTCATTCAAGGGGACTTTCTCATGTATTGTCACACTCGACAGGAAAAGTAGGGAACAGAACCCAGTCGTGGTTAATGCTGAGGTCAACGGTCTCATCTGTGATAACACCGATGAGAAAGATGCAGTCATCTATACAGACGGATCTGTAAGACGACATGAAAAAAGTGCATGGGCATTTACAGCACGTTCGGCAGGCAGAATAGCCAAGGAAGACAGTGGTGCATACGCCATGACCACGAGTAGCATGACAATGGAGGTGATGGCAGTGACCAAGGCATTCAAATGGTTAGAGTCACAAGACTACATCCACGCATGTATACTGAGTGATTCGATGAGCATGATAAAAAAAGTGGAGGCGGGCTTTGTACGCATGCAATGGGTAGAGTCGTTGCAGAAATCCAAAATACGTAAGGTCACCTTTGTCTATGTCACTGGACATGCGGGAGTACGGGGAAATGAGAGAGCGGACAGGTTGGCTAGCTGCGCTGTCGTTGAGGACGGGCAACCGATGGATCGGGCGGACGTCATCAATGCACTCCGAGATGTGGGAAGAGCACAGGACTTCGACAAACACAGATCAACGTCGCTTCTTCGGATGATGGAAATGGGAGTTAAGGTGGGCACAGCCAGAAATGAGAAACTTGGTGGCCGTGTAAGAAGACTTATCAACCAACATAGAACTGGAGTCGTCAGTCGCTGGACACTGAGGGAATTGCTGAGGAGGGGATCTGAGCACCTATGGACATGTTCGGAGTGCAATGATGATGACCCGCAAATAACTCAATAACTCAATTGTTCATGGTTTTAAGAATCAATCTATATATTTATATTTATCTAACATATAACATATTATATATGAATGTTTAGATAATTGAACAAGGTATTAGATTTTACCAATATCCAGATGATACAAGACATGTAAAACGAATATGGTTTGATGCCGTTCACACTAATAAAATTTAGCGTGGCGCACCATGGCGGCAGAACGTACGCAACCGAAACGGAAATGGCGCACCATGCGGCGAAACGTACGGAAAGAGTTAAGAGAAGACCAAGAAAGAGATGGATAAAGGGAATACTAGAGTCACTAGGAGGGATAACACCAGAAGAGGCCAACACAAGAGCAAAGAATCGCAGATTGTATCTCCCCTCGACGCCAACAGCAATGGAGGAAGGATAGAAGAAGAAGAAGACTGTTCAACTTAGCAAGACTAAGAGCAAAAACAAAAACAAATGTTGCCCTACTTAAAGAACTTTTATTTGCAAACGATGCAGCCCTAGTCGCTCATAGTGAAGCCACCCTATAATCGCTGATCAACAACCTGGACAAAACATGCAACCTTTTTTCACTGTCAATTAGTGTTCAGAAAGCAGTAATACTAAGTCAAGGGGACATCAAATCTCTATTAATCACTTTAAAAGATTGTCCACTAGAATCAGTTCAGAAATTCACATATCTTGGATCCACAATTACGCAAACCACTTCTCTTGATGATGAAATAAACAGTCGAATTGGTAAGGTAGCTACAACTTTCGACAAACTCACAGAAAGGGCCTGGAACAACATGAAACTAACACTAAAGAACAAACTCTTAATATATTAAACTTGTGTGCTTAGCACACTATTATATGGATCTGAAACCTGGACAACACACTCAATCACGAAAAAAGACTAAATGTCTTCCACATGCGATGTCTCCGCCAAATCGCACATTAAATGGCAGGACATAACCAACTTAACTGTCCTGCAACGTGCTAAGACCCCAACAATCATGTCAATGCTCAGATGTTGAAGACTAAGATGGCTGGGGCATGTCCAGCGAATGGAAGGAAAACACATCCCCAAGCAAATACTATATGGTGAACTAATACACGGAAAAAGAAATCGGCAGACCTAAACTACGATATAGAGATATCTGTAAATCATCAAATTGACACGTGATACCATGACAGACTTGATGTCAGCAACTTTAAATTAAATGCCTTGGTGGACAGATTTTCTTGGTGAAAATTTTCACTATTTTCACTGTAGCAATGAAACATTAAGATGACCTAATCAGATACCTAATAATATTCAATAGTAGACAAAAAAAGAATTGAAGTCAACGGTCACAACATAAATAATTTGCGATATGCGGATGACACAGTCTTAATAGCAGAGACAGAGAATGAACTACAAGAAATGATAGATATAATAGTAAAAGAAAGCAACAAGAAAGGTCTCAGTCTGAATAGTAAGAAAACAGAAGTAATGGTAATATCGAAGAAACAATCACCACCATCATGCAGCATAAAAATAAACGAGATAAATCTGAAACAAGTGCAACATTTCAAATACTTGGGCACAATATAATAACATCAGATGGGAGATGCACCACAGAAATAAAAAGCAGAATAGCTCAGGCCAAAATAGCATTTCAGAAAATGAAAAATATCTTGTGCAACAAATCTATGTCAATAGAAATGAGAAAGAGAGTTCATCAGTGCTATATAGAACCAATTCTGACCTATGGAAGCGAATCATGGACAGTAGACAAACAAAGGAAAAGACGATTAGAGGCCACAGAGATGGGATTTCTCAGAAAAATGTTGAAAGTTTCCTGGACAGCTAAAAAGACCAATGAGGAAGTTCTTAAAGAGGCCAACACAAAAAGGGAGCTCTTAAAAAACATCAGAAAGAAACAATCAACATTTTTCGGGCACATCATGAGAAGAGGAAAGTTGGAATACTTGGTTACAGCTGGCAAAATAAAAGGAAAGAGAGATCGCGGACGACAAAGAGAGAAAATACTGGATAACTTGGTGTCATGGCATGGAAAACAGTCAACAACAGAACTGATACGATGCACTGTAGATAGAAGATTGTGGAGGGACATGATCACCTACGCCAACCGGTATGGTACATGATGATGATGAATAAGTGGGATTTTATTTTGCCAACCTAGCCTGACTTTTGACCAGTCATAGCTGGCACTCCGTCTGTTGTCACTCCACAAAAGCCTGTCCCAATTTAATGCAAAATCTTTAAGAGTGAGCTCCAGTGCTTTGAATATGTTCTTGCCTGTTGTGGTGCCTTTGAATTGTTGTAACGCTTTATCCTCCATAATTTTAAGAATTAGTCACTGCCCATACAAAAAATTTATTGCGCTATGTATGTTATATCAATTGACTTATCTAAGGCAATGGAGAATTCTACGAACTCTAATGCACCCTACTTCTTTTTAACATCTTTCACCATTCATCTATTTTTTTCAACATCTTTCCCCATGTCATCTATGCATCTTCTGACAGTCCGACGTGATAAACTTACTTGGTGACATCATGAAGTACCATGGCTGCTGGCGTAGGTGATCAATTGCTGTCACAATGAAAACATTATTTTCTCGATAGTGCCTTCCTGAACACTTCTTTTTGTAAACATCATGTCTACAACATATATATATATATATATATTCTGCACCATACATCATCATCATCATCATCAAGTACTGGGCCTACTGGCGTAGGTGATCATGTTTCTCCACAACTTTCAATCTCGACAGTTCTTTATCATTTCTGTTGTTGACCTTCTTCTGCCAAGCCGTTCTCTTAAACTGTCTAGTATTTTCTCTCTTTGCTTCCCTCTATCGCTTCGTTCCTCAATTTTTCCAGTTGTTATAATATATATTCCAGTTGTTCTCTTCTCATTACATGGCCAAAAATTGATGATTATATATATATATATATATATATATATATATATATATATATATATAGTTAACAAGTCGTAAGGTGTAATAACATCTAACTTTTGTTTATTTATAAAGTCCAACTGGAATACACAAGTCACCACTACTTGGCAGTCTAAACAGCCACATAATCACTATCTATCTATCTTTCGTTCGCCTGAAGTATTGTCTATATCAGCAATGTCGTTTCCTGTATAAATTTTACTGTCTGTTGTAATTCTTGCAGTGGCCCATATAGTTTTGTCTGTAGTGTTGTATCTATGGGCCAATGGATTTTTCTCAGTCTACTATATTCAGTGCAGTCTTGAAGTATGTGTTCAGCAGTCTGGGGTGCCTGTCCACATGTACAAGTAGTTGATGTGCCGATCTTGAATTTTGTATACATGTGACTATGGAGTCGATTGTGTCCTGTTCTTAGGCGTATAATGATAACTTGTTCATATCTATTCATATTATGAAAGGCATCCTGATTTGGGGCTTGTGGTCCTCTGATTGATTTGATTATCTGTTTCTTATGATGGTATGTAACTGGTGTATCTAGTTGTGTGCCTGTTGAACCTTCCTTTGCCAACTGATCTGCTTTCTCATTTCCTGGTATTCCACAGTGAGACGGGATCCACTGCAGGGCAACCCTGTGGTGCTTGCAGAGTTCAGTCAATAAGGTCTGCAGATGTGGTAATTTTCTGGATTGTAGTGCCTGGAGTACTGATCTTGCATCTGTCAAAAACACTACAGGCTGTGGGCTAAGATTATTGTTCAGCAGTTTTTCTATTGCCAACTTTATTGCTTGTATTTCTGCATCATAATTGTGACAATATTTCCCTGTTGCTATTTTATTCATATCCCTAGTGTTATTTGGGTACTCTATATATGCACCTGCTCCCCCATTCTTTACTGCATTCTGTGCTGATCCATCTGTGTACACACGGATCCATAGGTCTTGTGGGTATTCTTCATCCAGGAAACTGAGAGTTATTGTTTTTCGCTGTAGACTATTTTGTTCCTCTTTGTCAACTATTCCTTTCACTTCTGTCCGTATTTGAACTGATAATCCTGATTCATCTGTCCAGGGAGTCTGTTCTGGTATGGGCAGAAGGGGTTTAACAACTCTTGGCATGTCTGGTGTTTGTCTACTAATACGCTACATAATCACTAATCACAAATGTATCTATGTGCACAAACTCAAAATAGTTCATAGCTCGCACTCCTAGTTAGTCTGTGCCTATACTAATCATAAATGTATTTAAGTACACAACTCAAATAGTTCACATCTCAGAATCTGAAATATAGTCCTGTGATCGGTGAGGCTGTTCACGTGAATATTCTTACTCTAGCTCATGGGTTCTGTCTTTCTCTCTGTGTGCTTGACAGTGTGTTCTCTATCTCTAAGCATTTCTTTGGTTCTGGTTGATTTAGTTATCATTATTTCGACTTGTTACGCAGCTCATCTTGTGTCCATTGCTTCTCTAAGTTCTGGTCTCTGGTTGACTTCGCTTCCTTTTGCCATTCTGGCAGATTTCTCTCTCAACTTATTAAGTGAAAGTTTCAGTCTTGAAGCATTTCTTGTCTCTGGTTGACTTAGCCTTTGCCATCTCTGGCAGATATATTCTTCAGATGTGTATTTGCACCATCTGAGGTTCTTTGGGCACTCTGCCCTTCTGGGTTGTGGGTAAACGCCCTCTCAGCATTACCCAACTTGGCTCTCTCTGGTTCTCTGCGCTATGTGTCATGTTCCTCTAAGTCACATGTTTAAATATCTAATTTTACCACGCTTTTGTTGGTGACGTCACGTCTCGTGACGTAGTGTCTGTCTGGTTACATAGTGTCTGGCCTATATCTATAAAAGTTCATACACTCACTCGTGACCGTGACACATGATCTATTTTAACCATTCTTCTCTGGTCTCTCGGCAACTATCTAAAAATACATTGTTCTGACCTTGACATTAATAATGTCCCAGTCTCCGTCTACAACAACATGTTCAGACCATCATTTTCCACCTTGGAAATTCGGAAACAGGCCAATGCAGACTCCTGAGCTACATAAACCACCCAGGAATAGCCCACACTGACAAATGTCACTGTGAAAAAGGGGGTTCTGACCCCAGAAGACATTCTTCAGTCATGCAACTACTATGCTAAACTTTAACTTGAAACCTGGCCCCACAACATACACACAACAAAAATTGTGGGACAATGTGTCATCATCGAGTGCCGTCTCTGCAATGAAGGTTGGCTACCATGGAGCACCATTCCGCTCTGTCTCTTGCTTTGATGGTGCAGGTTGTCATAGGATGATTTGTCCATCTTTTGATGTTACTCGTCCATGTTAGTCTTGGTCTGCCTCTTTTACCTTGTATTTTCCCCTCCAGGATTACTTTTAGTAGGTTATTGTGTCTTTTAACATGGCCCAAAAATCGCATTTGTCTTGTTTCTCTCTCTCTGCGATCAGGACTCAATGAGAGTAGGACTCCAGACTCTCACACAAAGACAGCTGTCTGTTTCAGCCTGTTAGATCCACTCCGCTTGAATACCTGTTAAAATGTTGCACTGTGTTCTGCGCCAGTGGCTCAGTGCATCCCATTTCAGCCAGCATTTTGTTCAGGTTTGCTTTCCTTAGCCTTTGATTGTCCCCAATCTTCCTGCAAGGCAGCAGATGATCTTTTCTGTAGAGGGATTCTGCCCTTAGATGGTCAGCCCTCCCAGGTTTACGAGCACCATCTGCCCGAGTCACTAGAGGTGACTAACACAGACATGTGACCTGGAATATGAGGAAACTGCAACAAGGAACACTTTTCATGTATAGCCTGCAATTGTTCCCGCCGCTTATCCCTATATACTGGTAATTCATGTCCTCTTGAAAATGATGATCGTCGTAGCACTTGATGATGTTAGACCATCGTTGTTGACTCCAATTCCGAACATATAGACACACAATTAGTCATCAAATTATCCCCGTCGCACATCAAACAGCAGACCGTAAGATTAGCGCACGGCCGGTCTAGGGAACCATTACGATGACGTAGCACACAACAATGCCGAACACAATCTTGCTCCCTTTAGATTTCTGATTACTCTAGTGTAAGTAGCCTACGACGAACAAAACACGAAGCAAATTCCCCAAAGAGACAAAACTGCGGCTGACAAAGTAGTTTACATTAATGAGTAACATGTGTTTGAATTGTGCTTAGTACTTCTCTTTTCATTTTTAGTTGTTTTAAGACTTCATCGTTTGTTTTCTTTTCCTTCCATCCAATTCTATCTATTCTTCTATATATCCACATTTCAAAAGCTTCAATTCTCTGTTCTGTTTTCTTGTCTAATGTCAATGTTTCTGCACCATATAGGAATACTGAGAAGATGTAACATTTTGCTATTCTTAGTTTTAGCCCTGGTGTAATTGGACAATGTATAGACCTAGAAAAGACTGCAAACTTTAAACTTCAACCTGCAACAAGAAAGTAAAAAGACATAGCATGGCCATAAAGCATCTTGAATACGGAGAGATGTACAAGTAGAAAATTAATAGCTTACATACATTAAAAAATATGCATATTTTACCTTCATCCATGTTAAAGACTCTAAGAAATGCCAGCAAATCTCCATCAACTGGAAATCGTCCTTTGTGGAGGTAGAAAGATCTAGACCTAAAGTAAATGTGATAAAAATACAAGAGTAAGAAAAAAAAAAGGAGTAAAAATTATTTTAGTTAATGATTACAAGAACTTATCTCCAAATAATCTCAGACACTTTTTTGTGACTAACACAGTGAACCTTTTTTTATTTCCTTTCTTGAGTATCTAGCATATTATCGTCATGTAGTTATATTTGTGTACATATCCTTATATATATTTTTGTGTTGTTTGTTGTTCCAGCTGAAGGCCTATTTGGCTGAAACATAGACTTTTGTTTTGTTAATTACCACATAAGGCTGTTACCATACCACTTTTTTCTTCTTTTTTTTAAATTGTCATTATCATCAGCTTTACAGCAGCTTCGCGTCTCTATGCATCTTGATGCCTTTACTCCTCCACCATGCAACATAAAAGTAAGCGGGGCAAATGTGAAACAAGTGTATGGCATGAAATATAATAACATCATCACAATAATAACAGATGGAAGATGCATCACATAAATAAAAAGCAGATTTGCAAAGGTCGAATTAGCATTTCTGAAAAAGAAAAACATCTTGTGTAAGAAGTCTATGAATTGAGAATGAGAGTTCATCAGTACTCTATAGAACTTATTCTGACATATAGAAGTGAATCACGGAAACCAAATGAAAGGACAATTAGAAACTACAAAGATGGGATTTCCCAGAAAAATGTTGGAAGTTCCCTGGACAGCAAAAAGACCCAACGAGGAAAGTTTCTGGACAATAACGTATGGTGAAGTGAGATCAAGTCAATGTACATGCCAAACAAGAAGCCAAATCTTCGTATAGGCACTGTGTGGAAGCTTAAGACAAAGTGAACGTGCGCCTGTTGTGTTCATCAAATGGTTTAATATTCATAACACATCTTTGCTTTCACTAGAAAAATTGGTACTGAAACTTTTGAGAGTCCTGCCTATGTCAACCTAAAACATTTGAATTGTAATAGCATTTCAGAAGTGGACATCAATCCTTTGAAGACAAGCCTTGTCAAGGAAGGCTAAAGCCAGGTTCATGTTAATTATGTTCTTTGACATGGATGAGCTGGTTCATCATGAGAATTTTACAAGAGGATATGATATAGTGTGAATACTGAATTATACAATCTAGTCCTGCAATGCCTCTGCAGAAATGTGCACAGCCTTTGTTTTCAGAAATGGCGCATCAATTGGATTCTGTGCCACAAGAATGACTCTACTCACAGGTCTGTCATGACAGTTGAATTTTTGGCAAAACACTACATTCCAATATGCCCAGGCATAGTAAGCAAATGGAAATGTCAGTTTCATCCTCGTGCTATCTATCTATTGTCCTTTCGAGCTGAAGAAGGCGCATAGGGCTGAAATTCTAGAATTTTGTGTTCGACGATCTTTCAACTGTCAGACCTTGCACAGGAGAGGCCTTATGTCTCACTAAATGGCTCTGTTCTGGGTGAGATGGTCAATCTCAGTGAGGGAGCTGATGCCTGCTGTCATTGCCTCATGCTTTTATGTCCTTTTTAGTATTTCTTTTCAGCTGCTGATTTATTCTTCTCTCTCATGTGTATCGTTGCAAAAAATCAACAAAAGACTAAGGATTCTGCGCCACTATCACAATGTTCAAACGCCTTGCTGTGGTCTATTCAATGAATCAAACATTGTGGGTATATCCATTGTTGATATATGTTGTGCATACAATATCACAGTAGAATATGTGGCTTTGCGATGGACAGATTGTTTATACTCAATGCACTAAAATAAGGAGTTTTGATGAGATAAATATTCTGATGATGTTCGCGATTAATCTGCAGCTTTGGTGTGACTGCTGGATTTTCTAATCAAGAGGGATATTGTCTATATTCAAGAGAACTACAGTGTGATGGGGGAGGTCTTGTATTTTTCTGTTGTTTAGCATGGTTGGATTTGCTGAGGAGGTGATCTGAGCACTTATGACTTGTTTGATGTGCAATGAGGATAATCAGGTGAATAAACTAAACTAAACATCAGAACCACAGTTTACAGGTCCTAACTTGTCATATGCGTCCCAAATTGAGTCTATGCTTTTTAACATAGACATAGTGAAAGTAGCAAATATTCAACCTATAGGCTTAAAAATATATTAACTTAGGGAGAAGAAATACTCATGTATCGAACCAACTAGGAGAGAAATAAAATGGCCTATGAAATTAAAGAAGCACTTTCAGCCCATCTATGGGACTTCAGCTCACAGATGAATGCCAACATATGGCACATAGGGCAGAAATGATACACTCTTGTGTCTGACGATCTTTCAACTGTCTAGGGGGGTTGTTCAATCTTGGAGAGGTAGCTGATGTCTGCTGTTGTTTCTTCTCATTTAATTGTTATTTTTAGTTTTTCTCTAGGTCGGCTTCTTTTTTCTTGTACCCTCTGTTTCCCATTTTAGGCCCTGCTTTCATATTTTGCTGTTGTCTCTTATCACATGGCCAACATATGACCACCTTCTTTTCTTGATTATAGTTGATATTTTTGGATTTTTTGTCACGACTCTTATTGCGCTCTCTGCACTAGTTTTGAACTCATTCAATGGTATATGAATGCATTTTCCTCAGGCATTTGTTTTCAAATGCATCCAGTTGATTTCCTGGTTTCTTTTGTTTTCCAGCTCTTGCATGCACAAGAGTGTATAATACGTTTGATTTGAAAATTCTGAGCTTTGTTTTTGTGCTTAGTAATTTTGATTTCCACATTTAATCAAGGTTTCTAAAAGTCATTGCTGCCTTTGATATTCTGATTCTCATTTCTTTCTTTGTGTCTCCTTGATCTATATAACTTCCAAGATATACAAAGTGATCTACTTCTCCCACTGCTTTTCCTTCAAGGTATATTTTTTCTTCTGAGAAAATTAGTTTTTTTCATTACTTTTGTCTTTTTTTGATTGGTCTCAAGTACAATTTTCCTAGCCATTGATGACATGGTATTTGTTTTTTTCTTCTTTGTTTCTCATTAGGACACATCAAAAGGAAAAGTCCTTCTTTCATACTCAGCACATAGAACATCAAGACCATGTTTCCTAGATTAATCAATAGTTATCTTAAAAGCTGAAATCTTTAAGAAAATAGCCCTCTTTGACATTGAGCTGCAGAAAATATATGTTCATATTGCAGCCCTTCAGGAAACAAGGCTTGTGGACAAGCAGGAAACAAGGCTAGGGAGAAAAATTACAGGTTTTTCTGGTAGGGTCTAAACTCTGAGCTGCGATAGCTCAATGGTTAGTGAACTGGACTACAAAGGACAAGGGGTAGGGTTCGACCCCATCTGACGGCTTCCGGGTTCACCCAGCCTTAAATGGGTACCGGATTTTTTTTCTGAGAAAGTAAAGCGGCACGGGCATAATACCAACCACATTACCCCAAAACTGATGTGCTGAAGATCTGTAAAATTTATGTTCACTAACACCATATTCCCTTGGTTGTGACAGGGGCTCTTTACTTTTTTTCTACTTTACTAAACTCTGAGCAGCTTCAACTATACAGAAGGGTTTTGCTGTGCATAACAAGCTCATTAATTCCATAGCCAGCCCTAAAGGAACATTAGGAGCATATAGTATCCCTAACAATCAACTCAAAAGCTGGACCAATCAATAGCAATAGTGCCTATGCATCAACAATGGTAGCAACCACATTGCACCATTGTGTGCCACATATTTACACCCCAGGAAGAAATACTGAATATAATAACATCATGTGCCGTCTGTGATATTAGTGACCACAGACCAGGAGCCTCTAGTATGATTGATACAACTGTTGCACCAGGCATTTCATCAGCAGGTCCATATCTATGGAATGTTAATCTGACATTGTTCTTGAATGATGTCCAGGTTGATGAGACATCAGAATCGTGTGGCGGCAGCTGCAGGAGGGGAGTGGAGAACATCAAGTTCTGCTGCTATAAAGGAGACTTGCCTTGTAGTTGAAAACTCTCCTCTTGTGTAAACTACACATTCACATCTAAGAGTGAATCAGTGAAGGTCACAAAATCATATTCTCTCTGTGGTTTTACTAACTACAGGTCATGTGGCTTCTGTTGGATTGGAAATGATAACTTACCACCACTGTGTGTCTATATATTTGGAATTGGAGTCATCAATGATGGCCTAACATCATCAAGTGCTATGACGATCATCATTTTCGGGAGGACGTGAACTCCCATGGTATATGGTGGATAGGCGGCAGGAACCATTGAAGGCTATGTCTGAAAAGTGTTCCTTCTTGCAGTTTCCTCATATTCCAAGACCGGCTTGTTGCAGGAGCTACTGAGTTAAGTGCTCTGTGCACACCGTGAGCTGTGTGTCTCATCCGTTTTGATCCTGCTTCGATATCCCGCTTGTTTACGATGAATGATGATATCGTATGACAGGGAACAGTTGGCTGTGTTCACTTTCTGCGCGGTTTCGCCTTATGTCTTTTGGCGTGTGCTGGGACTGCTACGATGGGGACTACAGTTACCTTTCTTTGTTTGGGAGATGAGTTAGTAATTCGGATGATTCCACTGGCACGGGCGGTTGAGCAATTATGGATTTTAATTCGTTTGCTGTGATACCGAGGCCTTCCATAACCAATAACCAATAACCAAATTGCAACGAATAATAAATAATATCATTGCAATGAAAATATTAGAGAACCAGGTCCTATTCAGGAATGCCTTCAAGAAGTGCATGGAGAAAGCAGAAGATCTAAGACCTCATCATCAAGTACTGGGCCTGCTGGCGTAGGTGATCATGTCTCTCCACAACTTTCGATCTCGACAGTTATTTATCATTTCTGTTGTTGACCTTCTGCCAAGCCATTCTCTTAAGCTGTCTGGTATTTTTTCTCTTTGCTTCCTTCTATCTCTTCGTCTCTCAATTATTCCAGTTGTTACAATATATCCCAGCTGTTCTCTTCTCAATACATGACCAAAAAATGATGATTGTTTCATCCTAATATTGGAAATTAGCTCTCTTTTTGCTTTGACCTCTTTCAGAACATTTTCATTACTCTTATTAGCTGTCCATGGTATTCTCAACATTCTTCTGTAAAACCACATTTCTACAGACTCCAGTGATTTTCTTGTCTGTTGTCCTATTGTCCATGAATCACATCCATATGTTAAGACTGGCTCTACATAACATTTAAGAACTCTTTTTATTGTTGTGGCGATTCATGATTGTACAAAGATGTTACGACGGTGGTTTTCTGTTGCCTTCCATCAGTTTGTTTACGGTTGGCTCTGCTAGCCTTTAACTAAAAAGTCAATGCGGAGGTCAACGGTCTCATCTGGGATAACACAGATGAGAAAGATGCAATCATCTATACAGACGGATCTGTAATAGGACACCGAAGGGATGCATGGGCCTTTACAGCACACTCAGCAGGCGTGAAGTATCACATAAGTTGAGGAGTCAAGGAAGACAATGGTGCATACGCTATGACCATGAATAGCATGACGATGGAGGATATGCAGTGACCAGGGCATTCATCTGGTTAGAGTCACAAGACTACACCCACACCTGCATACTGAGTGATTCGATGAACATGATAAAAAAAGTGGAGGTGGGATCTGTATGCAAGCAATGGTTAGGAACATTGCAGAAGTAAAAAATATGTGGCACAAGGCAGTGGGATTGTTTTACTTCAGGGTACCCTCCCTTAGCCTTTTACTCTCCTGAGCTTACCTGCAAGGTAGCAGGGCAGCCACAGGTTGTACTGTTTACTGCATACAGTAGCAAGTAAAATTACCCGACCTGACATCTAAGACCTAGACAATGTAAAAGATATATGGAATCATATAATGATTGTTTTAAATCTAACTTATATGTACACATGGCTGGGTAGTTTCCATATTTTTGTGAATACTAAAATCTCAACAGTATTAACTTTTCATGAATAATGAAATTAAGACTTACCAAAACTATCAAGTTAATAATATATTATGTTTAAATATTTCTGACTTGAATGTTAATAAATATTCTTGTCTCATTTTAATGGAAACGGTCCAACTTGAAATCATCACAAAAGACTAAATGGTCAACTATAATGAAGCAAAATCAATAATCAAAGGGCACCATGTAACCATAAAAATACTATTTGCAAAATGAACATTAACAACAGTTTAGAAGAGACCCCAAGTTATCTTACTCTATCTCAGTGCTGGCCATAATAAAATAAAACACTGCTTATGGGGTAGGTATCACAGCTTTTGTTACTATCCCTAGAAATTATAATCGGCAAACCCAAAATTGATAGCAGATTCTGAAAACCATACAAGACTTGTTTCACTAAAGGATGATAATGGTAATTGCAGAAAAAGAAAAATAATTATATCTTTCAGGATGAAATTATGTGGAGAAATATTTTAACAGAAAAAACAATCAAGATAAATTGTTTCTACTTACGAGCCAATATTCAACTTTTCTAACACTTCAGACTTCAGAGCATATAATGGATCATCTTTACTTATACCTGCAGATGAATAATAATTAAGTTAAAAATAATCAAATCTAGCAATGTTGTACATCTTTTAACATCCATACAAAATAGCTTTCTTTATGATAATAAACAGAGATAAGGCAAAAATTATGAGAATTAATGCACTTGGCAATAACTAAATAACACTAGAGAAATACTTCTACTAGATGTAAAATCTTATATTGGTTGGTAGCAAGCAATCATGATAAGTCAATAGTTCGGTAAAATATTCGTGTTTTAAGCTGGATGCTGTTTTTCTGAGGAGCTTCTCTTGTGGCTAAATCTGCCAATATTGGATGGAGATTCAACCGCAGAATGAGTAAGATGTATTCGTGGTGTCTGGCTTCGTCTTCCTTCTCCTGCACCTTTTGTCTACAAAATTTTTTTACCAGCGCTGCCTCGAATGTTGCTGTGCCATTTTTTATTTTTGTTTTCCATGTGTTACGATCTGCAGCCAGATCTTCCCAGTTTCTTTCACTGATAGAGAATTCCCTCAAGACAGTCCTGCAAACCTCCTTTCATCTCAGGACTTGTCTGCCCTTTGGTCTCTTTTCATACCATAAGTTCGTCATACAATATTTGTTTGGGAATACGATTGTTTGCCATTCTTCTTACATGGCACAGCCACCTTAGCCTCCGACTCCTAAGTATTGCCATCATGGATGGGAGTTTGGCTCATTGCAATACATTAGAGTTGATTACTTTGTCCTGTCATTTGATGTTTATAATCCAACGAAGGTAACGCACATGAAAGCTGTTTAACCTTTCCTCCAGCCCTACACATGCAGCGAATCAATTCAGAGAAAGAGGTATGTTTACATCACTCAGAAAAAATGACAAATAATCAACAACAGAAAAAAAAACAAAGAACATATTATGGTCCGAAACAGGATCGAACCCGTACTCCTTGGCATAGCGCCTTGCCACAAAAAGCCAAACGCTAGGGAACACTGCCAACTCAGCTAACTAAAAAAATTAGCTATCATTGGCAATGTCTTTCACGCAGGTGTTCTCATGACTATAGCATAGGGCTGCGATCAGTACTCAAGAATAAAATGTGTATCTGTATTTTTCATATTAAGACATGTACCTTATTCATTTATTATTATTTGTCTCCTGCATATGCTGTCCAAGTTTATGAATCGCATAGAAGTGTACTATGGACACAACTTTGGTAAATTAGAATCTTAGTCCTGAATGTTAATTTGTTGTTGGCACGTGCTCTATCTTTAAGTTTAACAAATGTCAAAACCACCTTTCCGATACGGGAAATTATTTCTTCTTCAAGGGAGACAGTGATAGTGACCATAGAACTGAGATAGGTCACCTTTCTCACAGATTCAAGGGGTGTGATATTTAATGATATAATTGAAAGAATGGCTACACCCTGTTGAAACGCCATAGACTTCTGGATACTTTTTGACAGGGAGAATAAATCACATGATCTAACTAGATTGTCAATCATTGACTGCAGGATGGACTCATCGTGAGCAACCATCTTAAGCGAATAGAAGCTCCTTGATAATGGTCTCAGTTGTTTAAAGTTTTTATCTCAGACGTACTGGATTAAATAAGGAGCCATCAGATCTTGTACATCTTGTATGGATGTGGATGTCTCAGAGATGGTTTCAAATGCATTGTGTAGAATGGCAGCAACAAATATTAAGAATAGGGCAGAGGGCAAGGACAGATCCCTGTCCCACAATTCATCTCAAAGGGCTGGGAAGATCTGCCGTCGAACTGGATGGCCATACATATAAAAAGGCAGTAATATAGACAAAGAAGGAGGAACAAAGAATGACACCAAAATAAGAAACAAAAAAGCAAGAGGAGCTTTCATTGCACTAGGAAACATATGGAAATACAAAAAAATTAGGCTAAATACAAAAATAAAAATGTGTTCAACTCCAATATTAAATCTGTGTTATTATATGGCTGTGAAACATGAAGAACAACATAAACACAGTCATGAAGATATAGACTTTCATTAATGAATACTAATAAAAAAAGGATGGAGTCGCATCAAAACTCAATATAAAATTTTGTAATATGTACAAACAATTAGACCGTGTGGTATTAACAGACTTGACTAATCACTAAAAATAACATTTTTAATAATGTTACCTATTTGAGATAAATAAATAAATGTTGCAACGACAATAATGAAATTAAATGGCAAAACAAGAATTACCAAGAAGATCTAGATTTTGCAGATGATATAGTATTCTTAAGTGACAATATCAATGAGATGCAAACTATAACAGATTTCCTATCATCCATAGTAAAAATTAACAGGGATAAGACAAAAATTTAAAAAAATACAAATACACCAGAAAACAATATATATCTAAGTCGTCAGACACTGGAAAGTGTAGACCACTATATATATAGCTTGGTAGCAATATAGATAAAGAAAGTGATACAAAGAAAGATATCAGAAGCAGGATAGCAAAAGCAGAAGCACATTATAAAACGTGGAAAAAATATGGAAACCAAAAATACTAAGCAAAAAACTAAATTTAGAATATTCAACTCAAACATATTATCAACCCATGCCTACACATGTGAAAACTGGAAAATGAAAAAAGAAATTTAATGAAAACAAATGCCTAAGAAGAATACTTTGTGTACAATGGAATGAACTCAACACTAATATAGAGATAAGAGAAATGGCCATGCAACCAACGATCTCATCTACAATTAGGAAGAAAAGATGGACATATGTTGGACATGTGCTGAGAATAGATAACAAAAGAATTTCAAAACAGGCTCTTCTATGGGAAACATCTAGACCTTCCGGTCATTGTGGTGGATAGGTGACAGAAACCACTGAGGCTCTGTCTGACAAACGTTCCTTGGTGCAATTTCCTCATATTCCAAATCTGGCTTGTTGCCAGAGCTACTGAGTTTTGTGCTCTGTGCACACCGTGAGCTGTGTTTTTCATCAGGACTGTGTTTCGATATTCCGATTGCTTGCGTTGAATGGTGTATCGTAAGATGAAGGATATTTTGGTTGTGTTCACTTTCGGTGCGGCTACACCATATGTCTTTTGGTGTGTGCTGTGGCTGCTATGATGGGGACTGCAGCTGTCTTTCTTTGCTTGGATCCTTCAGTGAGATGGGATGTTAATTCGGATGATTCCACTGGCACAGGTGGTTGAGCAATTATGGATCTTAATTGGTTTGCAGTGATGCCAGGGCCATCGACTAACTATAACATCAAGATACAGGAAGAGACCAAGACCTCAAAAGGCAATAGAAAAAGAACACTTGTAGGAGAAGCAAAGTTGGCAAGCTCATTGAATAAGATCAAACATCTCACCAAGAATAGAGATGGGTGGTGAAAAACACTCCAGGCCTAAGTGACATCTAGTGGTGCTGGAAGGATCAAGATCAAGAAAGACTAAAGAATAAACTTCTGCACTGGAAGGATCAAGATCAAGAAAGACAAAAGAATAAACTTCTTTACATATTATTTCAATCACATGTTAAAAATTATGACACATCTATCAGACTACACAATCTTAAACACAAATTTAAGATTCATTTAACCCCTTCACTCTCACCAACATATATTAGCTTCTAAAAAAAAACTTAATGTCTTTTTTAAAAAACTAATGCCTTTAGATCTACTAGAAAATTATAGTTAATTTTGTAAGGGATGTAACCAATACTTATTACCATGACTTTTTCTGTTTTGTGTCCCTTTTATTAGTTTTCTTTCAATTTTTTTCTGCCTTTTTCAGGAAAATGTAGTAAATAGTGATTTTGAGGATTAACTACTTGGAATAACAATGTAATATATAACACATTGGGAGCCGCGGTAGCTCAGTGGTTAGTGAACTGGACTACCACGGACAAGGGGTAGGGTTCGATCCCAACCGACGGCTTCCGGGTTCACCCAGCCTTAAATGGGTACCGGATTTTTTTCTGGGAAAGTAAAGCAGCACGGGCGTAATACTGACCACATTATCCCAAAACTCATGTGCAGAAGGTCTGTCAAATTTATGGTCACTAACACCATATTTCCCTATACGCCACTTGGCGTGACGGGGGTACTTTACTTTTTTTTTTTTATATAACACATTAAATAAAATGAATAAATTATTAAAAATATTTTGTGCTTTATTATATTCTTCTGTTGCTGCGACTTTCTTTTAGACATAAGTAATATACATAAACAGAGAATGAACTACAAGAAATAGTAGATATAGTAGTAAAAGAAAGCAACATGAAAGGTCTCAGTCTGAACAGTACGAAAACAGAAGTAATGTTATATCAAAGAAACAATCATCACCACCATGCGGCATAAAAATAAACAGGACAAATCTGAAACAAGTGCAATGCGTCAAATACTTGAACACAATAATATCTGATGGAAGTTGTACCACAGAAATAAAAAGCAGAATAGCTGAGGCCAAAATAGCATTTCAGAAAAAGAAAACGCCTTTTGCAAAAAGTTTATGTCAATAGTAGTGAGAGAGTTCATTTGTGCTTTATGGAGAAAGAAACAACCAACATTTTTCGAGCACATTATGAGAAGAGAAGAGAAGAAGAGAAGAGTTGGAATACTTGGTTACTTACAACTGGCAAAATACAGGGAAAGAGAGATCATGGACGACAAAGAGAGAAAATACTAGATAATGTCTGTGATTGGTGTCATGGCATGGAAAACAGTCAACAACAGAATTAATATGAAGCATTGGGGATAGAAGATTGTGAAAGGAAATGATTGTATACGCCAACCACTTTGGCACATGATGATGGTGAATATACATAAGGATTAAACATATCCAAAGATTTTCAAATTTTCCTTGGGAAAAATGAAACCTATTTCAAAATCATTACACACACTTAGCGTTTACATATTCAAATTCTTCATTGATTTTGTTTAAACAATCATATAAATTAAGCTTGCAGGTGTAGTAGGGCCAGAGATTTGCCTCAAATGAGTTTATTGCCCTCATTTTTTGGGTCTGGTACCAGATAGTAACTCTCTCAACATCCAACTCTGCACAGAAAATGTTAAGGTTTTTCCATAGCATAGGTTGGTGTAAACTATCAAATACCTTTTGGAAATACAACAAAACACAATATAAAAAACACAAAATAGATTATGTCAGTGCAAGAAATATGTTCTTTATCTAAAAATCAAAAGAATACCTAATTTAAAGCAGAGTCTGTCATGTTCATTATCTGGGTAAACAAACCCATTGTGAACAAGAAATTCTCCATTTGAGCGTGGCCCATAAAATATGAAAATCTGAAATAACAATTTAAAGAAATATTTAATTATATACAATCTTGTTGATCTGGAGGCCTGTTTGACCAGAAATATTATGTATGCATTCTATTTTTTCTTCAGCATCAGCATGTGTAAAGCTCAAAAGTGCTAAGTCGTCTGCAAAGTCAATATATTCCAAGAGTTTATTATCAATCCACTTAATGCCTATTTGTATGTTTTCTATTGATTTTCACATGCCCCATTCAATTGCAATTTTAAATAAAAATGGGTTGCATAATATTTTTAGAGATGGGTAGATAAGAGTCTGATATGTGTGAAAACTAGACCAGGGGCAGATTGCAATAGTGATCATGTACCAGTTGTGGGAAAGCTTAGAGTAAAATTAAAAACAGCAAAAAAGATCTTCAGTTAATATCAAGTTAAATTTAGATCTACTCAAATCAGTCAAGAGGTTACAAGACACACAGAACATCAAAATTCAGAACAAGCATCATGCAATAGAGAAGATACAAAGCATTGATGAGCAGTAGGAAATGTTAAAAGAATCAATGTAGCAACATCAAAGGAGTTCATACCACCAGTGAGGTAAATTTCAAGAAAGAAATGTATGACAGATGACATTTTACAGCTAATGAATACAAGAAGAAATAAGGATAACAAAGATAAGTATAAGAGACTAAATAAAGAAATTGTAATAAACTGCAAAGAAGCATGGCTAAATGAGAATTGCAAATAAATTGAAATGCAACAAAATACAGATGCCAAAGTATTCTACAAACAAATTTTAGAATTAACAGGAAAAGAAACACAATGAAAAACTGAATGTTTAAGATCAAAGGTAGGAGAATTGTTGATTAAACAAGAAAGCATAGGGGACTAATGGACAGAGTTCAATAAAGATATATATGATGATGATTCTTTATTAAACTAAGTGCTAAGCAGGCTAAGAAGGATGCCAAGTGGGATGATTAAAAGGTGTGCTCAGAAAAATCACTGGCCACATTCTGACGCCTTCATCAGAGCATGAATGGCACAACACGACACAGAGGCATACAAGATCTCCAGAGCAAAGGCCAGATATGGGACAAATTTGATGAGAGCAAAGGAAAGAACCTGCTTGCCCGCTACATTGAACAGACTGACCAAAAAAATGAGGCTGTAAGAATGAGGATGGGGATTTACTTTCAGAATTGTGCAAGGATGTAGTTCTTGGAGAAGACCTCAAAATTACAACCAATGCCATTTGCACAACACTTTAAATGAAAAGGTCACACAGCACTGCTCCTGGTCCAGATTGTAATCAGTACGATGACATAGGCGATTTAGCTGACAACGACTTGAAAAAACTAGCCAAAGAGCTTAATGCCAGCATTCAGAGGGGCTAGATTATGAAGGAGTGGCTACACAGCTACTTACTACAACTACCAAAGCCAAACAAGGACCATTCTCAGATCAGTGCCTACAGAATCATCACGATGCAGAACACTTCAGGCAAGCTACTGGAGGAAATAATAGTTGCCCTTGTACTCACCTGTCACCTTGAACGCGCATACCCACCCACACTTGGAGGTTATAGATATAACAAAGAGACATGGCTCAATGTAGCAGTCTTCGCCTATGACGTCTTCGAAGGTTTCCACAGATGAGAGGAGACATGTGCTGCTGCTATAGATCTGGAGGATGCATACAACAGGGTACCACTTTAATACCTCATGCGCATGCTCCTCAAATTGGAGGTGCACCCCTTCATCATTAGATGGATCGCTGCAGCACTGTTTCAGAGGAAGGTGATAGATGTGGAAGTTGGTCATCTGAGCCAACATCCATTTGTCCAGGGCTGCCACAAGGCTCACCATTGTCACCAGTTCTATTTAACGTGTATTGTATTGTACACAATAACAATCACGGAACAACAACTGGATGGGAGGTGAAGAACTATGACTTTTACTGATGATATACAGGGAAGAGACAGAAGGGAAATCGCATCCACCATGCAAAACGAACTCGATAGCATTTCTTCCTGGTGTGGAGTATTAGGTGCATTAGTTAATAGTAATAAAGTATCAGTTGCATGGTTCTCCTTTAACAATCATATCGTTAACACAGAAACACTGGTGGTATGAATGGGGGCTGATAAGGTTACCAGGGACAGGTTGATACCTTGGAGTTAAGTTTGATCACAGCCGGTGTTATTGGCACCACGTTGACCATGTGATAACAAAATCAAGCAAAGGATTAGCCGCCTTGAAGATCATGGCAGCTGCCAACATCGAGCAGAGGCTACTTATCCTTCTGTTCCAGGAACTAGTCCTAGCACCAATCAAGTATGCTCTAGCAATTCTTACTGCCAGTATTACACAAATTGACAGACTGGAGAAAAAACAGAATGAAGCTATGCACATTATCTTGGGGTGTACAAGGGACACTACCTGTGTAGCAATGAGGTATCTTCTTGATTTTCCAACCATGGATAACAGGATCTAGATCTGGAGGGCATGAGCATACCTGAAGATAAGTGCAGATAAAGAGCATCCATTGCACCACAAGCTCAACACAGGGAAAGGTGTCAGGCTAAAATGAGGCAAATCAAGGGTGGGGTGAACAGAAGATGTTGTCATCAAACAGGTCTGTGGGCTTACCAACATCAATGCTGGCAAGAAGTGCCTACATCATTCAGGTGGACATTCACATGTATTGTCACACTCAACAGGAAATGTAGGGAACAGAACTCCATTTACAAGACCTTTGTCGATGTCCCTGGACATGCAGGATTAATGGGAAAATGAAAGACCGGACAGGTTGGCTAGCTGTGCTGTCATTAAAGACGGTCCAACCAATGGATTGATGGAGCATCAGTGCCCTCCAAGATGTGAGAAGGGCACAGGTAGAAACAATAAACTTAGTGGGCGTATAAGAAGACTTAACCAACACAGTACTGGAGTCATCAGTCACCGCTGAACATCAGTGTGGGACTTCGGGGATCTGTGAATCTATGGACAGGTTTGAAGTGCAATGATGATGGCCCGCAAATATTTCAATAACTCGATGATTATGAAATAATATAAATAAATATTAAGGATAATGGGGAAAGGACCAGAAATACTCAAAAAAGAAGTGGAAGATGCCTTGCAGAATATGAAAGCAGGAAAAGCTCCTGGGCCAGATAATATAACTAAAGAAGAGATTAAAGCCATGGATGATTTTGGAATATAAATAATTACCAAAATATTTAATGACATCTACAACTGCAGATATATACAAGACGACTTATTAAAATCAATATTCAAACCTACCAAACAAATCTGAAGTGATTTAATGTGATGATCATCGCAAAATAAGCCTCATAAGTCACATGACTATGATATTACTAAGAATCATTATGTGAAGAGTGAGAAACAAAATCAGTTTAGAAATCAGTCATGAACAGGGTGATTTTGTTGAAGGTAAAGGTACGAACAATGCATCACAAGATCTTTAGTAGAAAGAATCATAAAAGTGAAAGCAGATCTATACCTGTGTTTTAAAGATTATACCAAAGCATTTGACCAGACAACATGGACAATGCTATTGATCTGGCATATGCATCCCTCTCACTCTCTACAGTTTGCAGCAACAACTAACCTTGCAGTATACTTGTACAGAAGGTCAGAACAAGATTATTTAGTCAAAAAATAAAGAGCTTCATTTATGACAGCACAGGCAAGTTGTGAGCAAGATCACGTATGTCAAGCACAGTACATGTACATGAGGCAAGAAACAGTGGGAACAACCTGCCTGGTGGAGTAATGAGGTAGAAAAGTTGTACAGGTGGACAAGATGAGAGCCATCAGGGGCATGGCAAAAGTAAAAAAAGAGTGGCTCCACAACTTAAAACACCTGAAGAGAGTTGCTTCTACTGTTCAATATACAATATGAAAACAGTAAATAATATTTTATTTTTAAAAAAGGGGGGGGGGGGGAGACCAAGTGGTATAACTCTTCTATCAATTGCCTCTAAAGTATCTAAAGTATCATGTAAGATTATCATGAAATGAATCAAAGATGCAGTAGACGCTTTTGTGCATTAAAGATATGCAGGATTATAAAGGGAGAAACTGCCTTGACATATATTCATACTAAGAATTTATATTAGAGGAACATATTGAAAAGCAGAAACTATTTATTCTAAATTTTATTGACTACAAAAAGGCAAAAAGACAGCATACTATAGAGACACCTTGAGGAACAAACTGAGACAAAATTAAAAGTCACCACAAATTATTAATATCATCAAAGACAGCTTTTATTTGTGCAGCTCACAAAGGCAGGTTTTTGAGCGAAAGCTTCAAAATTTAAACCGGAGTACAAGGATGTATATTATCTTTCTTGTTATTTTTAATTGCCATTGACTTTATAATGCAGGAATGCTCTACAAATGCATTGAATTGATAGTTGCAATGTGAACATGATGCAAGAAAAAAAAAAAGCCCTGTCATTAATGGCTAGTAAAATATGACTTAAACCAATCCAAAAAAATCAAATTCATCCAGAAGAAAAAATACTGAAAGGAAAAGCAGAGAAGTAGATCACTTCAGATATTTGGAAGTTGTATAGATTAAGGAGACACAAAGAAAGATACTAGAATCAGAACAACAAAGGCGGCAATGACTTTCAGAAACCATGCAAAAATATGAAAATCATATTCAATTCTAGTGCTGAAATAAGAAAAATGACAAAGCAGACAGGGGTGCATACTATCCCCCCTATTATTCATTACATACATGGACTACATATTCAACTTAGCCAACCCATCAAAGACAGAGGAGATAAACGAGCTTATATTTGCAGACAATCAGGCTCTTATACATGGAAAAATAGAAGACCTGCAAACAAGAACACTTAAATAGACTTAATATACTGGAAAAAATTCGAAATAAAAATCAATAAAACAGAACAGAACAACATTTATACAGTAGAATATCGCAAAAGAAAAGCAGAACATCAGCATAATGATAGACAGTAGACAATTAAAACAAGTAAAGGAATTTAAATATATAGGAGTCTAGTGACAAACTTAAACACAAACTTTACAAACAGAATAAATAGACTCAAGATACACTAAAGCTTGTCTAATCATCTGACAGCTATCATCAATATTGTTCAACAAAGAAATAACTCGAGGCAAAATGGGCACTCTACAATACAATCTTCATCCAAATGTTGAGCTACCAATGCCAGACCTGGACCCTAGATGCAAGAACACTAAGAAAAATAATCACTACCAAGATGAAATTTGTTAGACAAATAACAGGAAACAGTTTGAGAGATATAAGATCAGAAATAAAGGAACTGAGAAAAAAGCTAGGAATAATCAATACCGTAGAATATATAAAGAAACAACAGATAAAATGGCCATGTGATAAGGCAGAAAGATCAAAACGCAATACAATAAGCCTTCAATAAATGCCAGACTTAAGGCCAACCATGAAAAAGATGGATTGATGGAATATTAGAAACACTAGGTAACATAACAGCAACAGAGGCCAACAAAAGAGCAAAAGACAGTAATTTATATCTTCTCTGGACGCTTCTTCTTTCTTCTTCTTCTATCCTTCCTCTGCTGCCATTGGCGTCGAGGGGAGAAACAATCTGCGATTCTTTGCTCTTCTGTTGGCCTCTTCTAATGTTATTCCTCCTAGTGACTCTAGTATTCCCTTTATCCATCTCTTTCTCGGTCTTCCTCTTAATCTGGCGTTTTCGTAGCGTTTGTTTAAAGCTCTTTGAGTCATTGTTAGTTCTTTTTGTCTTGTTATGTGGCCGAACCAATTTATCTGTTGTTTCTTTATGTAATCGATGGCTGGTTCAATTTCGAGTTTCTTCCTCAGGTCAGTGTTTCTTACTCTGTCCCGTAAGCTGTTTCCTGTCATTCTTCTGACACATTTCATTTCGGTGGTCGTTATCTTTCTTATTGTTCTAGAGTCCAGCGTCCAATTCTGGCACTGATAGCACAGAGTTGGTAGAAAAATTTATTTGTATCTCTCTGGACGCTGAAAGGTAAATAAGGAAGGAAAGAAGAAGAAGACAAAGATCCAATAATATCATCTATAATCAACGAAAGAAGGAGAACAAATGCTGGCCATATGATGAGTAAAGACATCAAGAAAATCTCAAAACAAGCCCAGAAATAAATAAAACCCAGAGGGTAAAATAAAATGAGGCAAACCTAGAGAAACATTAAAAAGAATAGTGAGGTGAGAAGCAACCATATCAGGTATCAGCTCCCTTGCCAAGGTTGAGAGGCTTGCCTAGAACAGGGACAAGGTGGTGAGACACAATGTGAATCCTGTGCAAAGCCTAACACTAAAATAGAAAATACTGTTGGTTAGACATGGAGAGTCTAGAATTTTTGCCCTACATGTCATCTGCAAATCAAAGAACACTAGATTAAATAGATTAGATACATTAGATAGGCAGACAGATCAACAAACATGTCCACTACTATAGAAGGCAAAGAAGCCTGGATGTGCAATAAATCTAGAGTCCAAAAAACTATCTATCTATTGACCTTTTGAGCCGTAGCTGGCCCATAGGGCGTAGACCAAGATACACCTTCTCCTATCTGAATTTTTGTTCTAGCAGTTTTCTTTTAAAGATATTTTATGAAATCTCGCCATCTGTCTCTGTTCTGTGCAAGCAGCTCTATCTCATTGAGGGAGCCGAATCCTGTTGCTCTTTCCTCTCTCATCAATGTTCTTCTCAGTGTCTCCCTGGGTCTTCCTCTTTTTCTCTTACCTGTTGTTTCCCATATGAGGGCTTGCTTTGCTATTCGGTTATTATCTCTTCTCATCACATGTCCAACATATGACCATCGTCTTTTCTTTATTACTGAAGATATTAGTGGTTGATTGGCGATTTCTCTAATTTCCTCGTTTGTTTTGAATTCGTTCCACGCTATACCAAGTATTTTCCTTAGACATTTATTTTCGAATGCGTTCAACTTTGTTTCTATATCTCTTGTTGTTTTCCAGCTTTCACACGCATACGTAAGGGTTGATAGTACATTTGATTTGAATAGCCTAAGTTTTGTGTTTGTGCTGATTAGTTTTGATTTCCATAACTTTTCAAGGCCTCTGAAAGACATTGCTGCTTTAGCCATTCTGATTCTAATTTCTTTACTTATATCCCCTTCTCGATCAATGTGACTTCCAAGATAGATAAAGTGATCGATCTCTTCTACTGTTTTGTTTTCCCATGTATATTTTGTCATCTGTTGGAATTAAACTTTTCATGACTTTAGTCTTAGTCTTTTCATGATTGATCTCAAGCCCAATTTTGCTGGCTATTGATGATAGTTCATTTGTGTTTTCCTGCATCGTTTTATCTGACTGCTGATGAGAATTATGTCATCAGCAAAGTCAAGGTCCTCCAAATGGTCTCAAAAAGACTATATTGGACCAAAAATAGCAAATTACCACAGGTTGCTGGATCAGTAACCACAATATAGAATTGGTTCTTTGGTTATGGAAAGCCCTGGTATCACTGCAAACGAATTAAAATCCATAATTGTTCAACTGCCCGTGCCAGTGGAATCATCTGAATTACTAACTCATCTCCCAAACAAAGAAAGGTAGCTGTAGTCCCCATCATAGCAGTCTCAGCACACGCCAAAAGACATAAGGCGAAACCGCACAGAAAGTGAACACAGCCAACTGTTCCCTGCCATACGATATCATCATTCATCGTAAACAATTGGAATATCGAAAGATGATCAAAACGGATGAAACACACAGCTCATGGTTTGCACAGAGCACCTAACTCGGTAGCTCCTGCAATAAGCCGGACAATATAGAATTATGCTCTACAAGCAACTAAACAAATTTGGTCTCTGAAATCTTGCTTTAGGCATAAAACTATTACATTACATGAAATATTTGAGTAAATTGTTGACATATCATATTACCATTGAATAAGTTAACATTTTTTAAAAATTAAACAATGCAGCAACAGAGTAAAACTCAAATAATGACTGAACTAACCTGCTGACCAACATAGAAGTCTTTCAGGCAAAAGCATTCACATGCATCATCCTCTGCACTGTAGTCAGATGTATACTGAAAACATGTATTCACAGATAATAACAAATGGACCAAAGAAGTTTATTATATATACTGTAAATTCTATCATAAACTTTTGTGTGAAAATAGCAAGAAAAAACAAGAGAATATAAATATACAAAAACTTTATAAAAGGACAAAGTTTTTGAATAACTATGCTCTATTTAATTACTTTCTGGAGCAAGACACAATGTACTGTCAAAGTCTGATGCTTAACTCTTTTTTATAGTTCACCATAGCTAGCAGTAAGGTTGATTTAAGTCATATATGTCATTTCCAATTTGTTTCATGTAAACCACATATAAACCTTTAACTGTAGATTACGATTCCATGGTAAAAATTCTTGATTCTTCCTGTACAGTTAAACATCACATTTGCCACCCTTCTCTATTCTAGGTGAATGATCTTATTTAATAAGTCTAAGCCTGCCAACTTTGCTTCTCTTATAAGTGTTATTGTTAGTGTCTCTTTAGGTCTTCCTCTTTTTCCTGTATCCTGATGTTTCCCATAGAAGAACCTGTTTTCGAATTCTTTTGTTGTTTTTTCTCATCACATGTCCGATATAAATCCATCTTCTTGCCTTATTGAATTTTCTACCGGTCATCATCATTGAACTCTGAACATGTTCATAGGTGCTTAGATAACCAACTCAGCAAGTCTTGTGGTGTCCAGCGACAGATGACTCCAGTTCTATGTTGGTTGATAAGTCTTCTTACATCTATCTATTGTCCTTTCGAGCCGAAGACGGCACATAGGGCAGAACCATAATCTCAAAAGCAGAAACCTTGCATGCCAAAATGGCACATATTGCAGAGATCACCACTTCTAAAATCTATGGCTCTGTTTCCATAACAATACTTTTTACAATGACAGCTTGTCAAGCCATCGATCAACCTCCTTAGTCGCCTCTTACGACATGCCTGGAAGGTTACAGTGTCACTATTCTCTACTTCCCTCATAATGAAGCCCCGGTAACACACGGGATACATGCCCACTTCTTACATGCCCACTAAGTTTCTTGTTTCTGGCTGTGCCGATCTTAACTCCCATCTCTTTCATCCGAAGGAGTGACGTGGATTCATGGTTGTCGAAGTCCTGTGCCCTTCCAACATCTCAGAGAGCATTGATGATGTCTGCCCGATCCATTGATTGACCATCCTCAACAATAGCGCAGCTAGCCAACCTGTCCACACTTTCATTTTCCCATACTCCCGCATGTCCTGGGATGTAGACAAAGGTGACCTTACATATTTTTAAATTCTGCAATGGCTCTAACCATTGCTTGCATACAGAGCCCACCTCCACTTTTTTTATCATGTTCATCGAATCACTCAGTATGCATGTGTGGGTGTAGTCTTGCGACTCTAACCAGATGAATGTCCTGGTCACTGCATAACCTCCATCGTCATGCTATTCGTGGTCATAGCGTATGCACCATTGTCTTCCTTGACTCCTCAACTTATGTGATACTTCACGCCTGCTGAGTGTGCTGTAAAGGCCCATGCATCCCTTCGTTGTCCTATTACAGATCCGTCTGTATAGATGACTGCATCTTTCTCATCTGTGTTATCCCAGATGAGACCGTTGACCTCCGCATTGACTATGACTGAGTTCTGTTCCCTACACTTCGTGTCCAGTGTAACAATGCAAGAGAATGTCTCCCTGAATGACGTAGGCACAGGTATCCACTCCCCATCAGCGTTGATACTTGTAAGCTCACAGACCTGTTTGATGACATCATCTGCTCAGCCCACCCATGATTTGCCTCTTTTTAGCCTGACACCTTTCCCTGTGTTGAGCTCATGGTGCAATGGATACTCTTTATCTGCAGGTATGCTCATGCTCTCCAGATCTTGATCCTATCATCCATGGTTGGAAAGTCAGGAAGATACCTCATTGCTACACAGGGAGTTTTACACCCCAAGATAATGCACATAGCTTCATTCTGTATTTTCTCCAGCCTGTCAATTTGTGTTGTACTGACAGTAAGAATTGCCAGGGCATACTCAATTGGTGCGAAGACTAGTTCCAGGAACAGAAGGATAAGTAGCCTCTACTTGATGTTGGCAGCTGCCATGACCTTCAAGGCGGCTTATCATTTGCGGGATTTTGTTATCACATGGTCTAAGTGGGTCCGGAAAAGACAGCTGCAATCAAACTACCTTAACTCCAGGTATGTCATCACTCTGTCCCAGATCACATCATCAGCTCCCAATCATACCACCGGTGTTTCCATGATTGTTTAGGGAGAACCATGCAACTGATACTTTATTAGGATTAACCAATGCACCTTTTTCTCCACACCAGGAAGAGATGCGATCGGGTTCGTTTTGCATTGTGGAGGCAATTTCCCTTCTGTCTCTTCCCTGTCAATATACCAGAATATCATCAGCAAAAGTCAAAGTTCTTCCCCTCCCATCCAGCTGTTGTTCCGTGATCGTTATTGTGTACACATTAAATGGAACTGGTGACAATGGTGAGCCTTGTGGCAGCCCTGGACAAATGGATATTGACTCGGAAAAGCCAATTTAAATGAATTTAAATATTTGGGAACTTTGTTAACCTCAGATGGAAGATGTAACAACAGAGGTGAGATGCAGAATGGCTCAGGCAAAAGCAGCTTTCCAAAAAATGAGGACGATACTATACAATCCATTTTTGACAATAGAAACAAGAAAAAGAGTTCTTAAATGTTATGTAGAGCCAGTCTTAACATATGGATGTGAATCATGGACAATAGAACAACAGACAAGAAAATAATCACTGGAGTCTGTAGAAATGTGATTTTACAGAAGAATGTTGAGAATACCATGGACAGCTAAGAAGAGTAATGAAAACGTTCTGAAAGAGGCCAAAGCAAAAAAGAGAGCTAATTTCCAATATTAGGAAGAAACAATCATCATTTTTGGCCATATAATGAAAAGAGAACAGCTGGAATATATTGCCTCTTTTCCTTCTCCTCCCTATACTTTCCTAATTGTCACTTCCAGTGACGCCTGAGTGTCAGAATTTTTTCCGTTGATGTTGGATTATTTTTTTTCATTCACATAGTAAAAAGTGCTACTGTATTGTAAACACACGCCAGTTACTTTTTTAAAAAATCAGCCACTTATCAAGGAATTCCTTTTTTTTTCTCATCACAGGAGAAATCTCCTCTGCCGTCAGTATGACATCAAAGAAACCTTAGTAACTTGGGAGAGTCTGTGAACAACGCATCCCAGGTACATTCAGCTCATCTAGGCTGGTGGCAATTTCCAACTTTGTCTTAACCTCTGTGGCATCCCAGGTACTTTCAGCTCATGCAGGCTGGTGGCATTTCCCAACTTTGTCTTAACCTCTGTGTTAGTCACCTTCAATGTGAATGTTCCGTTGAGGTTAGTAATGACAAAGCCAACAATTTTTGTGTATGTCCATTATATTTGCAGGCTTGGGAACAATTGAACCCATTTATTTGGAAAATGCCAAGAACAGCCCCAAAATAAATATTAACACCTGCAGGCACTTTAATGAGCCTCTCCTAGTCCTCCTTGAATTTTGTTTCATTTTTTAATGCGGTGTTCAGTTTTGTTTCATTATCCATAGTAAAAATATATAAAGGCACATCACCCCCAACAATTTAGGCAGCCACTTTACTAAGACCGAGAAAGGATACTTGTCTGCCTAGTTTCTCCCATCACACTAGCATGAGTTTTCTGATGTTGTGGTTTTCACTAAAAATCTATCTTCTGCTCCTTTCCTTCTTTATTTGCCTTTAATTTTTATTTTATAATTTGCAGTCTTTTGCTCTTCTGTTCGCCTCTGTGCTGTAATGTTTCCTAGTACTTTTAATATTTCATCCATCCATCTTTTTCGTGGTCGACCATTGGGTCTGGTATTCTCACATTTGTTGAAGGCTTGTTGTTTTGTGTTTTGATCTTTCTGCCTTGTCACGTGGCCAAACTATTTTATCTGATGTTTCTTTATATATTCTATGGCAGGGGCTTTTCCTTCCTTTTTTTCTCAGTTCTTCATTTATGATCATATCTCTCAGACTGTTTCCTGTCATTCGTCTGACACATTGTATTGTAGAGTGCCCATTTTGCCTCTAGAATTATTTCCTTGTTGGACAATAGTGGTGATAACTGTCCAATGATTTGACAAGCTTTGATGCATCTTGAGTTTTTCTCTGCTGTTTGTCAATTATCATTTGTCACTAAACTTCCTAGGTATTTGAATTCCTCTACTTGTTTTAGTTACCTGCCTTCTATAGTTATGTTGATGTTCTGTTTATTTTTGGCGACATTCATGACTTCTGTTTTGTTGATGTTGATTTTCATCTTTATATAAGTCTATAAATCTACGATAGCCGTTATGGTTATGATTATGGAAGTCCCCGATATCATTGCAAACAAATTAAAATCCATAATTGCTCAACCGCCCGTGCCAGTGGAATCATCTGAATTACTATTTCATCTCCCAAACAAAGAAAGGTAGCTGTAGTCCCCATCATAGGAGTCTCAGCACACGCCAAAATACATAAGGGGAAACCGCACAGAAAGTGAACACAGCCATCTGTTCTCCATCATACGATATTATCATTTATCGTAAACAATCGGAATACCGAAACACGATCAACAGATGAAACGCACAGCTCACAGTGTGCACAGAGCACTTAACTCAGTAGCTCCTGCAACAAGCCGGACTTGGAATATGAGGAAACTGCAACAAGGAACACTTTTCAGACATAGCCTTTAATGGTTCCTGCCACCTATCCACCATATTGACCGGCAGTTCACGTCCTGAAATTGATGATCGTCATTTTTTTTAAAAAAATGTATAGCGTTGGTGATGTTAAGACATCACCCTGACTCCATATCCGAACATATGAAACACAGTTAGTCATCGGACTGTTCCTGTCGCACATCAAACAACAGACTGTAAGATCTCCCTGCAATGTAAATATGTGAAATTATGAATCCCTCATGACTAGCATGAACCTCCGGGAGTGATCCCGGTGCTACAAAGTCATATACAAAACTCCATTCTGCCTTTCACTATTAGCGTACGGCCATTTTAGGGATATACAATCAGCCATTGTGATGATGTAGCACACACAACAACGGCTGCGCCCATAAAAATCCCAATTACTCTAATAAATGCAGCCAACAACGCATGAAAAGATGATGCACAATCTCTAAAGTGAAAACTGCAATTGACTTGGCAGAGCAGTCAATATTAATGAGTTGTAACATGTAAATACTTGGCGTCAAACAATTCCAACGATAGCCTTGGAACAGCACTCAATGTGTTGACGTAAACCGCATATCATCTCTAAACAGGAGAAGGTCACATTCACAAACTTGGACTTGACAAAGAGGTGCATTGAGGTGTGTACGACTCTGCGTCATTGGCGAAATTTGTTAAGTGGATCATCAAATTGACTTTAACGCAGAAAATTGCATTGAAGAGCCGAAACTAATCAGTCCACAAATGTAATTTTTGCAGCGTCCAGAGAACATGAACCTGTTCCACCATATTGGAAACGATAGCCGTATTCAAGTCAAATGTCCCAGACTGGCTCCAGCAGTCTAAGGTCTTCAACACAGAGCTCTTCTGTAGAGGTCATTCTTCCGTCATTTAGAACCCATAATTCTTCCACTTGTTCTCACCTCAGCCATCTGTATCTCCTAGGTCTGCAACGTAGGCGAACTACAGGACTTTTGGTTATTTCCCCGAGCCCTTCAGTATGGACCATGTTATGCCATTGTCTTCTGCCTAACCTCTAAAACACGCAGCTAAGGTATGCCATCACAGGCTGGTGGTGTTCATTACAAACTGAAAACTTAATTCCAGGCAGGGTTCCAAGTTTAAGATGTTTGAAGTGGGATTTAAAGAAGGTCTCAGCAAGACCATGACTGCAGACCTCTTTTTTTGACAGGAACCACATGTAGCAGCATTGAAAGAAAACTGAATGTGCCTGTTCTTGCTTGCAGAAAGGCCTCATGGTGGATGAACATTTCTCTGTAAATAAGCAACTTGCAAAAGTTCAAACCAGCAATGACACCATCAACAACATTGGGAGTTAAATTAAGAAATCCTAAGGTTGGGCCTACACTGCCAAGATCAAGGTTTTCCTTGATACTGAGAATGGACACAATTCTCACAGCAGAATTTAGTATTAGCTTAAGCCACTAGGGAGCAAAGCAAAGACTTGTTCATTTAGTGTGCACACATCATAATTCCCACCTAGGATATTAACTGCCCATGTCTTGTAATGGAACGTGTTTTCCAAGGCCTTAGAGATTTTAACGCATGCTGAATAGTAAAGAATTTCGCTGAGAGCTATCTCCAAATCCCTTACTCTATGTTAAGCATGGAGTCAAGAGGAACAACCTCTCCATTCTGAATAAGTAATGAACATTGTATTGCTTTGCATAACGAACCCATTCACATTCAATACAGACACTAAATAAAAAGCCAGTGCAAGCTATCAGCTGGGGAAACAGGTAATCGGAGGGCCCCTCGATATTTTAGTAGTCTTCGAAGTTTATGGCACCAGTCCCAAATAGATACATTCTACCAAATACAAACTGCCACATGTATCCAACATTCAGGTTGTGGATCGCTGGAACTTCTAGCCGATACAGTTCTGGAAAAAAACCAGCTCAATTTCGCTATATGGTGCGCAACCACAGGATGTGGAGTGTTGATTGGGACTACCAGCCTTATATGCATTTTATACCTCTTCCACATCTACTACCATGTCAGTAGGATCCTTACAGAACTCAAGGTAGCTCTCCTCTTCCTCAGAATACAGAGAAATGGTACAGTTTTGAGACCACCTATTATCATAGAGCCTATGAGCGGATATGTAGAGTTTTGGTGCACCTCTACACACTAGTTGGCCCAAGACAAGGTCTGGGGTGGGTGTACAACTACAGGACATGCAATGGCTGCTACACTAGGAAGAAAATTCATGGTCATGAAGATACAGGTGGTGGTTATGACCCAGTTCTCTCGAGATAAACATTATAGATTGCACCTTCATCATCATTATTCATAAAGAGAGCACTGTTGTCCACATTGTCTGGCCAATCACTGTCAATGCAAACAAATTCTGTCATCTTAATATTAAACCTCCTTCTGCCATTGTTGGTGTATTGAAGATTTGTACATCTCTATAACTTTAGACTTTAGAACAGAATAGTGTCACTGCTTCCAGGGCATTCCCATATCTGCTCAGCCCGTTCCAGCAACCAACAAAGTGGTCATCATGATCATCCATAATATTCTAATGAATGTCTTGCGTTTTGAAAAAGGGTACACAGCCCAAGATGCACACTTTTGGGTCACTGTAATGGCCCTTGCGGGCAGCACAATCTTCTTGCACCTGTGTCAAATCCATGTGAGCTTCATGATCAGTGAGTAGTGAGTAAGCCATAAGAATAATTAATTGAGCTATTGAGTTATTAGCAGGTCATCATCATTGCACTCCGGACATGCCCATAGGTGCTCAGATCTCCTCCTCAGCAATTCCCGCAGTGTCCAGCGACTGACGACTCCAGTTCTATGTTGGTTGATAAGTCTTCTTACACGGCCACTAAGTTTCTCATTTCTGGCTGTGCCCATCTTAACTCCCATTTCCATCATCTGAAGAAGTGACGTGGATCTGTGTTTGTCGAAGTCCTGTGCTCTTCCCACATCTCGAAGGGCATTGAAGATGTCCGCCCGATCCATTGGTTGCCCGTCTTCAACGACAGCGCAGCTAGCCAACCTGTCCGCTCTTTCATTTCCCCGTACTCCCGCATGTCCAGGGACATAGATAAAGGTGACCTTAAGTATTTTGGATTTCTGCAACGACTCTACCCATTGCATGCGTACAGAGCCCTCCTCCACTTTTTTTATCATGCTCATCGAATCACTCAGTATACATGCGTGGGTGTAGTCCTGTGACTCTACCCATTTGAATGCCTTGATCACTGCCATCACCTCCATTGTCATGCTACTCATGGTCATGACGTATGCACCACTGTCTTCTTTGACTATTCTGCCTGCCGAGCGTGCTGTAATTGCCCAAGCACTTCTTTGGACCCATCTGTATAGATGACTGCATCTTTCTTATCAGTTTTATCGCAGATGAGGCTGTTGACCTCAGCATTAACCACGACCGGGTTCTGTTCCCTACTTTTCCTGTCGAGTGTGACAATACACGAGAAAGTCCCCTTGAATGACGTAGGCACCAGTATCCACTCCTCACCAACGCTGATATTGGTAAGTCCACAGACCAGTTTGATGACATTTGCTCGGCCCACCCATGATTTGCCTCTTTTTAGCCTGGCACCTTTCCCTGTGTTGAGCATGTGATGCAATGGATGCTCTTTATCTGTACTAATCTTCAGGTATGCTCGTGCTCTCCAGATCTTGATTCTGTCATCCATGGTTGGAAAGTCAAGAAGATACCTCATTGCTACACAGGGAGTGTCCCTTGTACATCCCAAGATAATGCTCATGGCTTCATTTTGTATTTTCTCCAGCCTATCAATTTGAGTCGTACTGACAGTAAGAATTGCCAGGGCATACTCTATTGGTGCGAGGACTAATCCCTGGAACAGAAGAGTAAGTAGCCTCTGCTCGATGTTGGCAGCTGCCATGACCTTCAAAGCGGCTAATCCTTTGCGGGATTTTGTTATCACATGGTCGACGTGGTCCCGAAAACACAGACTGCGATCAAACTGAACTCCGAGGTATGTCATCAACTTGTCCCTGGTCACCTCATCAGCTCCTATTCGTACTACCGGTGTGGTCGTATTAACGATATGATTGTTAAGGGAGAACCATGAAACTGATGCTTTATTAGGATTAACCAAGGCACCTGAAACCCCACACGAGGAAGAAATGTAATCGAGTTCATCTTGCATTGTGGAGGTGATTCCCCATCTGTCTCTTCCCTGTCGATATACCAAAATATCATCAGCATAAGTCATAGTTCTTCCCCTCCCATCCAGCTGTTGGTCCGTGATCGTTATTGTATGCACGTTAAATAGAACTGGTGACAATGGTGAGCCTTGTGGCAGCCCTGGACAAATGGATGTTGGCTCGGAAGACCAACTTCCACATCTGAGTATCACCTTCCTCATGCATCCTCCAGATCTATAGCAGCAGCACATGTCTCCTCTCGTCTGTGGAAGCCTTTGAAGACATCATAGGCAAAGACTGCCACATTGAACCATGTCTCTTTGTTATATCTATAACCTCCGGGTGTGGGTGGGAATACGCGTTTCTGTTCAAGGTGACAGGTGAGGACACGGGCAACTATTTTCTCCAGCAGTTTGCCCGCAGTGTTCTGTATTGTGATGATTCTGTAGGCACTGATCTGAGAATGGTCCTTGTTTAGTTTTGGTAGTGGTAGTATGTAGCTGTGTAGCCACTCCTTAATCTGGCCACTCTGAATGCTGGCATTAAACTCATTGGCCAGTTTTGTCAAGTCGTCGTCAGCTAAATCGCCTCTGTCATCGTACTGAACACCATCTAGACCAGGAGCAGTGTTCTGTGACCTTTTAAGTATCGTGCGAATGGTATCGGTTGTGATTGTGAGATCATCTTCCAGCACTAGATCCTTACACAATTTTGACAGCGATCCCCGTATCCTCATTCTTACAGCCTCATTTCTTTGGTCCGTCTGCTCAATATAGCGAGCAAGCAGGGCCTTCCCTTTGCTCTCATCAGATTTGTGCCATATTCGGCCTGTGCTCTGAAAGTCTGGTATGCCTCTGTGTCATATTGTGCCATTCATGCTCTGATGAAAGCGCCAGAATGTGGCGAGCCATTTTTCTGAGCACACTTTTTTTACAGAAGTCATTCCATTTGGCATCCTTAGCCTGCTTAGCACATAGTTTAAAATGCATCATTTTTTGGTTGATCTCTACTTTCAGACGCTTCAAGAGCTCAGGTTGTGTTCTTCCATTCTTTCTGGCTTTCTGCCATGTCTTCGCCATTTGTCTCTTGCTCCGCCAAGCTTCCTCGACTTCTACATTCCACCAGGGTGGCTGCGTCCATCTCTCCTGCCTCCTACGAGGGGCGCTCTGTTTCCTATGTCTGATTTTATTAATGATGTCCTGGTCTGTTTTCTCATAGTGGAATGTGTGGAGCTTTCTTTTCTGGCTTCTATTTCTGCTTTTCACAATTAGGAGGACACATGGATAGTGATCACTTCCGTGGAACCCCAGTGCACTCCACCTGCAAACCGGTGCAAAGGTGGAAGACACCAGTGCAAGGTCTATGACACTATCAGAGTCTCCTGTTAAGGTTGCCATTCTTGTTGCCCTTCCATCATTCAAGCACACTAAATCGACTGACACAAGTGCGTTCTCTAGGTCTTCTCCCTGCTTGTTGGTTATGACGTTACCTCACTGGTTTCCTCTAGCATTAAAGTCTCCGCAGAAAATAATGTTCTCTTCATCGAACTTGATGAGATTCTGCCATTGTTGTGTGTTCACCTTCCCATTACAGGCATACACATTTACAATTATGAAATGAACTGGGGTCTGCACCCTAACCGCATATACCTGCAAAACTGCATTGTCCCGCGCAGACATATTAACCTCCACTGCCACTATATTGTTGCGCACAAGGATGGCCTGTCCAAGAGTGGGAGTTGTTGGTGACAACAGGAGTCACACGCATAATTTTATAGGGACTGAATTCAGAAATTCTAATCAAATGTCAGATATGAATTATCTTGTATGCAATGGGGAATTTATCAATAGTGTAAGAAGGGAGTGTTTGTGTTACTGACAATGAGTGGGGACGACAGAAGAAATGAAAGGAGTGTGTCAGGAGGTGGCAAATATGTGGCAAAATATGCATAAGATGGGGGAGGCGATAGAAAAATTAGGGAGTAGTTTACAAATGCAGGAAGTGACAAGGAGGATTCAAGTATTTGCAGGGGAAGTAGATACATTTAATGAATGGGCAAATGCCATAGAGTATTGGGGGAAGAGTAGATAATTGACACAATCAGAATGGAAGGACATAGCATTAGTAACGAGTCAGGGTGTTGTAGCAAACTGCATTAGATGAAGGATAGAATAGGTTAAAGACGATACATGGCAAGAGTTTAGAGTATATTTGGCAAAGAGATATGTCAAATATGAGGATGCACAACATACGTTTATGAAATTAAAGTCGATGTAGCAACAGAAGAGTGAGTCAGTACAAGAATATGGAGAAATGGTGTTAGAGGTGGCGGAACAGGGATTTGGTCAGGGAATAGATACTGAGCAGGTAAATAAGTTGTTGGTAGCAAAATTTATAGCTGGGTTGAGAAATAGAGGTTTAAAGTTGCAGTTGGCAAGGAGAGCACCGACAACGTTGTCACAGGTTATAAGTGCAGCCATAGAGGAGGAGAGTATTAGTAAAAGATTTGAGGAAGACCAGCAGCAGGGTAGAGAAGAGGTATAATAGAACAAAGAAGTATGTGTTAGCACTCGGAAAAATTGATAGACAAACAACAATAGAAAAAAACGAAGAACAATATATGGTCCGAAGTGGGATCGAACCCGTACTCAGTGGCACCGCGCCTTGCCACGAGAAGCCGAACGCTTGGTACACTGCCACGCAGCCAACTAAAAAATTGGCTATTGCAGTAGTGTCTTCCATGAAAGGCGATCTCAATGACTATAGCATAGGGTAACGATCACAGACCGGAAATAAATTGTATATTTGTACCTTCCTATTAATGCAAGTATCTCCCAGTAGGGCTGAATACTTGTGTTGTAGACAAACATTTATTGGACGAAACAGCACGAATAGTAGTTCCCAGTGGTTATATACTGGGTACAAATAAATTAGTATTCAGCCCTACTGGGAGATACTTGCATTAATAGGAAGGTACAAATATACAATTTATTTCCGGTCTGTGATCGTTACCCTATGCTATAGTCATTGAGATCGCCTTTCGTGGAAGACACTACTGCAATAGCCAATTTTTTAGTTGGCTGCGTGGCAGTGTAACAAGCGTTCGGCTTCTCGTGGCAAGGCGCGGTGCCACTGAGTACGGGTTCGATCCCACTTCGGACCATATATTGTTCTTCGTTTTTTTCTATTGTTGTTTGTCTATCAATTTTTCCGAGTGCTAACACATACTTCTTTGTTCTATTATTCCCTATTATCGCCTCGGAAGTTCCCCATATAATAATATTTATGTATTATTATTTGTACCCA